>OZ010587.1:57612944-57677944 GCA_963932145.1 Acanthosepion lycidas | reverse complement strand
AGCAGATGAAGTAACCCAAATTATTCTCGTCTTGACGAGTTTTCATTTTTTTTTTCTCAATATATTTAGATATTAAAAGTAATGGCATGAAGGGCCTTAAAAATCAACATCAGAAATCCAAGTTTTGAATATCATTCAAGGAGTACTGAATATGATAGAAAATAATTAGCGTATTTTTATAATACGGCATCTAGCGAAAGTCAAACTCGCCTTTGAGTTTAGTGTCTTTGTGTACTCAAGCTAACTGAACATATGGACAAATCTACTCTCTGCTAAGTACCTGTTTAGGCAGTAAAGTACCATTGACAATTTCGACAGATGTTACTGATTCACTTTTGCTGCATCTGTTTGTGATCGAAGGCCTATTGAACATGTTGCACTTGTTTAGAAATATTGGCAATATTGACAATTAGTTCGTCGTCTTTCAGACTATCATGTTATAATATCAGGCTTTAGGGAAATATATTGAGAGACTGTATAGAAGACTACGCTATGATTTCTTTTGTTGTGAAAAGGACTTTTGTTTTAGATTAAAACACCCCGAGAGTGGGACAGTTGAAAATTTCACACGCTAAACAGTCTTGTAATTGTTATAAATCTGATATTTGTTCTTTTTTCTTTTTTTCTTTTTTTTTTTTTGGCTAGATTTTGCGAAGAGTGTAACGTCAAGAACTATTCATTGTCCCCTCGTATAAGTGGGAGATTGTTATGAGCTTCAAGGTACTTGCGTTCTGTTTCAGACGCTACCCACTCAGAAGCGAGATATGGTTCATTTTGAGGTACCAAAATCTGATTGCGATTTTGGGGGCACGGTTTTTAAAAAAAGCTGGAATAAAATAAGCTGCTATAGAAAATAATATCAATTTGAAATTTAATAGTTTTAAACTTTTGCTACCTGATGAGGAACATAAGATACAGTCGAAACGGTTAGATTTTTTTCTTTTACTATATTTTAGAAAAAAAAAAAAATTCTCGAGACATGCTTGACTTGCTGTTACTACTGTATCTTATTAAAATTTTCTCCATCTCTCCCCCTTTCTCCCTCATTTCTCCTCCTCCTCCTCCTCTTTCTCTTTCCCTCTCGCTACCTCTCTCCTTCTTCCTCCCCCGTCTCTCTCAGTAAATCCCACCGTATTAAACGTTGGTTTCTCCTACAAAGGGGGATGTAGATCCGATCGCTTCCGAGGAACGCATATTCTTGACTTAGATTTCTCAAATGCACACGCTGATTAACGTAATATTAGGTTGGTGCAAAAATAATGACGTAATAATGTCGTTTTTTGACGTATTTTTTAACGTCAAAAAACGACATTATTACGTCATTATTTTTGCACCAACCTAATATATCTTGTTTAATAAGAGTGGGCAAAAAAAAAAAGAAAAAAAAAAACAAAACATTTTTTAAGTTGTCTATATTTTTCCAAATGATTTAGGTCAATTTTTCACCGCTGAAACTGAAGATGACATCCGTTACTTTTAATCAGGTCATGTTTTTTGCTATGTTGAGTTTATAAAATTTCGATCTTATGACTAAATCGATTACATTTTTGTGACATTATCGATTGAATTTTGTTAAGATCTCATAAAAAATGTTTTCAAGAGAAAAAATGTTTTCTGACATAATATATCAAATAAATGTTACAAACATCGATTACAATAAATTGAATAGTATACATTGATAAATGTAGGTACATGTAAATAGCATGTTACGTCATCATTGTTCAAAATTTAAGTGTCTTGTAATTCCATTTATTCAAATCCTTAGAATGATCAGTGGCCGGGGTGTCTCTCTTCAAAATCCAGCAGTAATCAGCCATCATGGTAGCATCCCAGAGTCCATGATGGCTGGTCTTCATCTCTTTCATATCCCAATGGAATCTCTCACCCTATTCTTCCTCTTCTCAGGAAACCAATGTGAGAATAAATAATGAATTTTGATGCTCATGTTGCATCTGAGGTTTCCGAAAGCAGTCAGCATATTGATGAGAAGTTCCGTGGAGATTTTGGTCTTGTTGCCAAGAAAGTTCTTCATGACTAGAACAAAAGCCTTCCATATTTCCAGTTCCATTACATACATTGAATTTTCAAATCCTCGATTTCTGATGAGCTGATAGATTTGACGATCATCAAGGATGACAGATTTCAACTTCTCCATCGTCAATCCTGGAAAAGCCTGGCACAAGTAAGTGAAGCAGCCACCATTCTTGTCTTGAGCTTTGGTGAACTGCTTGATCAAGCTGAGCTTGATGTGCAACGGTGGGAAAAGAATTCTCTCTCTGTCCACCAGAGGCTTATTGACGACGTTTTTTGCTCTGCAAGGCATCAATTCCTCCCCAACAGGCCAGTACTTTTTCATGTAATGCTGAGCAGTGTCCCTACTATCCCAAATGCACAGAAAGCATGGATACTTGGTGAACTGACTGTTGTCTCAACAAAAAGTTCAACATCTTCAGGTCAACACGAATAAACCACTCATGTTGATCATAAAGAATTTTCTCCAGTACATACTTCACGGCATCATATTTCTCTTTCACTGTAGTTGAGTGAGCGTGGCGTACAGTGCAAAACTGGTCACTATTACGCAGATAAACACTTTCCAGTGATCGTTTGCCACTATCAATGAACAGTCTCCAATCTTTGGGTACGTACTGTGGCTCTCAAATTTTGTGCAGAAGCTGCACAGTATCTGTATAGTATATCTCTTCAGAGAAAAAATGGAGGTATTCTTGATGCCAGTTGCAGTAGAAGGTGGTGTGAGCACTTCCAAGGAGAAGATTTTTTTCTCCTTCAATCTAGATGCCAAAGTTTGACAGAGGACTTTTAGAAGCTGAGATTGAGAAGCGATCATTTAGTTCCTTTTGGGAAAAAGGATGTGGAGCATCCTTGTCAAAAACCACTTTCTTCTTCCTTTCGAACACTTGAGAAATCTTTCTCACTAATGTCAGGAAGTTCTCCAAAGACAGGTATTGGAATTTCTTCACAATGAGCTATAGGACGACGTGCTGATTGAAGATCAGGATACTTGATGCGGCTCTGGTTCTTTCTATTGATCCAAGTCTCATCAATAGCACAGAAGTAACAGTCAGTGCTATAGTTTGTTGGCTCTCCCCAAACCATGGGAATTCCAAATTTCGCACAACTCTTTTTGCCCTTGGTCCATTAATGCTGATATTCGGTACATGTCTTACATACCATGTGTGGCACCCAAGCTTGATCCTTGTCATCAAACTGCTGAGTCGTTTCTTGATAGTGTGTGTGGAAGGGAATGAGGTCTTGAATATCAGCAGGCAGAGTGACATTGGACCTCAGTGGAATCTGAGAGACTCTGTCGTTGAGTTCAAACATTGTGATTTTTATACTGTTATTCCTGAGAAATTGGCTCCTGAATATTATAACTATTTATTCCTAATTGGCCCCAAAAATTGACGTGGTATGCTTACTACTATGTTCACATGATATTTTGGTGGTAGACCTAAATTATGATGACTAATAAAACAACCTTTCTGATTTATATTCGATGGTTTTGTATTGTAAAGTATAACTGGTGTATTTTGAGATGTAAACACATTCTTATATATTACTGGTTTATAAATATTTTGGAGGTGTTTTTAAAATATTTATGAAGCTATATTTGGCTGAAAATACTTCCGATGGCTTAAAATTAACAAGTTTATAATTAACATAATAATTAGTTTTATTGTGTGAAATATGATGCATATTTAGATATTTTAATAGACACAACAACAGAAACAAAAACGTAAAACACAGCATGTAGCCATAGCTCAAAATGTTGACCTGATTGAATAAACCAATGTGATTTTTGGATTCAGTACATCAAAATTGTCCTAAAACAGCTAAAAATATTTAGACAATAAATTTGGTGTTGACCAGTGTAAATAGACATGGGACGTCTATGTCAAATACGAAGTATCCATTATAATAATGGTTGAAATAATAAAATATGTCGGATTAAAAATAAATCCATTAATTCTTCAGAAATTGCTTTGTTTACGCTTCTAATGCCAAACTGAGCAGATATGAAGCTTTTCCGAAAAATAATCGGAGTAAAAAGCATTTGCTTTCAATAAAACGAGAAAAAAAAATCTTGCTTAATATGGGACGTTCTTTGTGTCCAGGAGTTAAAATGCACTGGATGATATATATATATATATATATATATATATATATATATATATATATATATATATATATATATATGTGTGTGTGTGTGTGTGTGTGTCTGTGTGTGTGTACACACTACGGTTCAAAAGTAAAGGGGTACCCCTGGTAATTTTTTTAAATTGTCCCCAAAAGTAATTTTGTACTTTAAAGAAGAGAAATTTTTTATATATGATTAAAAAAAAAGTGATACATTATTTTTATTACAAATTTTATCATGACAAAAAGATAAAAGACCTTTTATGATTAAATTTTGCTCTCGTCAAAATGTCCTCCATTTCACTTGCTAGCTGATTAATTGAGTACAACATTTGGAATAAGTAGTCATTAGTGTCCATTTTAGATTGCTTCGTATATTTCTTTTGGATGCATCTTTTATTTAATATGATTTGCTTGCATCTTTTATTTTATTTGGTTTGCATGCATCTTGTATTTGATATGCTTGCTTCAAAAAGAACAGGCATTATTTTTTAGATCATTTGCATATTTCTCGTTCAGAAAATAATAAAAAAAAAACATGTCTTTTGTTTTTCTCTAGGTGTAAAAACCAGTTAGATGCACTTCAGTATAAGGCATAATATCAAACTAATTATTACTCTTTTATTTTCTGATAGATATTGAGATCCACCTCTCTTTTAGCGATCAGTCTAACTACCATTATATCTGTATAATCTTCAAGCCGATAATAGCAGTATATTTGTTATGATCAATCTTACAGTCCGTGTTTTTCAACTTAAGGGAATATTATCTTTCCTTGTCCCTTTCTTTGTATAAAAATATCAAAAGATATTTTTGATCCAGTCCGAAGGCTTTCTATTCAACAGTCGAGGTTGGCGGGAAATTAGCCTGACTGGTCGATGGATGGTTCTCTTAACTCGACTTTATTTTTTGTCGACTTTCATGTCTTTTTTGTTAACATCTCCGTCTCTTTTTTAGCGTTTCTCACGCTTTTTCCCGCCTTCATTTTTCTCGCCTGCCAACTAACAACTGAAGTCTAAAATATATTATTCGTTCCGTGTTGGCCACCAGATTTCCAGAAGCTTCTTTAGAGATAAGTTTACTCTTTATATACGATGCTTTATATTTTCGTCACTTTTTCTTTATTTAGCCACCTGCATATTCTAGATTGTGACAGCCTTCTTCTTTTCTTTTAAGCCGTATGCCATCTTATCATTTTCATATTTACATATTTTCCCTCTATTCATCCCTCGAAATCAGTTAGCTTAAATCAATAAAAATTATTCCTCATTTTATATTTCTCTTTACACACCTTTCTATATGTAATCTTTCTTATCATTTTTCCTATTATTTTTATTCATATTTATTATAGAGATTAGTTGTGGTCTACACTAACAGTGTAAGAATCTAACTACATTAGAAAAGGTTCCAAAGATTAAGGCTGCTACTTAACACTGCGCTGAAAGCACACGTTGTAAATATGTTCGAAGAGTAACTCTGGCCTACAGTCTCACTGATTAAGACTACTAACTAACGGTGAGCCAAATGCACACTCTGTAAATAATTTTGATGATTAACTCTAGTCTCCTTTGGTTATGATCCAAGTCGAGATTCCCATCCTCCCCAGTTTGTTTTGACCCCCGCCCCATTTTCATCTTGACTGGGTCAGTTTTATATTTTTCCATTCCAGCCTAATATTTTATACTTTTTCCCACTCCCTTAGCGAGAGCGTCTCTTGATTTTGTCCCCTGGGCAGAATACAGCGGCCTCTCTGTTTTATGGGTTGGACGGTCCCTACTAACATCAATTATGTTTAGTTTGTATTTGTGTTTATTTTAAGTTTATTATTGGGTTCATTTCCCCCCCCCTCTCATTTTATCATTATTAGAATTGTATATATATATATCATCATTAGAATTTTCATGGTATGGGGCGCGATTTTGGTAGGTCTCCCTTGAGAGCACGTGGTATTATGGTGGTTGAAGGATTGTTTGGTGATGGACGAGTTCTTTTGGTGAATGTGTAAAATGTAATGTACGAATGGGTCGCGAATCTGATTAGCTAGGTATAAGATAGTTAGTGTTGACCAGCCTCTACCCCTCCCCTTTATTGGCCTTGTGCCACAATTTGTACTTTTTGTTCAAATAAATACCAGTCTATGTTTCCAATGATTAGGGCTGGTAGCTAACACTGCACTGAAAGCAGAGGGTGTAAATAAGTTCGAAATTTAACCCTTTTCTATCGTCTCAATGACAAGTTTGCTAACCCTACACTGCAAGAATCCGGTGTAAATTAGTTCGAAGATTAACTCATGGTCCATAGTCCCAATGATTCAGATTACTAATTAACCCTGCACTGAAAGCACCTAGTGTAAATAAGTTCGAGGATTAACTCTTATCCATGGTCTCAATGATTAAGGTTGCTAATTAACGCTGCACTGGAAGCACTCGGTGTAAATAAATAAGTTCGAAGATTAACTCTCAACTATCGTCTCAGTGATTAAGTCTTCTATTAAATGCCGCACTGAATACACCCGGTGTAAATAAGTTCGAAGATAAACAGTGGTCCATGGTTCCATTGATTAAGGGTACTAATTAACCCTGCTGTGAAGGAATGTGGTATAAATAAGTTCAAGGATTATCTCCGCTCCATGGTCTCAATGATTAAGGTTGCTAATTAACGATGCATTGAAAGCACCCGGTGCAAATAAATTCGAAGATTAACTCTGAACTCTCGACTCAAGGATTAAGTCTTTTATTTAACGCTGCACTGAATACACCCGGTGTAAATAAGTTCGATGATAAACTCTGGACCATGGTTTCATTTATTAAGGTTACTAATTAACCCTGCACTGAAGGAATCCGGTGTAAATAAGTTCGAGGATTAACTCTGGTCTATGGTCGCAATGATTAAGGCTGCTATCTAAAGTTGCACTAAATGTACCCTGTATAAATTTGTTCGAAGATTAACTCTGGTCTATGGTGTCAATAGTAGAACGTGAGATTAGAATCAAAGTGGAAATTAGATTAAAGATATTTGCGGAAAAATAATTTTGGATGAGACTTGAAATTTCAAAGATGTTTTTTTTTCTAGACATTCTGAGATTATTTTGACTTTCAAAGCTGTAGTTTATATCACGCCGTTGTTAATACGATTGGTCTAATGATTTTGTATTTTACCTAATTTTATTTTTATTCATAACTTTTTGAAATAGATCAGTTGCACTGATAATGATTATAAGTTGTAGTACCCGTGTAAATTTCTTGTTTGAATTTTCTTTTCTTTCTTGCAAATTTCCTCGCTATCAAAACGGAACAGTCCGTTATTTAAGAGGTATTAGCAGGCCTTTCTTTCTTTCTCTCTCTGATTCTTCCTTTCTTTTCTTTATTTCTTTCTTAAACCCAACAACGTGTGGCCTTTCTAGCTTACTTCATAATCAAAACAGAGTAGGATTTAAATCTGCGTCCCTCAGAGCAAAGATTGCCTGTAATAAAATTTCTCGAACATTCAGAACAGTCGACGAATATATATATATATATATATATATATATATATATATATATATATATATACTGTAATAAATACGCGAATCGAATAGACGGAGCATCTATTCAAATACGAATATTCATTAAAAATAACGTTTAAAGTGATAAAAATATGCCAGATAAATAAAAAAAATCCATTTTAAAATTCTCTTCGTTTACATTTGGATACGAAACATGAGTATGAAAAATTTCGTGAGATCGCTTACGAGAGAAGTTTCGCTTAAAGGAACAAAATCTGGTGTCGCCTGACAGACTACTCTTTGTGCCTACGTTGGTTAGGGTCTTCCGGGCTTAACGGTAGCTACCTGGGGGACGCAGTTTCAAATCTTGCGGGAGGGCGCAATTTTTTTCTTTAATAGGATTTCTTGAACATTCCGGCCAGTAGACGAAAATAAATAAAAACTATTGTTTAATAAATAAGTTCGCCTATGCAAATACGTGTATGAAATAAAAATGATTTTTAAATTGATAAAAGTATGTCATATTAATAAAAAATACTTTCTAAATTTCTCTTTGTTAACATTTAAATACGAAACAGTGCAGATTCGAGTGATCTCGGACGAGAGAAGTCTCGCTTAAAGGCTCAAAATTTGTCCTCGCCTGACCGACTATTCTTCGTGTCTACGTTGGTTAGAGTGTTCTGGGCTTAACGAAGATGTAGTTTCAAATATTGCAGGCGAGCCCATTTTTTTCTTCAATAGGATTTCTTGGATCTTAAGGTAGGTAGACGAGTAGACGAAACTAAATATATAGTAACTTGGTAATCTGTCTTAATTCATTTCTTTCATAATCGTCGTAATTTTGACTATTACTGCAGTAAAGATTAAATGAAAAAATGCAGTAAAACCTCGTGAAAATTTGACTGTTGTAGATGATATCACATTTAAATAACGTAAAATTAATTCCAGCAAACTTAGAAACGACGGAATTGGGCAAACACATTTTCGTTAACAGACTCAATGTACAAAGTTTGGTAACCACTGTAGAACTTTGAATCTTGGAAAGATTACAAATTTTAACTGTGGCAGAAGATGAGTTTGTCGGAAGATGGAAAATCTAAATAAAAAGTTGGACATTGTAGGTATGGGTTAATAAAATTTATTTGAATATAAAAAGTGTCTCCAAAAATGTACTCACTCTTTAAATGACACATACAACGTTAATGGTAACAAATAAAAAATATTCTTGTTTATTGACTTACAAAGAAGATTAAAGGTTTTAATTAAATATTAAATGCAATTAAATGCATGGATTTGAAACAAAGATAAAAAAGTGATTTCACGCTATATGCTATTTGCGAGGATCGCAAATAGCTTGAAACCAAGGGTCACAAACTCACATCAATCCAACTACATATGCATATATATATATTTATATTTGTATTTCTTATCAGCTGTGGTAAGAAATACAAATAATGTCGTTTTCTCACATATGTTACTATGTGAGAAAACGATATTATTTTTGCACCAACCTAATAGAAACAGACCGCCTTCTTAAGGTAAAACTACAAACATTACAGCCTGATGATGAGGACATGAAGTTTTAGAAAGTACTTGCTGCTAAAAAAAGTAACACTAGATCCCATCTGACAACATAACTAGAAAACACTTACAAAAAAGAATTTGTAGATTTACCACATTATAAAATTCATACAAACAAATTCTCACTTGAAATATTTAGACTCTAGCGTTACGACTTGCACGTTCCAATATGATATAAACATTAATATATAACACATTATTAAAAAGAAAATCTTTTGGTCTACCCTATATTTATTTTGTCTTGGAGTTTTCTTTTTAAATTAAAAAAAAATTGCAGCCAGATGATGAGAACATGAAGTTTTCGAAAGTACTTTCTGCTCTAAAAAATACACCAGATCCATCTGACAACAATTTTATATTTAAGGATGGCATCATTCAAAGGATTGTTCGTAAGTTAATGCTCATATTAAGTCTATTAACGAAGAGAATTCGCTATTAATGTTACTAATTCATTCATTGTATTATTACCTCTTTATAATATAAAACATATATTGCCTAAATAATATATATATATATATATATATATATATATATATATATATATATATTAGTTTGGTACAAAAATAATGACGTAATAATGTAGTTTTTTGACGTATTTTTTAACGTCAAAAAACGACATATATATATATATATATATATATATATATATATGTACGAATGAATAGTCAAAAAAATCAGTGAAAGTGATCATCTGATATATCAGCCTATTGCTTGAAAGGACAGACGTCCACTTTCATCGTCTGTCGAAAAGTCTATTTCTCACATGAGGTAAACATTTTTTGATTATTCATTCATATCGCTCTGTATAAACAAGCAGTTTTAATATTTTTATATCACTAGGATCTATTCGGATTATATACCCACAGCTTAATTTCCCCTTTAGTATATATATATTTTGAACAATAAAAAATATTAAAAATTTAAAATCTTCAGACACACTGTGTTGTAGATTAATATTCTTTCGTTTATATATATATATATATATATATATATATATATATATATATATATATATATATATATATATATATATATATATATATATTGTACAGCGGCGTAGAAATGCTTGGGTTGGTGTGTAGAGAACAAGAGAGATTACGGGAAGGTAACGGCGATGTATAAAAAGTTAAAATAAAAAAACGTTCGAAAGTTTAACTCGTCAAAAATGAATCCGCTCACCAGGTGTTTGATAAATCATCTAAATCTATTTACAAATATCATATTTTGTGTAAACTAAATGGATTTTTAAAACTTCTTTTTACAACTGTTTACTAATATTTTTCTAATTCTTAATACTGAGAACTTTACTTACAAAAATACCGTCACTTAAAAGTGTTATCCTTCAATAATACACTGGTCGGTGGGAAAAACTAAACTTTGTTATATATTATATTTTTTATCCTATCTATCTATCTATCTATCTATCTATCTATCTATCTATCTATCTATCTATCTATCTATCTATCTATCTATCTATCTATCAATCTATCTATCTATCTATAACTGATCCTTGCCTCTCTAGATTATCCTGGCTAAGACGATAAACTACATCTAACAACGAGGCCTCTACTATGGAGTTTTTGAGGAGCGTGGAATCACCCCTTATTTCTGGTGTTCCTAGGTTCCCCATTTAGGGTTTCAGCCATAGACAAATAGTTAACCCCCAAGCTGGGGTCAAAACATTTGGGAAAAAAATTATAACTAGAAATACATTTTTTGAAGAAAAATTATTACCAGGAATATATTTTGAAGAAAAAATATTACCAGCAATATATTTTTAAGAAACATTATTACCAGCAATATATTTTTAAGAGAAATTATTACCAGCAATATATTTTGAAGAAAAATTATTACCAGGAATATATTTTGAAGAAAAAATATTACCAGCCATATATTTTTAAGAAACATTATTACCAGCAATATATTTTTAAGAGAAATTATTACCAGCAATATATTTTGAAGAAAAATTATTACCAGGAATATATTTTGAAGAAAAAATATTACCAGCAATATATTTTTAAGAAACATTATTACCAGCAATATATTTTTAAGAGAAATTATTACCAGCAATATATTTTGAAGAAAAATTATTACCAGGAATATATTTTGAAGAAAAAATATTACCAGCCATATATTTTTAAGAAACATTATTACCAGCAATATATTTTTAAGAGAAATTATTACCAGCAATATATTTTGAAGAAAAATTATTACCAGGAATATATTTTGAAGAAAAAATATTACCAGCCATATATTTTTAAGAAACATTATTACCAGCAATATATTTTGAAGAAACATTATTACCAGCAATATATTTTTAAGAAAAATTATTACCAGCAATATATTTTTAAGAAAAATTAGTAACAGCAATATATTTGTAAGAGAAAAATATCAGCAATGCATTTTCAGGGAAAAAAAAACAATATTATCTTGTCGGCGTTAAATAACCCTTTGAGGTTGATATACCGTAAATCAAACCACGCACACAAACACACACACACACACACATATATATATGTATATATATATATATGCGTATGCGTGTGTGTGTGTGTATTAGTATTACCCACAGAAGTATCATCCGAAGAACCCCCCCTGCCCCACATTATGCAATCTGTTTAATAAATTAATGGAAACAAGCTCATCTGCCAAAACCCGTTGGATCATGGAAAGATTTCGATTCTCACCCTCTTCGATTTTGAAAAAATGATTTTTCATTAAAACTTCGATTTTTTTTGATTTTTTTTACTTCGATTTTTTACTTCGCTTGTTTTAATTTTTATTCAATTATTTTAAATTCATTTAATTTCTTTCTTTCCTCCCTTTCTTTATTTTTCTTTTTCTTTTCCTTTATCTTTTTAGATTTTTATTACCTTTATATTAATATGTATATATATATATATATATATATATTATTTTTCATTTTCTTTCTTTCTTTTTCTTCTTTCTCTTTAACCACTCGCCCATACTTACCTACCGACCAATCTACATATATACAGACACACATACATATATATGTACGCACGTAAGTACATACATAAATTCATATACACTTACATACAGTGTGGAAGTCGGCTTGTTGCCGAGTAATACCAACCCCAGGACTAATAATTCCCAAACGAACATTTCAAGAATAATTACAACATCGATGAAATACTGTTCTAAAGAGTTCAATAAATTCCTGGGCATGAAAGTTTGGAATTACACAGCACTGAACTCACCCTTCAGCGCAATTGGACAAAGCACGAGTGATATAAAAAAGGTCTCGGTGACCATAGAGCAAGCATGCTTCAGGTTTTATATACAGATTTCACTCTCCTACAAAGATGTTCCAAAAAGAATCAGGGTTCATTTAGTTCCAAGAATGTCTTGGAAATGACTATAGGTCTCTCACACCTCTTTGTCTAACTGCGCAGCTGGATACCATGTATTTTTACGTCCCCGCACAATACATACATATACAATATATATATATATATATATATATATATATATATATATATATATATATATATATATATAGTGAAGGTAATAAATCCGTTGGTATATAATCAAAGCGGATCTTAGGAGTACACTATAATATCCAAAATTACCTTATATGGGGAATAGATCTATTTCAGGCAACAGAAACTTCGTCAGTCTTATTCAATCCCGGTATATGCACTGAGTTCGTTACGGAATTAGAAATTTAACTGTGACAGCTGTCGAATAATTAATACAGAATGTATCCATTTCAATGTTTCAGCCAGTCGAAAGGCACAAGACTGTAGTCAGAGGACGGTGGAAGGTATTAGCCTTAAAGGGAAGATTTTTATAGAATTTGACACGGATATATATATATATATATATATATATATATATATATATATATATATATAAATCATCGAGCCCAGAATTATCCTTCAACAGAATGAACTGGACAGCCGTTTCGTCCTATTTGGGAATCATCAGCAGTGCTCATCCGCTACCGAGAAACGAACCCAGACCGTTTCAGCACAAAGCAAACGTAATACCAACTGTACCACAGGCCGCGGTGACGAAGAAGACACAAACCAGACCCGATATAGCGCCGCTACTTACTCAGTTCCGCAGCGATACTCATCCAAGTATACGGATAACCCTGGAACAGTGCCCCAAGAGCCACGGCTGCTTATTGGCCCTTAGCCGCTTCTCATAAGGTTTAACTGGGTCAAGCACAGATATACAGTTAAGAAATTGGGTGGGGGTGTTAGAGTAATCATATAGTAATTCATCGAGCCCAGAATGATCATCAACAGAATGCAGAAAGTATTGGACGGCCGTTTATATACATACGTACATATATATATATATATATATATGTGTGTGTGTGTGTGTGTGTGTGTGTTTATTCGACGTTGGCTCCTATATGAAAATCATTCGCCCTTCGACTGATTTTGTTTTTCGTTCAACAGGGTGACATGCTCCGCTACATGATGTAAGTTTTAGACACCAACCACCCGTCCATGGGGCACGTTCTACTGGGTTATATGTTTCCAATAACAGGTTCGAGCCTGACCAAACCTAATCTACATACACACATGCATACATAAAGGCATATATATATATATATATATATATATATATATATATATATATATATATATATATATATATATATATATATATATATATATATATATACTTAGGTTTTATGGGGCACATCGGCGTGGTGTTATGGTTAGCAAGCTTGTCTCGCTAGAACTATTACGACTGAATAACGATTTCGTTGCTCACTGGGTGCTCCATACTTCCGGCCTTGTGCCGCATCTAAGAAGCGCTTAGAAAATCACTAACTTAGGTTTTATGTAGTTAATGTATTAACCAGAATTTCAAGTTTATTTTGAAGATAATTATGATGTCACTTCGTCCTTTTCTATCGTTCATCCTTTTTCAAAATTGTTGCATAAAGGTAAAAAAGCAAAGAGGTATCTATTATTTTTTTTTAATTAATTAAAATTATTAATTTTTTTCTGCTTTCCTTGCATATTTAATTATTATACATCTGTGTACAGTTAATTATATTCATTAGTTGAAATTACAATAAATGAAAAATTTGTATGTGTACGAATATTTGTTTCTACCCACTGTATATGTATGCCGTGACAATGTTTTGCAGTATACTTTAGAGGAGTAGACGGCACAAAATCGTGCCATGGCACAAAATTGTGCCACAGCACAGCAGTAAGAATCACTGGCTTAGAGACACAAAAGAGAGATTGTTGTGGAGAGCAGTGATCGGTCACATTCTGATAGGATGCGACAACAAAAAGATGAAGAAATCTTTGCTCTTCTGTTTTTAAATAGAATACATTAGCTACCATTAATTCTTTTTTATTTATTTGATGAAAATGGTCTTTCTTAGTTTAAATATCTGTGATATCAAGTCGTTATGTGCGTTCTGACAATATTAATGTATTTTCAAAAGGACTTGTTTTATTGTAATGCTTTATCTTTCATGGGTTGACTTATTGTTTCTTTCTGTTTCAGTCCATTAGTAATGATCTAACTGAGCACCCCAATTTTTATAATCTTGTACCAGACTTATCTCTGAAGAATATATATATATATATATATATATATATATATATATATATATATATATATATGAAGTATTGGCGTCAAAATACGGATCAAACTAACAAATATTGATCGACCTTAGGAAACCTACTGCATTTGACTGCAGTCACGATAAAAAAAGATTTGTCGGCAAACTGAGAACTTTAAAACAAGAAATTGTACTTCGGTTCGATTGATCTAAAGTTCTTTGAACTATCGATTGATCGATCAGAAGTAAGAGATGTTTATGGCTTTAACCAGCATTTTCCTCACTTTCTTTTTCTGGTGGGGAGGGAGTTTTTTTTTTTTATCAAATTCTGTCATGTCACGCTCTCTGTCTCGTTAATTTAAGTCTCAAAAGTTATTTTGCCCCTAGAATGTATTATTCTGTCGCTTGCACTTTTTTCACGGGTATTTTTTTTGTCTGTAAAGTAACGACACATTGAAAGATAGTGTTTAAACATCAAGTTTTATCTAGCGCCAAAACACACTGAACTTTATTTTTGTATAATACGATTAGCTTGGCTTAGGTAAGAGGTGGTGGAGATGTGAAAAATTGAGTGGGCACTGATGACAAAAGCCACAGACCTTGTCCAAATGTCATCGGCGCTAAACCAGAAATATTGCCAGTCAGGTGCCATACATGATAATCGCTTGGGCGATCATGTCTCTTTCTATACATGACTGTTTACGTAGAGATGTTCCTGCAGTAGGTTATCGTTCCATTCTGCGATAGACTGGTTGCCAACCAAAGCTATAAGATTTTATAGTAAGTACTATTCTCAATGAATTGTAACCATGTGCTACGCTTGGCTAAGTTAATCTTATAGAACAGCTATAGTGACGGAGGGCCGATTTCGAATTCCAGTCAGGTTCGTTACGTTCACTTACGCGCAAATAGCGTTAAGAATGGTATGAATCCATATCTCCCCCACACCCCATAGCTGTGGGTTGAATAACAGAAAAGACTGAGTAGTATTGCCTTGGTTGGCATCCAGTCTGCTGTAGAAAAAAAAACTGACAACCTAATGCGAGAAAATTTCTGCCTAGTCAGTTATGAATAGCCAAAGACATGGTCGGCCACGTTTTCATCAAATGTTTAATCTATGAAAATCTACCCACATCCCTCATACATTTTTTGTAAATTTATTTATTCACTAGCTGACGTACCTAGTACTTCCCGGGAAAGCGGATGTTATCCCCAGTTCCCGTTCTCATATTCTTCCTTCGGTTCTTTCGAAAGTAATAATTCAAAGTAGGTAGCATTGAAACGGACTTTTGTACGTCCACAGAGAATACCCAACCATTGCTCATAGCGACTTACGTAATAACAGGCCAATCAGTTATCCCAAGGGTCGGCAACTCATTCGACCCCGCGGGCCGGATCGTGTTATATTAATATATATGTAATATAATGAGGGGTCGCGGGCCGGACGAAGGCCATTAATGAAAAATTAAGGAAAGTTATATATGCAGACCCCTGTCAACCTAAATATTTAAAACCATAATGAAAATAAACATGGAGAAATCAGAAAAACAAAAGAAAATCTAAAATTAAAAAACACCTAACAAAAATTACTTTTCCTCAAGGAACGTCAAAATACTTCAAAGTGAAAAAATCAGCCGAAGTGAAAATGGATGAAATTATGACGTGTAGGTTTGAAACTGTTATTGAAAATTATTCCACAAACGAACCACATACACACGCACATCAAACAAAAAAAAAGCACATATACCCATTCATACGAGTACAAATATTTGCAAACATATACACTTACGTACGTACACATGTGGGATCATCCATACATTCATGAGTCATGTATGTATAATGCGCGTATGTTTAATTGTCTTTAGATTTCTGCTACCTCACATGTCAGTCCCTCCCTGGCCTCTTTCACTTTATCGTTCCTTTCACTTCTGTTATCTTTTAATGTAGCCAAGGGTCATAACAAATATGTATCCATTATTTGACATTAAACGTAGGCAACGCAACTTGGTAAAATAAGTCTCATGAAAGATGACTGGCAGATAGTCTAATTCGAAAGCCTAGTCTCTCATGTTAAAAATAGAGTCATTGGTAATCAGGCTCGCGGGCCGGTCAAAATGTCTTCGCGGGCCGGATCCGGCCCGCGGGCCGTAGGTTGCCGATCCTTGAGTTATCCGAAAGAAACAATTTAATGTAAGTATCCCTGAAAAGGGCTTCTGTGCGTTCACAGAGAATATAGCTCATAGGAGAGTTAAAATAAACTTACAATAGACAGGGTCCGTGGCTCATGCCGTTTAAGGGCGTTTGGATTTTTTTTTAAGAAGGATCTATATTTCCACCGCTAGATTTTTATATACACAGACGGTATATAGCACGAAAGTGTCCTTCGAACAGGTTGTTATTCAACAGACAGCCACACCCACGATATGTATTTTTAAGGGTAGGCTGAAATATGATCTTAAAGGTTCTATTGGCAAATAAGATCAATTTAAATGTTATTTTACGTTTAAATGACCGAATGGATTGAGCCAATTAATTTATAGTGTAACCTGGATATAAGAGAAACCCGGATATAAGAGAAACCCGGATATGAGATAAACCCTGATATAAGATAAACCCTGATATAAGAGAGATTTTCTCTGGTCCCAAATTAGAGCCCGTGTTAATGTAAACAAAATAGACCAAACCCGTATATAAGAGAAACCCGGATATAAGAGACTTCTTCTCCGGTCCCGACAACTCTCTTATATCCGGGTTACACTGTATTTAATAAATTCAAACTTGGCGAATTTAATGTTTCACATAGTGAAATTTGAAATGAATTAATTTCATTTTAAATTAAATGCTAAACACGGCGAACGTTTTGCGTAAGACCCGGTGGCGAGCTGCTATCTCGGAGCCCGGGCAGTCCCATTATAGATTTTTATATAAAAATAATTAGCCTAGTAACAAATTGGATATTAGTTTAACATGTATGCAAATTTCATCAGTATTGTGGGAGACGGAATTTATTAGATGACATACCTGTGAACAGCTTTTCCGCAGTTTTCGTGTGCGTACAGGTCAAGAATTTCAGATTTGCTCGCTTTCGCAGTATCATCGCAATCTTGTTACTATGTCACTTCTGTTCTTCCGTAGAACTTCCCCTGACGTAAGCTGTTAATACATCGACAAATCCGTCATTCAGTCCTCAAAATGACAACCACCAAACGAGAATTGAAAGGTATATCAAAGTCTTTCCCATTTCAAGTAAAAGTCTTCGGTTGGTGTGATTGTTATTTTTTTTTTTTGTAGTAACTACGAACTTTGCTTCAAAATTGATGCCAATTCAACATTTTTTGGTTGAATTACAGTTTTTTTTTTTTTTTTTTTTTTTTTTTTTTTAACGAAATGACCTTCGCATCGGCCAGATAGTGTCTCCTGAATGTGTAAGTTCGAACAAATATCCACATGACATGAATTTTACATTTTATAAGAGTATTATTTCGATCCCTATATTAATTTAATGAAAGTGTACTTTTGCAACCATGTTAACGAACAGTCGGCTACTAAGAAAGACTATGCAGAATTAGGGATCAAATAAGGATTATTTTAACGAAAGGACGTACGATTCGGTTAGATCATGTCCTCCAAATGTATAAAATCAATCAAAGACCGATCTATGTCGGGTCTGTATGGACTTTGAGGCCATGCTAAGCTTTCAGTAGAAACGTCTACGTAGAGAAAGCATTTTTTAAATCAACTGGACATATTCGAAATATGTCATACTTAAGGCTCCCTAGTTTCCCTTCAGCCCCACTTTCTAAAAAGAAACCCTGATGAAACCGTAATTACATTCAATTTTAAACAAATCGCATCAAATTATATTTGTTCAATGTAAACACGCCAAGGAGATCGTATTCAAAGAAAGTTTATGGTGGATTATGTGTTAAATAAAGATTTTATTTAGAAAATAACCTGCGATTCGTTTAGATATTGTCCCCTAAATTTTTAAAATCAAACAAAGATCCATATCTTTCTGGAATTGTATGTTTTATAAGAGTTACAGTATTTCGTAACAAGTGGGTATCTTAATTTTTTCTAAAAAGTGTGGGAGACCAATTATCTCCCTTGCTTAAACAGAGTGATAAACATATAAACTGCATTTCGGGTAAGACTCGGCGGTGAACTGCGATCTAAGGGACCTAGTGTTCCCATTATAGATTTTTATGAAAAAACAAATAAGCCTAGTAACAAACTGGATGTTAGTTTTTAACATTTATGCAATGTTTAACCAATATTGGTTCTTGGTTTTAGGGGACAACTTGATTCAGACAAACAGACAGAAATTCTCATATATATATATATATATATATATATATATATATATATATATATATATATATATATATAGATATAGATAGATTACATTTTTTCTAAAAATAACTTTATTTTTTTTCTTTTTGTCTTGTTTATCTTATGAGGCAATAGTAGCGCCCTGTTCGGTCAAAATTCAGTCCTAGGTGGCGGAAGTGGAGTTATGGAGGCCTTGCCGATGGTATATTATTTCTAATTTAAACTTTTTTACGAAATACGCAAGACATTATTCTTTTCTTATTTCTTTCCTCTCTTCTTTGCCATTATACGGTCTTTATGAATATTTCTTTTCCTTCATTTATTCTTTATCTCTGTCTTTTTATAATCTCGTCTACAAAATATACAATATTATTATATTTTATTTTTATTTTCCATTCTTTCTCTATCCGTATCTGTTCTTTTTCTAGTCCAGATGTCTTTATGAAAGTTCTTTCTTATATTTTCTCTCTCATTTTATCTTTTCTCTTCCTTTGTAAACCAGACGATATTATAGCATCAACAATTCTCTTTCATTTTTTTTTTCTCAGTTATATTGTCTTTCATCCCAGTCTCTCTCTCTCTCTCTCTCTCTGTAATTCATCTTTTAAAAAACAATCACCATCTTTCTTTCTTTTCCTTCTCACTCTTACTTCTTCTTCATCACTTTGCGTTATTCAGACGTGTTCATATATCATTTTGTTCGTGTCTATTTTCTCTCTCTCTCTCTCTTTCTATCTATATAAAAGTTATTGCCTGCTTGCGCAAGTGAGGTTCCACTCTCCGACCATAACGACAAAATTTACACTGTAACTAATGGAGTAAGTATATGAAATCCCCTTGGTCCACGCTTCTCTAACTATTACATGTCCCACGTAGAGAACAAGGTATTTAAAAATGTTACTAAACCGAAAATAGATGTCCCCCATGTAGATGATATACTTATTTCAGCTGAGAGCAAAAACGAAATTGATAATCTCAAAACTATATTAGAAAAAAGTCCGTACAAAACATTACCTATGGACTTAGCCAAACATATATATATATATATATATATATATATATATATATATATATATATATATATATATATATATATATAAAAGTGAACATAGAAGTCAACACTTAGAGGCGACATTCTGTTTCATGCTAGATGCAATCGTCAGGCCAACGTGGCAATCGTCAGGCCAACATGGCTTTACGATTGCATCTAGCATGAAACAGACTGTCGCCTCTAAGTGTTGATTCTGTGTTCACTTTTATATTTACACACACTCTCTCTCTGATATTGAGCACTTTATCCCATAAATATAGCATATCTTAAAACTATATTTCTTCATAATATATATATATATATATATATATATATATATATATATAAGACTCAAACACTATTATTCCATGGTTATAATTTATTACATTGGAATAATAATCACGATCCAATTCATCACATCTACAAATTCAAGAAGTTTCTACGTAGATAAACTTAACTGATCGTTTCACGGACGCTAAAAACATTTCTTTTTGAATTTGTACGTCTGCTGAATTGGATAGTTATTACGATTCCAATGTAATAAATTATAACCATGAAATATTAGTATTTGAACCTTTTAAATTATATTCCTGCTCTGTCCTTGACATTGAGCTCTACCTGGATTCTATCCCCTTGGAAATATATATATATATATATATATATATATATATATATATATATATATATATATATTGCGTGGTTTCCGTTGGAGCATTTGCTTCTTCAGTTCTTACCTTTATAGTTAAATTGTATTGAGATTAGGACTTTGCGCCGGCCAGTCTTGCAAAGGTTGATCATCTTCCACCACAAGAAACATTTTCGTTGCACGTAATGTGTGCCAAAGATGACTGTCGTGCTGAAAAATATCTCCCTCTTCATAGTCAAACAGAATATTATTATAATATAGTTTTCGCCGTTTAGGTTTCCATTGACGTTCACGGATTTTCTTCTATCATCGCTATTACGTATCTACCATCTTTGTGGAGTATATTGCATTGTTTCTTTCTCCAACTTGTCTTCTTACATATTCTCTTGTATGAGAATACAACTTTACTTTTGTATTCATCACTAAACAAAATACTTTCTGACATTTTCCAGCACCCCAAGTTAAATATGTTTTTGATCGCATTGTTTTTCTATTCCGATGGGTCTTTTTTGGTTAATGACTGATTTATTTTTTTTTTGCTGTTATACGCCCGTTCAAGTCATTCTTTCGTAATGCTCTACATATTGTAGCAACTGAAACCTTACTGTTAATTTAGTATTCACTTGTCGGGCTGTTAATTTTCGATTTACCGAGACTCTCACAATATTTCTTTCATCTATCTTGTCTAACTTTTGTGGTTTCGCGGTATTGTTTTCACTTCAAACTTGTTTTGGTTCGTCTAAACATTGTTTCTTTTTCTCTTTCTTTCTTTCATTTTTCTTTCTTTGTAATTCAAATGTCACAATGAAATCACCAATGGTCATATTTCTTTTTGTCTCTATAATTTTCTCTCTCTATCTCATTGTCTCTTTATAATTTAAACGTCCGTTTAATATCACCAGATTTATTCTTTCTTTTTCTCTTTCTTTCTTTCTTTCTTTCTTTCTTTCTTTTTTTGTAATTCAAATGTCACACTAAAATTACCAATGGTCTTTTTTTTCATTTTGCCTCTCTAATTTTGTATCCCTCTCTCTCTCTCTCTCTTTATAATTTATACGTCTGTATAAAAACATTATTTTTTTTTTATTTTTCTCTTTATTTTTTCTCTTTTTCTCTATTTGTATTTCAAATATCACTAGGAAATCACCAATACTTTTTCTATTTGTCTTTCTAATTTTGTCTCTTTCTCTCTCATTATAATTTAAACGTCCGTATAAAATCACTAGATTTTTTTCTTTCTTTCTTTACTTTCCCTTCTTTCTTTCTTTCTTTCTTTCTTTTTTCTTTCTTTCTTTTTTTCTTTCTTTCTTTTTTTCTTTCTTTCTTTTTTTCTTTCTTTCTATTAGGTTGGTGCAAAAATAATGACGTAATAATGTCGTTTTTTGAAGTTAAAAAATACGTCAAAAAACGACATTATTACGTCATTATTTTTGCACCAACCTAATATTTGTAATTCAAATGTCAGTATAAAATCAAAGTACTTTTTCCTTTTTTCTCTTTAATTTTGCCTTTCTCTCTTTTTCTCTCACTGTATCTCCTATTATAATTTCAGCGTCATTATAAAATCACCAGATTTCTTTCTAACAATTTTTTGTCATTTTATCTGTCTCATTCTCTCTCTCTCTCTCTCTCTCTCTCTCGCACTCTCTTTGTAATTTACAAAATCTCGAATATTCTCTTCCTTTACTCTTTTTATGTTTTTCTCCCTCTATTTCTCTTTATAGTAGCAAACCATCCACATATCCTCCGTATTCATCAATGAGAAGGACGTTCCACTCGAGAAGATTCTTCCCGCGAACCACTGCCCCGTGGAACTCACTCCCAAGAGGATGTTTCCCTGATCACAACAATCTTAACCTGTTCAAGGCTACGGTTAACAGTTATCTCACGTTCCTATGCTCATAAATGCCCTCTTAACGTCACCTTCTCCCCCGAGTGGCCGCAGGGCCTTGTAAAGGGTGAACCTTACTGTAATAACAAAAAAAAAAATCAATAATTTCCTTCCTTGCTAATTTTCTTTCTCATTTTCTTTTTCTTTTTTTCAAATTCTTACTGGTTTATGAAATCACCTTCTTTTTCATCTTAATTTCCTTTTTGTTTCTTTTCTCTGACATTTCTCATTTTGTTTCTCCCTATAATTCAGACGGGATTTGTAAATGCCTCATAATTTTCTGTCTTTTATTTTTATTTTTTTTTTGTTGAGCTATCTCGCTCTCTCCTTCTCCAATTCAGAGCGTTTTTAAAATAACCCAATCCCTTATCTAGTCATTTTCGACTTGAATATTCTTTCATTATCTCTATCTCCAAACTCTTTAACCAGAACATGATGTCGCTTTTCTTTAAACCTTTTCATTCTATGGTCTTTAGCGCTTCATTCGTTTTTTTTTTTTTTTTTTTTTTTTTTTTACATGATTCTCTTGATAGGATTACCATCACTTTTTCTTTTTCGCATTTCCCATAATACAGTTTTTTTCGAGCATAGTCTAATCACCTCGAGGCTATTTTCTAACAATTTCAAAAATACAGGCGACAGTTCATTCGACTGATGTTGTAGATAATTCGATTTTGACCGGTGATAATTTTGTGTATTCTTAGCTCAGAGCATCCGATGATGGTCAGCATTCCACTTTCAGATAATCACCACCAAATCAGCCATTTTCTTTTTCTTTTCTTTTTTTTTTCTTGCTCCAATCATCGTTCTTTCTTTCTCATCGATTTTTTTTTACCATTTTCAAACTATGGAGGTGTTCCATTGCGTTTCTATCTTAGCATCTCCTTTAACAGATGATCTCTTCAACAGCTCACAGTTCATGTCCAAAGTGGCAGTTACCGTGATCTCTATCAAACACAATAACGTCAACTTTGTCATCAGTAACAAATAACACATGAATTTCAAACACATTATATTGCATTAGCGTTCGACTTTCCCTGTCATCAGGGATAATATTTCCGCCAAAGTGAGTCGTTGCGTAACAACTAACTTGCACTGATCTTTGCCACTTGAAATAATATGAAGGATTCACGCTCGCAAGATCCGTATTCGTCTTTTCCAAAACCACGCGTTACATTCTCATCGGGTTTTGAATGTATAAAGTGTTCACTTTTAAAATAATAATAATAATAATAATAATAATAATAATAATAATAATAATAAGAAGAAGAAGAAGAAGAAGAAGAAGAAATGCAAAAGAAAATTTCAAGTGGGCGAAGAAGTGCAAATAAACCATAATACACATACTGCAGCATCAAAGAACATAAAAAAGACAACAAAATCAAATGCAATGTCCTAAATGCAGATCCGATGGAAATATAGGCTCCATTCGTGCCAAACAAGCTTATGTAGACAAACCCTGTACCCATCAGTGGTTACATAGTGCAGGGTTAAAAGCTGAACCAATGATTTTATTCTTGCTGCACAGGATCATTGTATTGGCCCCCAAATACAGATTCTGTGAAAAATACCCAGAAACAATTGGCCATCTTGTATCAGGTTGCAAAGTGTTAGCACCCACTTAATATAAAATACGGCATGATAAATTGGGCCAATATCTGCACTGGAAAATATGAAACTTTTATGGGAAGGAAATTACAAGTAACTGGTATCAACATCACCCACACTCGGTTACAGAGATAGGAACTGTAACAGTTTTGTGGGATTTTATAATACACAAAGACATAACAATCAAAGCTAATCGCCCAGACATCAGGATCAAAGACCACAAAACAGAATGTGCTTTCGTATTGAAATGGAATTCTCTGCAGATTATCATGTATGTATAAAACTCTTCAAAAAACTATAAAAATATAAGCAGCTTGAAGTTGAAATCTTAAAAATGTGGTACACGAAGATATCAATAATTGCAGTTGTAGTTAGAGAACTCGGATTGATTGGAAAAGGTTCCGATAGACTCCTGAAGGGATTCTTGGTAGACCATGTCTTGAAGAAATACAAACAATTGTACTCATAACTACAGTTCAAACATCACGCTATGTAAAATGTATGTGATCTTAGTTTCTTTTACAAAAATGATCAGTGGAAAATGCCATGAAGTCATTTCTAATCATAGGTCTTTGATTGGGACCCGTAAGGAAATGTGTATACAACAGAAATCCAAGGAAATAATAATAATAATAATAATAATAATAATAATAATAATAATAATAACAAAATTACCCCTTGGCGGTCAAGGTTAAAACGCATCTCTACCAATTTCAATGAATACGAATAATATCTCATACCGGATCGGCTGTCATCCGGGACAACAAGGGCCGCGTCCCTCAGAGAGGAACCAGTCTGAGGTCGAAAAGTCTGTCACTGGAACAAACTCTTCCACACACGAAGAGACACTAGGTCACCAAACCCGGATTATCGCCAACCTTGGACCAAGTGTTTCAATGCCAAATCGACTAGTAAAAAGTAAACGAACGAAATGGAGCCGCGAAGAGTGTCGACAAGTCATGACATCCTTCTTCACTGCACTCGAAAACCCCTAAAGAACACCACCAATCAAACATACCAAATATTTTATTTTATTTTTTTATTTTTTTTATTTTTTATTTTTTTGTCTGTGAAAAGTGTCATGATGCCATTTCTAACCTTAGGTCCCTGGGTGGGACCCGGAAAGAAATGTGTAAACGCCAGAAAGCAAAGAAAATAAAGATGATAATAATAATAATAGAGGCAACACCACGGGAAAGGCAAATGTATACTTATATATATACTTTGCCGTGCTGATGTTGCTACACGCCGTAATAACATATGGGGTGCTGACAAATATGACAATGAGAATGCTCAATGACTAAAAGATCTGGAGAAAAATCCGGGAAACATTAAAGAAAAAACAATGGCGGTATAACCAAACAAAAAAAAAAAAAAAAAAAAAAGATGACGCATTAACCATTTCTCACAAATGAAAATTACCAGGAATTGACAAAATTCCAAACTTCCGGCTTGATACTTTCTCTGCTACTAAAGCCATTATAGCAAGACTATTTAATAAAATGATGTTGGAACCCACAAAACTACCAGAATGGCCCGACCAAGGTCTGCCAAAGTTTTTCTACCAAAAACTAATGATGAAGAAGACCATACTTACCCTTATGTTAACCGTACGAACATAGAGCCATCTGGAAGAACACAATGTCCTGTTGGGTAGGTCTTCACAGCGGCTCCTATGGATGCAAAGTATTGTTTATCTCTGGATGAAGAATAGGATAATTCTTGAAAACAATCACACAAAGCACAAAAACCCAAGTGTAGCATGGATCGACTACAAAAGGCTATCGACAACATTCCGCACCTGTGGATCATCTAGGCCTCTGAACTAGCTGAAATGTCACCAACAATTGTGCATTTCTGACGACATCAAATGTAATCCTGGAAGACAGGTCTGTTACTCTCGCATTCTAATGGTGTGCTTCTAAGTAAACGCGTGGGAATTAAATGCGTTAAAGGCGTTTATTTATCTTCACTTCTTTTTGCCAGGTATTAATTAATACGTCAAAATTTTTGAACAATGCATTACATGGGAATAAGGTCAAATACTATGGGATAAATCATCTGCTTCATATAGATGACATTATAGGCAACATATAGTGTTGAAATGGAAGGTATTTTAAAGACTCTGAAAATTGTTTTATGACATAACTCAGTGAGTCATTTAATGCCAACAAAATTTTGAAATAAATTCATAGCGATAGTTTGGTAAAAACGGTGTGTATGCATACATATATATTTGAACCATTTTAAGTTACACATATTTTTGAATAAAATAACGTATTGCTGGTAATAATTTTTCTTCAAACATTTATTAAAATAATAATGGTAATAATTTTTACAAAGTATTTCTGGCATTAAAACCTGTTCATTATACACTTTCATAGTGTGTTGAGCCCAGTTTGGGAGTTAACTATTTACCAATAGCTGGGACCCTAACAGGTGCTACCACACTGAGTTAGAGTGGATCTGGGAACACCAGCAATTAAGAGGTGCTTCCACACTCCTTAAAATCTCCTGATCAGAGGCCTTGCTGTTGGACGTAGTTTATCGTTTTACCCAGGATGCGGATGTAGTTTATCGTCATACCCACAACGGAAAGACTGAAAAGATTCAGCGATGATATATGCATGAAATATGGGCCAGATAAATGTACAAAGGCTACCAGCTTGATAATATAATTCCTGATGTAGATACTGAGATGAGGGAACCTGTCCAGGATAGTACTTACATTCATCCAGGTATAAGGCAGTAGAAAAAAAATCTCAGACAGGCGTGCATCAGGTGAGTCCGACTAATAATGAACACTGAATTCATAGCTAATACGATTCCATAGGCGAGTTGTTCGTTGCTCGTTCTCGGGCTAACGTTTTCTACTAATATGAAGTGGAAAGCTTATATCAAACAAGCAGCATGGCCTGGCGTTGCCCGTGCTTTATTCAAAAATCGTACGACTCATACGGCAATGGCTATCACTTGACTTAAAATATTTTTGCTCTTCCTTGCTTTTAAACGAGTGCCCTTTGCCGTGCTGATGTTGCTACATGTCTTACTTCTTGCCTATCTCACACTGCGAATTTTTCTAATCTATATACTAAACATTAAATCTTTTGCGAAAAGAGAACTAAACAAAATGATCACAAAACGATCAGCTTTAAAAAAAAAGGACTCGTAATTGAAAAAACCGAATGAAAAAAGAATGTTAACAGCAAATACTTTTTCACACCCAACCCAGTTCTGCGGAATCAGAATCAACATTGATAGCAAGCGAATGAGCCTGCAAAGTGCTATGCAGATTTAAATTTTCCCACTTGTGAGGAATGCAGCTATCGATTTTTTTTGCATGCTAGCATGCTAGTTAACATTTGTGTCAGTCAGCTGTTGGCTCTCACGCTGGCCAATAGAATCTTCCTGCCTATTCGTGGGAGCCAGCTATAGGCTCTCATTCTGACCAGTAGAAAATGGTCACAAACTACATGAACACTGCCGTAGAAGCATGAAAAAATCGATTATTTCCACTATCGATGGGAGTTGGGAAATACGAAGTCGGTCTTGGCCTTCCCGCTAACTTGGAGCATGTGCATGTAAATTTTGGTGCAAATCCGTCGAAAATTGCGGCCGTGCATTCGTTACACAGACACACACACACACACACATACACACACACACACACACACACACACACACACACACACACACATCCTGCCTTTTATGGATAGAGATCAATTATAGGTACGCAGCTAGGAAAGAGTGTTTTCTGAGTCGTGCTACATATTTTTTTAGCCTATATCTACCTTACATATTTACAAGTTTACAATTCACCCATGCTTAGAATATTGCTGCCAGATATGGTTTGGTGCTCCTGCTATAGATTTAGAGATCCTTAATAAAATCCAAAGACGAATATGCAATGTTATTGACCTTGGCCAGGTATCTCGGCTTCAGTTACTTTTTCACCGTAGTAATATAGTTTACCGTGTGCCTTTTCTATAAATACGTTCATAGTAATTGTTCCGGTGAGTTCTTTTCTATAGTACGTTGACTCTATAATTTTAAGCGCATTACTAGATTGGCGGCAAGGTCTCATTATTTTAAGGTTGAAAGTCGATGTATCCTTAAATTCTATGCTAACAGTTTCTTTATGCTCCTTTGAATTTTTTTTTTACTCATTTGATTTCCAAACTGCGTTTTCTTGAATTCCTCCCAGTGATTTAACACTTAAACTGCAGGCAGTATAAGTCGATGTTTCATCGGTGTTTAGCGGATATCATCAAGGAATGAGGTACCACTCCCTCATGATTCAAATATAAATGAGCAATTGGTAAATATCAGACTAATAAGGTTACCGTCTTTCCTTAAATATCTGCTTGCAAATAAAACTGCAAAGACAAACCAAAAACAGTGCTATGTCTGCTTGCAGACTTCTCGAAGACACAAAAGCTGAACAATAGGGACAACTGGTTGCCAAGCATGTACAACAGCACTTTAAAAAAAAACCCCTAAAGGCAAAGAATGCTACTAGTACGCAGATGGGGAGCACAAGGAGGTGGAAGTGGAAGATTGGGGATAGGGAGAACTGAAGAAATGAGAAAAGATGAACGGGATACAAAAAGATAGAAGATGGCGATCGACGTTGCATTTAAATTTTTGAAGATTGTAGGAAAGCAAGTAAACGGAAGGGAGTTCCACAGGCAGGAAGTGCGAGAAAAGAATTTTTTAGAATGGAAGTGGTGGTCGCATTTAGATATCTCAACAATAAAAAAGTGGGATCTAGATTTCAATCTAGTAGCCCGGTTAAATTCGTGTATTTGGTGTACCAGTGGAATAAGCTTGTTAGAGCAGTTGCCATAAAAATACTTGTCGAAAAGACAGAGGGAAGCCAACTCACATCAGTGAGAAAGTGACTGAAGTGGAAATGCCTGATCAGGATCGATGACATTGCAGATGCTTGTTTGGATTTTGTCAAGAATCCCGAGATAGACAGCAGGAACACCAGACCAAATATGGCAACAGTATTCAATGCACGCACGAATTGTAGACTTGTAAATGTGATAAATGGATTCTGACGAGAAAAAAATTGGGTCACAATAACCCAATTTTCCTTGCAGTAGATGCAACTATTGATTCGATGTTGTCTCTCCGCTTCAAGTCTGTGAGACCAAGAAGGCGCATTGTGTTATTCTCCCGGAGTTTAGCTTCAGCCAAGCTGATGGCAGGCAGAAATGGTTCTCTTTGGTTGTTAAATGAAAGTAGTATAAAATGCTTCATGAAGAATCTTAACTATTTACAGTGTTTATATTGTTCGGACTTTTGTCCTCATCTTTATTACCATACTCACGATGTTTCTGCTTTTGTATGTATCGGTCTTCTTCAGGTGATATGCACTGGCATTTCGAATCGAACCCTTTATTTAGTCCACGCCGGAGTAGATTGTTTTCATTCCATGTGTCATGCACTTTACAGTACCTCATCTCAGGAATATAGATACGGTAACGTTATAAAATATATGCTATTAAACTAAAATTCGCTTTATTAATAGTCGTCTTGCTTTCAATACGACCTGGAACTATCAATTTCTTCTTTCCCCATTATATGGCCATAGAATTTTCATTTGTCTCTAGGTCTAAGTATAATTTTGTTTCTATTTGCTTAAAACTTTGGTATTGCTTGAGTTTTGATTCCATGGGATTATCAACACCCTTCTGTAGAACTACATTTCTGTTCCATCGAATTTATTGTTAACCTGTGAGGAAATTGTTCAGCACTCACTGTTATATAGGAGGACCGATATTACATAAACAGTTCAAGACTCTTTTGTTTGTTTCTAGTGAAAATGTTTCTCATAAAATTTTCCTGTTTTTTAATACTTTGCTTAACCTTTGAAAGACATCTTTCTTTAGTCTAATGCGCCTTCGGATTTCGCTATTGCATTTTACGTCTTCCATTAATTCACTTCCTATATATTGAAATGCTTGTACTTGCTTGAATTTGGTGTTTCTAATTCGGGGTTCGCATCATAGCCTGTAGCTTCTGCTGGCATACATATATTGTGGCTTCTTACAATTGAACGTTAGTCCTTTCTTCTTGCTTTCCTTTACGACCTTCTGTAGGAAGACCTGTAGTTTCTGTCTCCGCTATCAACACTGTGTCATCTGCATATCTAATGTTGCTAAGATTGTGGCGGGCATTACTGAAATCCTGGTATTTCTTAGACCACTTGTTATTACTCTTTTATGCAAGCCTTCATTTCTTCTCTCTCTCTCACTCTCTCTTTCACTTTCTCGCACTCTCTTTCTGACCCACTCTCTCTTTCCCACTTACTCTTTCACTATCTCTCTCATTCTCTTCCTCACTCACAATCTCTCACTCTCTCTCAGTCTTTGTTTCTGTATCTCTTACTTACTCTCTCATTCTCTTTCTCACACACACACACACTCTCTCTCACTGTTTCTCACTCACTCTCCTTCCTTACTCACTCCTTTTCACTCTCACTGTCCCTCTTTTTCATCCACTCTCTCTCTCTCTCTCACACTATCACACTCACTATCTCTCTCACTCTCTTACACTCTCTCTCACTCATTATTTCTCTTTCACTCTCTCTCTCTCTTTCTCCCTTATTCACTCCCAACATCTATTTTTCTATCTCTCGCTCACTCATTCTCTCTCTCGCTCACAGTCTTTCTCATTCACTCTTTCTCAATCTCTCTATGTCCCTCTGTTCTCTTCTTTTTTTTTTCATAAAAACTCTTGATCGCTGTATCCCCTGTCCTTCCGCAGTCTTAAAGAACAGGAAGCAACATATATATCTGTCAACGTTTATAGCAGAATGACTCGGTGGTTAGAATGCATTAAACTGTAAAAACATAAGACCCGAGTGACCCTTTTCTGTAGGACCCTGTAATTTTATTTCCGTGTCTGTTATCAACACAGTGACATCAAAATATCTTTTGTTGTTAAACTTGTAGCCGTCAGTTATAAATTCTGACAGGGCTTCTAATTCTTTCAGTATCGGCTCATTTTATTTTATATTTTTGTTCCGCCGCAAGGAAAGTTGTCTCCCTATGTCGCGCCAGGAAATTTTTCTCCCCGGAATCGATCCTCCAGATCTACAAATCAACAATTCGCCCTTGCATGGAGTATTGCTGCCATATATGGTTTGGGGCGTTTTCTGTTTGCCTCGGGGTTCTTGATAGGCTCCAGAGGCGGATATGCAATATAATTGTCCCTGTTTTGGCATCTCGTCTACAGTCGCTTTCTCACAGACGCGACGTCGCCTCTCTCTGTCTGTTTTACAAATACTTTCATGGCATTCGCTGGTTCCAAGACTTCGCGAATTCAAGCGCCCTACGAGGCTGGCATTCCGCTCCCACCCCTTCACTGTTGAAACTTTTAAATGTAGCCGTCTCTTCTACTCCAATAGCTTCATGTCTCGCACCTCTCGCCTGTGGAACTCTATTTCCTATTCCTGTTTCCATGACAGCTATAATCTCCAGCTATTCAAATGTAATGTCAATCGACATCTCCAGTTGCCTTGATCTATCCACTACTCTTCTCCTCATCCTTTGTTCTATCACTCATATCTCATCTTGCTCCAAATTTTCTGCAACCTGTTGCGTCCTAGGGGCATGCAATATAAGTGAAAATAAGTATAACAAACTAAAATGAAATTATTTTTTTTTACTTGTCTGGCGTGCATATTCTAGAAACTTTTTCCCGCCTTTAAAAATCAAATAATCAAATCGAAATCTGCTGGCCATTTCCTAGTGAGTTACTATATACAATTTGAAATGACTCTTCAAATAATTGCTAATATCCTGCAAGCAATCGTTGTGTATTTTTGTTTTGTTTTGACAAATGTTGTTTTTAATCGCAGATATTTTACAAACATGCTTTTATAATTATTTTTAAAACTCAGTTATATGTCATGCGTGATACACGCTTAGGCCATCATGTATCTTTCGACACATGACTAACGAAGCAGATTTTATTTTCCCCCAGTAGGTTGCCATTTCTTTCTGCAGTAGACCAGTTGCCATCCAAGGCGCTATAGAACACGGTCTGTCCTGCTATTTACCCATAGCTGAGTGGGGGGAAGAAGAAGAGGATTTATACCGTTCCCAAGGTTACTAGAACGTATGTGAATGTAATGGATTCGACTGGGAATCGAACTCGGCTCTCCGGTTTCCAAAAAAATAAGTTTAAATATCTGGGAATTGTTTGAACGCAAAATGGAAAATGTGACGTGCATTAGATTAGCAAAGAATGCTTTTCTTTCTAGACTAAGAAAAAAAGAGTTGAACAACTATGTAATGCCAATCATGTTATATGGCAGTGAATGCAGAAAAGCTTGCTCACAGATGAAGGGGAGAGTTTAGGCAACAAAGACGTGTTGCTATAGAATTATGCGGAGAAAACTATGCACAATGCATGTTAGTAACAAGTAAGTTTGAAAGCAAACGGAAGTAAAAAGAGACCCGCTGAAATATTTGGGATACATAATAATGAAACCAGGCTTTTAAAATTTGACGCACGAAGGAAAGTCTAAAGAACGTCTAACCTAATCAATGATGGTGTGTAAATAGTAGGCAGAACGAGTAGCAGGAGGAACAGTATAAATGTAGACATTGCTAAGAGATAAAAAGGATCGTGTTTATGGCAATATGAGCCGTTTCCTTATAAGGAAACAGTCAGCAGTCTTTGTCCAAGCAGCCGATACTACTGTCATTTATAAAATCTTATTCTTGAAACAATTTTTCTATGAAAATCGGTCTCTCAAGTTCAGTGGTTGTCTCCACCCTCGACAATTTTGACGGGGACTTCCTTCATAGCATTTGTTCTTCGTTTAGTATGGAACATCAATATCTTGGCTATATCATTATTTTCTCTTCGAGATACATGTCCTATCTATTCTACTTGTTGCTGGTGTTGAAAATTCGGACCAGGAGCCATCACCAATTTACGATGAACAGATGTTCCCTTAGTGATGCCTCGTGCCTTGAGCGACTATTGAGATTTAAACTGAAGCCAAACCTCTAGAACTCGTACACACAATTCATCACTAAAGATGCTAGGAACATCACCGGTTCTCTATACAGCTTTAGTAAGAATATTTAATTCGTAAAAAATAGAAAATTGTGTGACAAGGCCGAAGGGGAGATGGACAGTGGATGTTTTTCATTAGCTATCCTAGTCCTAGATAATAAAAATCACGACCCATTCATTCATTACAACTTGTCCATTCCCCACAAAGACTCATCCATCAGCACTCAATCCTGCATATACCGTAATGCCACATATTCACAGGGGACCTATAGAACATGATGTAAAAAATATCTTTTCAATGTCCATAAAGTCTGTTCATATGAAAATTTCATGTTTTATTAAATAATGGGGTCGGAGGATGAAAACAAACTAAAAAAAACAAAAAAAAAAACAAACAAAGATAAAGCTAAAAAAAAACAATATTAGTAGGACCTGTCCATCCGACAAAACAATAAGAGTGGCTACTGTATTCTGTCGATAGACAAAATCAAGATAAAAAAAAACAACTGACAAATGGAATGGGAAGGATAAAAAAATAAGTAACAGAAATGGGAAAATCAAAGGCTGACCCAGTCGAGATGAAAAAGGGGTGAGAAAAACAAACTAGGGGAGGTTAGGAATCTCGACATGGGTCATAACAAAAAAGAATGCCGGGAACAGGCAGGGAGCAACACTTATTCACATTTTTAAGTTAGACAATATTATGTTTTCCTAGATAATGTGTATTCGGTCTGAGTAAAGTACCTCACTCTTCATGTTGTCTTCTATCGTTTCGAACGAAAGATCAGGCTGAAAAGGGAGTACGGCTGCTATATATGGGCAGGAGTTGTTTTCTCTTCACTTTATCCTTTCAACATTAGTCCAATAGCGTCAGTTACATGGGAGTATTTTAATATGACAATACAATTGGTTACAATAGCAAAAGAGGAAAAATAGACGTTATTTTTTTCCCGCCGTTCTTTTTCATCTGGTTACAGATCGTCCAAACTTCGGTGTAATTTTATTTCTTGTATTTTCGATGAGTTCTTTAAATGCACGCTATTACGCTAATCTAAGTCTTTAAATTGTTCGAAAAAAACAAACAAACAAAAAACGTACATTCCACGTCTCAAACTGTTATGGTCCAGATTAGGACCAAGGAAGAACAACACGAACACAAGAGTAGAAATAACTAAGGCATATTACACAAAATAATAATACAAGATGTGGAAGGTGTTAGTATGACTGTCAGTCTGGTTTGGAGTGAACTACTATCGGCTCGACTCGATTCGTCTCTCTCTCTTGAGAGGCATAGTATACATAATAATGTTAGAATGTTAGTTCATTCTGTAGTTATAGGTAAGGACCCATGACATTAAGAGTGTCCTCAAAGGAGCTAAGTCACTTTTTGCTGAAAGAGTGAGGCACCACATAGCCTCTAAAAACATTGGCTCTTGTGATTATTGGCAGCTCTATAATAGGGTACAAAATCAGTGCACATTCTCTATTCCCCTCCTCTTCAAATAATTTGAGGTGTTATCATTCTCTGCTGCTAAAGCTAAATGCTTTGCCTGTAAATTCTCAAACTCTACTTTTGACTCCTCTGGATTATCCCTGCCTAACTTCCTACTTAGAACTAGTCTCTGTTGAGTGACATGTATGTAACCCCTTCCATGGTTACTGCTATCATCTCTAATCGTTTCCTGTTATATGAGAGCATTGCTTAAGCGGATCTAGTTTCCTAGCAATCTTAAGTTCAATCCCTGGATTGGGTAATGCAAAAAGGTCATATAATCTGTTTTAGTGGGAAGGGACAAGCATTATCATAAAGATGAATTATGTAAGTGTCATGGTTCAGGTTAGGACCAAGGAAGAACAACACGAACACAAGAGTAGAAATAACGAAGGTATATTACACGAAATAATAATACAAGATGTGGAAGGTGTTAGTATGACTGTCAGTCTGGTTTGGAGTGAACTACTATCGGCTCGACTCGATTCGGTATCTAGCCATCCCCCCACGAGGGTTGCATGTGGCACAAGGCCGAGTTTAACGTGGGTTTCCCGAGCCCATAGGGTCGGCCAAAAAATGCCCGTAGAACCCGTATAAACGGGATCGGGTTGGTCAACCTCCCCGAACGAGACTCTGCCCTTCGGCGGAGCCTCGTCCGGGTTCCTCTCTGCTCAGTGGCAGAGAGTTCGACTCAATTCGTTCCTCTCTCTTGAGAGGCGTATATACATAGTGTTAGGAAGAGTTCATTCTGTAGTTATAGATAAGGACCCATGACACAAACACACACGTAAGTATATCTATATACACTCACATGAATATGTATTTATATATGTTTATAAACGGATTTTTTTTAAATCTAGCATTGTTGTAATGAATTATTATTTTCCAACATATTTCTCACAGCCGAGACGACGCAAGCCTCTCGCTGCTTTTTCAATGAAAAGTGCTCAGCCGAACTACACCCTTTAGTTCCACCAGTGAACTTTCATGGCTAAGATCCGCCATATAGAGCACATTGATGTGAAACATCTTCATTCCGTCCATATCCTTTTGGTAAGATGTAAGTTCCACTCGAGCAGCTTCTGACCCGGGAACCACTGCTTCGTGAACCGACTCCCAAGAATATACTTCTCCAATCACTACAATCTTAATCTGTAAAAGTTTATGGTTATCAGTTTTCTTCTGCACATATCCGTATAAGCTGCAACTCTGGCTTTCTAACTTTCTACATCGAACGGCCCTCAGGCCTTGTACAAGGTGAACATCATTGTAAAAAAGTTATTTCTTTGTGATTCTGCACGTACCAGTGCATGACGTTGGAGGAAGTACGGACTCGTTTTTGCAATCTAGTTTTAATCGTTGATGTACAATAGTGTTTGTATACAGTTGATAGTTTAGACCAGTGATTCTCAACCACCGTGCCGCAGCACACTAGATCCTCTTAAGTATGTTGTAAAATATTGTAACAATATATATATATATATATATATATATACGAGACAATAGGGAAACTGTAATAGTTGCTGACGCGTTTCGTCCATTGTGGACTTTATAAAAAGAAAATAACTCAATCAGAAGGAAAATCCTCGAGAGTGCCGCCATTGAATATTACCCAAATATTAATCTACTCCCGGGTTTTTCCCTATTTCAGCTTTCTTAACAAGATTACTGCTCTCCCAAACAAACGTACACAACAGTATCAAGAAATCAAAAGAAAGTGGTTGAATCCGTCAACACAGCAATAATAACAATATCTCCACACGTGACAGTAATTGACGTAATTCTCAGTTAACAATATAAAAATAGCGTTCTCTAAATTCTTCCATTTGCTAAGGACATTTTGTTGTTGCTATTATTAGTTACTTTGTTTAATAAATTCATTTTGTTTTGCCTTGAAAAAGTCTAAATCGGACGAAACGCGTCGGCAACTATTACAGTTTTCCTATTGTCATTTATATTTATAAATATTGTCTTTTTCCACAGGTTAACTCTGAGAAATTTTTCATATATACATATATATATATATATATATATATATATGTATATATATGTGTGTGTGTGTGTGTGTGTGTGTGTGCGTGTGTGTGTGTGTGTGTGTAAGTAGTAATGGAACAGCGTTAGTATTTTAATAAATTAACAAATATTAAACTTTCTTCAAATAATTTTTCACTATTTTTTGATTATGTTATTTTAAATACTTTGTTTTAATATTCATTTTCATTAAAAAAAATGTGTTGTTATAAGGTCTCAAAATAAAACATTTGATGGTACCCCTTGATAGAGTTTGGATTTCAATCAGTCCGTTATGTGTAATGCGTGATGCACACTTTCGATACATGACTGATGAGGCAGATTTTTCCCGCAGTAGATCGCCATTTTTTTCTGCTGTAGAACAGTTGCCATCCAAAGCTACAGAACCAGGTCTACCCTGCTATTTACCCATAGATGATGGGTGGGAGAGAGAAGAAGAAGAAGATTCATACCTTAACCAAGGATATTATTTCAATACAAAAGAAATTTCCCACATAATCTAAAAAAGGCTGTATCAGTTTTCTTTCAATTTTCTACTTGTTATTTATGTGAATTAGGCTTATCAACCCTAAATAACACCAAAAATAAGTATCGAGAAAGACTACGCTCAACTGAAAAAAGAAATAATGGACTGCTTATCTCACATTCGACCTAACCATTGTAGAAATCGAAAAAAAATTAAAAAAAAAACACCATGCGCGTTTCACATTAAATAAGCCTCACAAATAATTGAATAGGAACATTGAAATAAGATAAGTTTATACTCGTGTGTGTGTGAATATATTTTTAAAAAAATCTATGGTTTATTTCATAACATTTAAATGTATACACTTTAAAAAATTTACTAAGTGTGCTGTGATATTTTTTATTTGCTCCTTGGTGTAACGTTGCTTAAAAATATCGAGAAACACAGATTTAGGCATTAAGAATGGGCAAAAGCATTGGTTAGAAAAAAAAAAGAGAAGCTGAAACCTTCCGATGTAGATCTGGTTCAAGTCCAGTGTGCATCGTTGTTTTCTGTTTTTCTTTGCCGTTTCTGTCTCTAATCGATATCGTAAACAGTTAGGCATACGGGAAACGGAATTGATAAAACCATCAACGTTAGTTTCGTAATAAATAACATCGTTTTATCTCTATGATTTTTTCATTGCCGACATTTTGTTCATGTCTAAGTAGTGAACTAGACCCCGAGCATCAAGAGCGGGTGGTCAGTCTAACGCTAAGAAATGGATAATTTCGATATATAGAATGCAAAAACTTCTCAGAATGCTTTAAGCTAAAGAAAGTATGGAGAAATAAGAACATTTATTTGGAAAATTAAGAATACTGAAATGTAATTTTAATATCATCCCTTCTATATGAAATATATTGTTCTACATATCGATGTTGGAAATACCATAAATGGAGTATGTAACCATTGAGGGAATTTTAAGTAGAATCAGAATAAGATAGACAGATAGATAGATAGATAGATAGACAGAGAGAGAGAGAGAGAGAGAGAGAGAGAGAGAGAGATAGACAGAGAGAGACAGAGAGAGGGAGAGAGAACATTCTGGAGCACATAATGAAAAAAGATAGTACATACTGAATGAGAGACACAGGCATAGAGCAAGTCTGTATAAATGTATGGCAGTATGAAGACTGGAAAGAATAATAAAGGAATAATGTTGCTTAGAGGTGCAAATGATAGGATGTTGTGGAGAGCCATGATTGTCCGTGCGTTGAAGGGACACGTCAGTTAAAGTAAAAAATATATCTTTTTCATACAACGTTCTTTTTAAATTTTTGTTTTTCATTTATTTATTTGTATCATGTCAACTATCTTCTTTGTCTCTTTTTTCCTCTTTTGGATATTTTTCTTTTTTTTTTTTTTTGCATTTCTCACTTCATTCTTTCTATTTCTTCTTCTAAGTAACTCTTTCTTTCTTTCTTTCTTTCTTTCTTTCTTTCTTTCTTTCTTTCTTTCTTTCTATGTGTATTATGAATTTCCATTTTTCTCCCTATTTCTACTTTCCGCTATTCAAATTCGTTTTTTTTTTAAATGCTACATTTTCTCAAGTCTTTATCGCTACATCTTCCTCTCAGTTGTTCTTTCTTTCTTTCTTTCTTTCTTTCTTTCTTTCTTTCTTTCTTTCGTTTTCCTCTTGCTTCTATTCGTATTCAGTTATTTTTTTCCCCACTACATTTTCTCAGGTCTTTTTGCTTTCCACTGCATTGTTCTTTCTTTCGTTTTCGTCTTTCTGCTATTCGGAGTTATCATTTTTACCGCTACATTTTCTCAGGTCTTTTTCCCTTCCTTTTCATTGTTCTTTCATTGTTTCATTTATTCTTTCTTTCTTTCTTTCTTTTGTCTTTCTTTCTATCTTTCTTTCTTTCTTGCTAATTCTTTCTCTCATTTTCCTCTTCCTGCTATTCGTATTCCGTTATCTTTTTTGACGCTACATTTTTTCTTATCTTTTTGACTTCCTCTCCACTGTTCTTTCTTTCTTTCTTTCTTTCTTTCTTTCTTTGAATGCTGTCAATTCTTTCTCTCGTCTTGCTCTTCACGACCTTTAAGTCTTCTTCACCATTGTTCTCTCCTTCTCTCTCTGTTTCGTTCTTTTTAAAATCTTAATTCTTCTGAAGAGATACTAATTATGACAGATGCACACAGAAGGCAAATCCTTCAAAAAAGCATTACCACATTTCAATGTTCATTCCGTCTCAGTCGCTATTCAATTTAAAGCTAATTTCACGTCAATTTGCTACTCTAAAAATACAAAAAAATATATCGATTTTTTTTTAAATGGAGGAAAAGATGAATGCTCAAGACGAGTATATTGAAATATAAAGCAATATATCCAGGAAGATATATCGCAAAAAAAGAAAATTAAAGAAAAGAGCAATTTGTTGAACTGTAACAAAAATGAAGAAATATTTCAAGAAAGTCAGGTAGACCAACCAACCAGTAAAAGAAAAATAAAGAAGGAAACTAAAGTTTAAGAGAAGAATTGAATAAGCCTAGAAAAGAATTATAATATATTCCACACGAATGATCCACCAATGAACGGTCACGGATAGCGTGATCAAAGTACGGCAACCCATATCCAGCGACATATAGTAATTTAATAATAATAATAATAATTATAATAAAAAAAAACATTGCGCATCAATAATTACGTGATTAAGAAATATATATGGTGAAACCTATCGCTAATTGGGTATAGGATTATAATGATGCTGTCTGAACCCTGTAAGATCAATGTAATTCGACCAGATTCGATAAAAAAAATAGCATTTACTCAGATGGACGATTTGAGGCGCATTCCTGTGAATGAAGTTGGGTGCTTAAACCTATTTAGTTGGAGATGGAAAGACAATTTCAAATAAATCAGGCGCGTTTTTTGTTCGGCTTTTCACCATTTCGCCATCCGATGTCCATGAAAAGAGAAGTTTCTCAATAACGAATACAAACAGAAGAAGAAGCGAAATAAAATAAAATAAAACTAAAAGTAACAAAATAATTTCAACTCACTAATTAAACTTGTAATTAACAGAAAAGAAACGACGTTGTAACGGTTAAAGGCGCGAAAAGTGGTATCAGCGAGTCGAGTTCGAATCCTACCTCATTCATTTTTTTTATTCATTTTCGTACTGATGTCTATTGAAAGGGATCGACTCTTATCCGTCATTTGTTATATGTAGGGTCGAACAGGCTCTCTGGTTTTGAGTGGCAGACAGATTAGGAGAACGAGAATGTCAAGCGAGAAAGATAATAAAATAAAAACAAAAAAATAATAACAGAAGTAAAAAAGAAAGCGAAGAAATGTAAAGGAACAGCAGCAAAAAGAAAGAAAAGGAAGAAAAGAGGAAAGAGAAAAAAGAAAGAGGAAAAGAAAGAAGATAGGATAAAGAAAAAAGAAACAGAAAAGAAAGAAAAGAGAAAAAGAGAAAAAAAAGGAAAAAAAAGAAACAGAATAAAAAATGAATGAGAAAAAGAAAGGAAAAAGGGTGAAGACAGAAGAAGAAAAAGGGGAAAAAGAGAGAAGAGGATAAAGAGAAAAAGAAAGAAAAAGAGAGGAAAGAGGATAAATACAAAAAAGAAAGAGAAAAAGAAAGAAAAATGGAGGAAGACAGAAAGAGGGAAAAGAATGAAAAGAAGAAAGAGGATAAAGAGAAAAAGACAGAAAAACAAAGAAAAGGGGATAAAGAGAAAAAAAGTAATAGAGGAAGAAAGAGGATAAATACAAAAAAGAAATAGAAAAAGAAAGAAAAGAGGAAAGCGGACAATGAGAAAAAGAAAGAAAAGAAGACGAATAGAAAAAGAAAGCAAAAATAAAGAAAAAAAGGATGAAGAGGAGAAGAAATAAAAGAGGCAAGAGTACAAGCACAAGAAGAAAGAGAAAAAGAAAAAAAAGAGGATAAATACAAAAAGAAAGAGAAAAAGAAAGAAAAGAGAACTCTGAGAGAGTAAAGAGAAAAATAAAAGCGGAATAAATAAAGAGAGAAAGAAAAAAAGTAAAAAAGAAAGAAAAAGGAATAATAAAATAAAGAACTATTGAGAGAGACGAATAAGAAAACAAACTGAGAGAAATGATAAGTAGGGAGAGAAAGAGAAAATAGTAAAAGAAAGAATGAATGATCAGAAGAAAAACTGAACATTCAAATTAAAAGGGAAAAAAGAAAATAAAAACGAAATAAATAAAGTGAGGAAAATTAGAAAGAGAGACAGAAATTAAAATACAAAGAAAGAAAGAAACCAAACAGAAAGAAAGAAGACAGAAATAAAGAAAAACCTAAGAAAAACGCCGAAAACACATCACAATTACGAGATAATAAAGAAGAAAAAAACAACTGTGGCGAGATGATGACGACCTCCTTCCTGAAGGGTTATGGTATTAAAAAAGAACTACTGGACAAGGCAAATGAAGCGAGGCACCGAGCGAGAATCAAATTTATTAGGATCTGCGTGGCCTGTTCGGTACTTACATCATGCTGGCGAGTGATAAAATCGATTTCAATTACCTGCTTGCGAAATGCACCTCCCATGTTGATACCTCTTCGAACCTACACCGGCTAGCTTCAGCTTCGTACGCCAAACAGGAACGTAGTAAGTTTTATACGGATTATTTTGTTTAGTAGGTCTTCTCTATATAGGCCGGTTAATATTAATTTCACTTTAAAAAAAAAAAGCAAAAAAAAATGCATCTCAACACAAACACGTGTACCGACTAAAATAATGTTTATAGTAATAAAAATAATGTCGGATTTTTTTTTAAAGCATTACGCCCCGAGCAAGGCGGGAAGCCACTAGGATGCAGGGGGTTGCAGAAGATTTGGAGCAAGAGCAGATACGAGTGATAGAAGAAAGGATGAGGAGAGGGATGGTGGATAGATCAAGTAACTGGAGATGTCGATTGACATTACATTTGAATAGTTGGAGATTATAGCTCTCAGGGAAACAGTAATTGGGAAGGGGGCTCAACAGGCGAGAGGTGCGAGATATGAAGCTATTGGAGTAGAAGAGACGGCTACGTTTAAAAGTTTATACAGTGAAAAGGTGAGAGCGGGATGCCAGCCTCGTAGGGCGCTTGAATTCATGAAGTCTGGTAACCAGTGAAAGCAGCTCATCGGAGCAATTGCCATGAAAGTATTTGTGAAAAAGACAGAGAGAGTTGACGGCGCGTCTGTGGGAGAGCAACTGTAGACGAGATGCCAGATCAGGGCCAATTATATTACATATCCGCCTCTGGATCTTGTCAAGAATACCAAGGTAAACAGAAGGTGCACCAGACCATACTCCATGTGAAACAAACAAACAAACAAAAAAAAACTCTATTTAAAATTACTGTTTACGTTTCGGGTACCAACATGAAGCTATCAGCTATAGATTTGGGGGAGTCACTAACGAAAGGTAAGCATTCCTTAAATAGGACCGATAATTTATCATGACGATCTCCCATAGACAACTTGTTAACCGCACACTTCGCTTATTGTGCGGATATAATAGTATAAATAATTTCCTTCTGGGGAGGTCTTGGCCACAGCGCCAAATAAGCAAAATGTTGTATAGCCCCCTCGTTCTGAGGGTCTCTTGGTTGACGGTCTCGAGGCAATCATAATAAAGATGTCTTCCTCAATTTCTTCTCTCGGCCGGGTAATCGCTAGTCGGTTTTCTCGGAGGTAGAATGAGAACTCCAACAAAAGGAATTTGAAAAGGTATATATTTTATTAAACACGTTGACAGATATATTTTTAACTAGCCAATAGGATCGCTTTATCACCTTCTACTGGGGATCAAGTTCCTCGAGGCACAAAATAACCACGTCTGCTGTGTATGACGTGTTAAATTCTTAACTTACTGAAAACACTTTCTAACTCTAACATTCCCACATTCAGCACAAAATCGACATCCTTATTTTGTTTACCATCTGACCTTAAAGGTCAGCCTCAAAAGGTCTGAGCCAAAATACACTGCCACTAAAAAATAATAGTCTAAATCTATTATTTAACGTAAAAAAAATCCTTTATGGATTTTGTTTCAGCTACATTATATTTAATAGGCTTAATTATGAGAATTTGCTTAGGATCGAACACACAGCTAGGGTAACATGCTAAGGCTCTTAATCTGATAATGATAATAATCAATTTTTATCTATATGCCGTGTATCTTTATAACGTGGGTGATCACAGATCTGAACAATTTTCTGTCTTCTGTAGACTCAAGAAACATTTCATTCTATACCAACTTACCATTCTGTGTAATGCATTCACACAATCTCTTTAGATAGCCCACCGGCTATTCTCACTCACCTCCTTTCCATCAATACGTCTTGTGTGTTTTAAAATTTCCAAGCTGCCCTTCTTCATAAAATTTCTCTTTCTTATTTCAATCATGGATGTCATTTTTGTAACAGTTTGCATGAACAAATTTTGTCTTTTTTTATTTTGCATAATTCGCCTGTAAAATTTGGTGTTTTTATCCTATTGTTCTGAAAAATTAAGTTTTGTATTCTTAACATATAAAAACATGGTATCATACGGGCATTAGATTCTGAGGAATGGATAAAAATATTCCAGATTATTTTTTGGGGGGGTGGGGGGAGTTTGAACGAATAATTTCATCATCGACTGTATATTTCTGAATTGTAAAGTCCCAACGAATAAAAAATTCATAGCCTTTTAATAATGGTACAGTGTGATGACCAAATCCTTTTGCAGCATCTGGCGTACAGTAATATTGATATATCTTCCAATTTCCCTACACACAGTTTTGACTCTCATTCCAGCCTGTAGAAGGTAAACTGAACACACGAAAGGAGTCTTCTAAAACCTTTTTCACTTTGTCCTATTAACTCCATATTTGTTTCGGACACTATTATGCTGAGCGTAACAGCAAAATTGTCCAGATCGTGTAACAGAAAAATTGTCCATCTCACAAAATGTTTAATATCTGAAAAAAACAAAAAAAAACCCCAACTAAAACTAATTGTGTTTCTTTTTTCCAGATTTTTAGATAAGCCGTTTTAGCCATCTTGACACCATTTGTCGTAAAAAATCAATTATTATTTCAGTTATCCAGTTAGAAAAAAAAAACAGGTTAAAATCGTTTTGTTCCAGTTCCACTGTCTTCCCAACTGAACAATGTTGAGGCATGGGGTACCAACATTCATAGTCTGGCTTCAATCTTCAAAGTCCGTTATCAAGAGAACGGTGGATACGTTTATAGAATAGGGAACAGTAGAGAGGAAAACTCGACCAGGTGGTCATAACAGGAAGAGGGGTAATCATTTTAACTTAGAGCTAAAGAGAACAATTAGAAAAGATGCAACTCAAATCATAAGATGTTCAGCACATAAGAGAGGAGTTTCAGCTCTAGCAGTCCAAAGATCAGTGAAAAAAGACTTGATAATGAAATCGTACAACGAAACCTGTGAGGTACCTTGTTACCCCAGAACAAAAAGTTAGAAGGTTAAGAGGGCAAAGGTCATGATCCTTGAAATAATATATATATATATATATATATATATATATATATATATATATATAATATATATATATATATATATATATATATATATATATATATATATATATATATATGTAATATATATATATGTAATATATATATATGTAATATATATATAATATATATATATAATATATATATATAATATATATATATATAATATATATATATAATATATATATATAATATATATATATAATATATATATATAATATATATATATATTATATATAATATATATATAATATATATATATAATATATATATATAATATATATATATATTATATATAATATATATATAATATATATATATAATATATATATATATATAATATATAATATATATATATAATATATATATATATAAAATATATATATACATATATATATATATAAAATATATATATAAAATATATATATACATATATATATATATAAAATATATATAAAATATATATATATATATATAAAATATAAATATATAATATATATATATAAAATATATATATATAATATATATATATATATATATATATATATATATATATATATATATATATATATATATATATATATATATATATATACTTAATTCCAATGCTTTATGTGCATCCGATCCTTAGCTATGATTAACTAATGATGAACATATCATTTTCGTTTATGATCGATTTCCTCATGATTCTTCTGTTAAGCTTGGAAAGTAATTATACGTTCTTATTGCTCCAAGTAGAATCCAGTAGTGTTATAAAACCCTTGGATAATTCACGTATATCTTTCATAATTTCTAAGATACAACGGTTCAAAGCTTAATCTAAAAAAAATGGACAATTTTGCTTTTACACCCGGTTCGTCCTTATAGACGCACTCACCTCCCAATATACATATTATCCTAACTTTTTCTCCTTTGAAATTCTTCAGTGTCAAGATTGGATAACCTGACATTAAGTGGTCAATAATCTCAACGTTTTGCCTCCATAATCTACATCTAGGTCTCGTCGGTTGGAAAGTGACTGAAGTTGAGATGCCAGGTCAGGAACGATTAAATTACAAGAACTTCTTTGAAATTTGTCTGGAATCTCGAGACAAACAGTTTGATTCCCAGACCAGATATAGCAGCAATATTAAATGCACGGACGAATGGTAGATTTTTAATTGTTCAATAGGGATGTTGACGGGCAAAAGTGTCTTGCACGACACACCGAAGCAGTAGACCTAGCAATTGATTCAATATAATCCCTCCACTTCATGACAGTGGAATGCGTAACCTCAAGACGGTGCACATTGTTGGTCTCCGGGAGGATAGCATCAGACATGGTGATCGCATGCTGATAACATGCAAAAAAAGTTCCCTGTGGTGATTAAACGAAAGCAGTTTATTTTTGGCAGTTTAAAAATTTACAACCCATTCCTTACTCCATTTAACGACTGACTAGAGGACCTTTTCGAGAGCAGTTGACAGTTTTACTTCGTTGGACCTACCAAGACAGTTCTGCATAAATGTCTTCTGTTGAACTGCATGTCTCCTGTTTTCACATCTGTCAGGAAATCCTGCACTATTTTCTTTGTTTCTAACAAATATTTTTCCGCTTCTCATCAACTTGCTTAGCTTTTGGATTGCATCTTCCCAAGCTCAATGCGTGTCTCAGATCACGGTGTTGCATTTTCAGTTGACAGTTCTGTTGTGTCGGATCTGTCGGGATTGCTACCAAGACAGGAGTAACTGATGTTTCATCTGCATAGATACTTTCTGTTGAACTAATTTTCTGCTGGATAAAGTTTTCTCATATATCGAGAGATTGTCCAGCATCCACTGCCATATAAGAGGATTGATACCTTATCGCAATCCAGCACTATTTGTTTTTAACAGATATTTTTTTCCGTTTCTCAGTACCTTGATTAGATTTGGAATGCTTTTGCCCAAGTCAAATGGGTGTCTCGGATCATTTTCCATTCTCTGTAAAAATACTTCCAAGTTATTTAAACTTTTTCACCTGGCTGATCTTTACATCTCCAATTCATAACTCACATTTGGGGCCTTTTCTCTAACTGACAACCATTCTTTTTGTCTTCTTGCAGATGAGTTTTTTCTCGCTTTCTTCTACAATCCTGTCTAGGAGGTCCTATAGTTTTCTTTCTTGGTCGGTCATTATATCTGCATATCTTATATTGTTAGAGATTACCCCAAATGATAATAAATACTTGTAGCGTCTCCAATTCTATAAGAATAGTGTCGCTGTAGAGTTTAAATACACCTACCTTTTTTTTTTTTTAATATAACCAAAAATTGTTTTAACAGAAACATTTTATAAACTTCAACTAACAATAACATTATCCATCAATGTCTGCCGAATATTTCTTGTATGGAAATGACTAATTTCTATATTTCTATCGTCTCTTGGTTCTGAATCGGTTTTATTATAGGGATTCTTAATGTTCAATCTGCAATTCACAATCAGAAAGAGACAGTTGAGGTCTCTAAGACATACGATGAGAAAAGAGCCCCATTAACTGTCATATAAGAGGATGGACATCATATTACAATCCAGCACTATTTTCTTTGTTCTAACATTTTTTTTTCGTTTCTCAGTACCTTGACTAACTTTTGGAAAGGTTTTGCTCTATCCAATGCGTGTCTCTAATCACGGTGTCGCATTTTCCATTCTCTTTAAAAATGCTTCCAAGTTATTTAAACTTCTTCACCTGCTCGATGTTTACATCTCCAATTTGTAACTCTCATAATAGGCTTTTTATAGTCCAATGCATGTCTCGAATCACGGTGTCGCATTTTCTATGTCTTCCTGAAGATGATAGTCCTTTTTTCTCGCTTTCTTCTACAATCCTGTCTAGGGGGTCCTGTAGTTTCCTTTCTAGGTCGGCCATTAACAGTGTCATCTACGTATCTTATAGTGTTAAGATTACCCCCACTGATAATAAATACTTGTAGCGTCTCCAATTTCATAAGGACAGTCTCGCTGTAGAGTTTAAATACATCTTCCTTTTTTGTTTAATGTAAGCAAAAGGTTTGGAAGGAAAATCTAATCAGTATTAGAAAGAGTATTGACAAATAGAGGACTTGAAATGTCTAATTCCCGAAAAAATTGTTTTAATAGAAATATTTTATAAATTTCAACTAACAGTATCACTATTCATCAATGTCTGCCGGATATTTCTTGTATAGAAACGACTAATTTCTCCATTTCTATCGTCTCTTTGTTCTTAATCGGTTTTATTTTAGAGATTCTTAATGTTCAATCTGCAATTCACAATCAGAGAAAGACAGTTGAGGTCTCTGCGGCATACGATGAGAAAAGAGGGCCAGGAGAACTTTGCACTTACCTTCATACCGTAGACAGGAAAAGCAAGTTTAAGTGACTGGATGACAGAACAAGGAATATGGTAATGAAGACGCGGATAACAGTGAAATTGGCTCGGTGTAAATGCTTAAAATTATTATCGAGAAATAGATTAAAGGAAGCTGTCAAGAGCCATGGTCGGCCAGGTCCTGAAGTGATAAGACATATAAATTAAGTACGAGCTGGTAAACCGCATTTGAAGTCTTTAAATACTCATCCACGAGACAATTTGATCTAAATCGTCTGTATTTCTGATTTTACCAGCACCTGAAATATATTTAATGGGACGATATTATAAAGCCCTTGTCAGTTTTAATTACAGAAGGCCACGTGATTAATATTGGCTTACAGCGCTTAACTTCCAAGATAATTAAGCTTTCAGGAGTACAATTAGTTAATTATACATGTAGTGTTCATAATCGAAAGCAGCCCAAGGAGACCAGGTGCGGGAAATTTTATGTAAAGTTTTGGGCGCCTGTTGTTGATGCTTCTCTTGGGATCATTGTTTTAATGAATATAATCTTCTCCAGAGTCTTGAGCTGAAAAAAAAATCTTGTGCGGTGGTTGAATTAGTTGCGTATTTCTCAGTATTGGAATCTATATATTATCAAATGACGATGTATTAGGTTGGTGCAAAAATAATGACGTTTTTGACGTCAAAAAACGTCATTATTTTTGCACCAATCTAATACAATGCTTGAGGCAATTGTATATCTAACACCAGTAGAGTCTATGTGTTATAAATTGATTTTGTCTAATGGTTGGGATAGTTGCATATTTACCAGCTGTGGATTCTGTGGTATATATTGATCATGTGTTACGGTTGAGGTAGCTGCATATTTCTCAACAGTGGAATCAACATCCGTCTATATATCTGAGATGAGGTATTATGTACACTATTTACGTTATTCGGATTATTGTCTTCATCTTTGTTGCCATATTTATCACAAAGCATTTCGGCCGTTGTACGCTCCGACCTTCTTCAGGTAGTTGGAATGTCGAACTGAAGCCTTTATTTAGCTCGCTGGGGTAGAATACTCTAGTTCCACGTGCCATGTCTAATGGATATCAGTTATCAGTTATATCCTGCTAATTCCCCTATTCAAGTTCTCCACTGCCTTAACCAGGTATTGAACTCACACTCTTTGGGTCCTGTCACCGGATCTAACTAACGCCTTTATCCACTGTAGCATGTGCGTTGTGATAAATATGGCAACAAAGATGAGGACAATAGTCCAAATAATGTAAAGAGTGGAATCAACGATATAAATATGTAATGGTTGAGGTAGTTGCATATTTCTAGGAAATGGAAACTATGCTATTAGGTTGGTGCAAAAATAATTACGTAATAATGTCGTTTTTTGACGTATTTTTAACGTCAAAAAACGACATTATTACGTCATTATTTTTGCACCAACCTAATAATTAAAATGATCTTGTGAAATCTGTCTCTGACAATCAGCCCGAGTTCTAATTGAAATAGTTTCCTATACCCCCAACACTCGAAACAAATATCACTTTAAATGATCTTGTGCAATAGTTGGGGTAGCTACATCCTTCTCGGTTGAGCAAGATCTGACGTTAGATGTCATCTTGTGTTGCCGTCGAAGTAGTTGCTTATCCGCCAGACGTGCAAGCTATGTCTAGTAAAAAACATCTGTTGTAATGATTGGAGTAGTTGCATATTTTCAAGCGTGTGTTCATCAAATTACTCACTCGTTTTCTAGGCGATTAAACCCTCCTCGCCTGGAAGCTTGAGGTAATAATTTTCCCCATTTTTCAATCCCCCTTTAAACGTAGTTTTGTGCCTGACTTATCGAAACTTAGCAAGTATCGGGTTAATCTGCTGGGTTGGAAATTAGCTCGCATTTCGTCATCATTAACTACTTTTGATTCATCATATATGACAACGTTCTCACAAGACACGAAGCAAGGCAATTTCTTTATAACTCGAATCTATGTTAATTATCTAAATAACGAAGTTGGAATTAAACAGGGTCGAAATATGTCTTTGTCGTTCCGTTTTTATTTCTCAAGACACTATAGGTAAAAGCAAGCCAGTCTCTGTCGACCGACCTTTGGTCATATTTTGCGACGTTCTGGCGCCGTACCAATTTTCAAGTCTATAGGCAAACTGTATAATAAAATTACAAAGAGGAACAATATATGCATAGTAACTTTAAAAGAATTTTTTAACAAAATCAAGAGTAGATAAACGTCAATTATGAATATGTATAACGAGACTGATTAGTAGAATAAAATTTGGGTGGAAAAGAAAACTGCCCTATTGTCGCATTAAAACCTATAAAATTACTATACCATTCTTGCAAATTATCAGTTAATTCAATTTTACAAGGCCCGAGTGACACTCAAGCTAGAGATTTAATACATGAGATATGTATGGAATGTTGATAGGAAGTGCAGAATAAAAGGAAAAGAAGTGATTGATCCTTTACTTGATGTTATGATTGTATTAAGAGAACCATTAAAGTGGGTATCGTTTCCCTAAAGAAACAGTTCCTGCAGAGGAAAAAAAAGATGTCTCTGTGGATCACGCGGGAGAGGAGTGGGATTTGTCTCCGATTATGTTGCAATCTGTAACAGTCTGCTGTGTACGAGCTGGTAAATCTAAATAATTAGAAATTAAAATAGCGACAGAGAACCGATGTTGCGTTTGCGACGTCGCTTCAGCGAGAAAGAGGATGTGTAGTATGAAGAATAAGTCACACCCCACAAGATAGCGGAAAAACCATTTTGGGCGCTATCGAGGCTGAAAATGGCGGAGATATAGCAGCAAAAACTATCTACGCTCTAATCTTTTTCAAATTTATGATTTTATCCTCATTGGTTGCGAAATTGGCAGTTTGTGGATAGAATTTAATCAGTTTTCTGTTATAAGACATCTTGTGCAATATTTAGTGAGTGACAGTAAATTCGAGTTAACATCAAGTGTCTCCACAATTTCTAGTTATAATGACATCATTAGTCCTTTCCAAAAGAGGAAACATTTGATATTTCAGTTATCTTTTCAGTTTAAATCTATTTCATCTTTCTCTTACAACAACTCTCCGGGAATCAGGTTTCTCAAGTCCAGTAATTGTTACTATCTTTCCACTTTTCATCAGTGTTTACTTTCTAACCTTTTATTCGGAGTACTATGGGATGTTAAAGTCTTGATTATGTCATTATTCTTGGTCGAGTTAACTGTGTTATGCATTTTAGTTGTTGCTGTTGTTGCTACTCTTCAAGTCATGTGATTTAATGTAATTCTTGATAAAGTTTTAAAAAATAATCTTGAGTTCTTCGGTATCCCTTTCCACTATTCCTCCTGCAATGAAATCAAAATGAAGTCTACCGAGACTTGAACCTGATAATAAGGAGAATTCCTGCCCAGATGTTACCACAAAAAGCATTTTTGATCTAACATTTTTTGAATTCATAAGGTTATCTTTATTGTCTGTGCAATTGGCAGTTCAGCGGTCAAAATAAATTATAGTTAACATCAAATATCTCACCAATTTGTTGTTTTAATGGCAATGGTAATATTAGCCTTTTCCTTATAAGGAAAAAATGGGATTCATTGGCTGAAGTGTTCGTATTGATTTTGGTTGAAATTTATAAAAATTTTCTCTTCAAACAATTTTTCGGGCAAACAAGTTTCTCAAGTCCAGTAGCTGTTATTGCTCTTTCCAGTACTGATGGGTGTTTTTGTCGTAAACTTTTATTTGAAGTAGTGTGGAATATAAATATATTATGTAAATATATTTTACTTCGGGTTACATGTGCTGCTCATTTTAGTTGTTGCTACTCTTGGTAGTTCCCAAGTTATATGGTTCAAGTTAATTCTTGATAGAGTAAAAAAAAACATATTTTCTTCGTGGATCTTTGCAGGATTATTCCAGCGATAAGGTCGCAATTTTCGATGATATCGAGCATTGGAAATGAGAATTGCTGAGTTCCAACCCAGCAAAAAATCCAATTTTCGATGTAATCGGCCGCTTGTAAATAAAAGAATAAAAAGGCAGATGTACTCATGTACATTCTCTAACGTCAGAGTACTTTCCCATCATCTTTAACAGTTGATCATTAACAGGACATCACTGATGTCATAACGAACAGAGGGAAACAACTAGTACAATACCTACCGACCTTAAATGGATGGCAAAAGATAGATTGACAATGATATTAATAGAACAAACTAAGAAAAAAAAAGGATAGAAATTTGTTTTTTTTTAAGCGTCTTACCCCAAGCAAGGCGGGAAGCCACCAGGACGCAAGGAGTTACAGAAGATTTGGAGCAAGATCAGATAGGAATGATAGAGGAAAGGATGAGGAGAAGGATAGTGGATAGATCAAGGCAACTGGAGATGTCGAGTGACATTACATTTGAATAGCTGCAGATTATAGCTCCCAGTGAAACTGGAATAGGGAAGGGAATTCCACGGGCGAGGTGCGAGACATGAAGCTATTGGAGTAGAAGAGAGTACTACATTTAGTAGTTTCGACAGTGAAAGGGTGAGAGCGGGATGCCAGCCTCGTAAGGCTCTTGAACTCATGAAGTCTGGGAACCAGCGAATGCAGCTTCTCGGAGCAATTGCCATGAAAGTATTTGTAAAAAAAGACAGAGAGAGGCGACGGCGCGTCTGTGAGAGAGTGACTGTATACGAGATGCCAGAACAGGGACAGTGCCATGATATTGTACGTCCTGAAGCGACAAACTGCGTGTTTCGAGTTTTGAAAATTGTTGTAATGCAAGAAGTGGCATTACTCAGAGGTATAATTCAATTTTGAACGCTTGCACTCTTAACGAGACTCAGTGCTTTGGACGTTTATAGGGTCTATAGTTCCCTCCAAGTCTCACGTGGAATACATATAAGACGTATTCCACTCACTACAAGTCTCACGTGGAATACGCATAAGACGTATTCCACGTGAGACTTGGAGTGAGTTTTAGACCCCTAAAATGTCATCCTTTCTTTTATCACTCCTATCTGATCTTGCTCCAAATCTTCTCTAACCCCTTGCGTCCTAGTGGCTTCCCGCCTTGTTTGGGGTGAAACGCTTAAAAAAAGATAAATTCTATCCTTTTTTTTTTCTTAGCTTGTTCTATAAATATCATTGTCAATCTATCTTCTACCATCCATTTACACAAGGTCGGTGGGTAGTGTACTAGCTGTTTCCCTCTGTTCGTCATGCCATCAGTGATGTCCTGTGGGTTTCAAATTTTACAAGCCTTCCTTCTGTAGACATTTCTACCGAGTCTTTCCGATCCTAAGCTAAAGTGGCCATTTTGTTCTCGTTTCCTTTAGACTTGCTAGTTGCTCACATATTCATTCCACGGTATTCTCAGAATCCTTCTGTAGAGACACATCTCTGTTGCGACAAAGCCCTGCTTCATCTGTGAGGAAAAATCCCAGCATACAATGCCATAAGTGAAGACTGATATTCCATGACTTTTGAGCAATCTGTTCATTCTTTCTAACGATGGTGTTGATTGCTGTGTATCAGTTACTACATTTTTGCCATCTGATGATATTCATGTTTGGTTTCGTGTTTCTTAATACTTTCCTTAGTTTTTAGAAGGCATCTTTCGTTTTTTCAATGCGCCTTTGTGTTTCGACCTCACATTTCACTCTTCCTTATAACACTTCACATATAGTTACAGTTCTGTACTTGCTTAGTTTTCGCGTCTCCATTTTGTATTTTTGCCTCTTAGACTGTCTCTCTTCTCAATGAATATATATCTTTTACAATTGATGTGTTTTCTCTTCTTTAGATAATCCAGTGTATGACGATAAACTACAACCGGCAGCAAGGCCTCTGATCAGGAGATTAAAGGTTTTGAGAAGCGAGGAACCACCTCTTAATTGCTGTTGTTCCCTTGGTCCACTCAAATCCTGGGTAGTAGCACCAGTTAGCCCCCAGGCTATGGGTAAATAGTGGACCTCCAAACGCAAGCAAAACACTAGAAGGTATAAGAATATATTTTATAGTAAAAATACCAACAATACATATTTATATAAAAATTATCAACAATACTTACTGATAGTAAAAATACCAACAATATATTTTTAAAGCAACATAGCCAGCATTACATTTTATAGTATAATTACCATCAACAATTTTATAGCAAAATGACCAACAATAAATTTTATGAATAGTTGAAGGCATATATTTAGTTGAAGGCATAAATTTGCGATCACAATCTATTTAGTCGATTGCATACAGTTACTTTCAAAATATATTTAGTTGAATGTATACAGCTGTGTTCAAAATATATTTAGTTCAAGGCATATAATTGTGTTCAACATATATTTAGTTGAAGCCATAAAATTGCATTCAAAATATTTCGATTTCGGCATTAAATAACTCATAGATGTTTACTTGCATTATTTACATTATTCGGACTGTCATTCTCATCTTCATTACCATATACACAACGTTTCGGCCGTTGTACACTCTGGCCTTCTTCAGGTGATTGGAATTTCGAACTGAACCCTTTATTTCGTCCACCAGGGTAGATTGTTCTAGTTCCACGTGCCATGCCTATTCCCGGTGTCGCAGTTATTTCCCCTTTAACTCAACTCTCCAAGTTGTGAATATGGCAATGAAGACGAGGGTAAGAGTCCGAATAATGTAATTAATGCAAGAGAAAAAACGGAAAATAAAAATAAAGGATAATATTGTTTATTTCGTATAAAAAGAGAGGATTATAAAAAGATAGTGGTAAAAAAACTGAGAGAAAAATATTCGTAAAGACCATCTAATGGCAACGAAAAGAGGAAAAAAATAAGGAAAGGATAGTGTACTGATTATTGGGTTTAAGTTAGGAATAAGAAGAGACGCACTGTCTTCATATACCATTGCCCAGGCCTGCGCTCTGGTGAGGTAACTCCACTTCCACCACCAAAGGACAGAATTTTGACCGAACAGGGCTCTACCATTGTCTGACATGAACGGATACCTACTGAAAAAAGACAAAAAGGAAAAATAAAGTTATTTTGAGAAAAAAAGAAGTAATATATCTATCTATCTATCCATCTATCTATCTATCTATCTATCTATATATATATATATATATATATATAAATGGCAATTTCTGTCTATTTGTTTGAATCAAGTTGCCGCCTAAACCTGTGAACCAATATTAATGAAACATTGCATACATGTTAAATTACCATCCAGTTTGTTAGTAGGCTAATTGTTTTTTTTCGTAAAAGTCTATAATGGGGACACCGAGGCCCTAGATTGCAACTAGCTTCCGAGTCTTGGGCGAAACGAACCCTAAACTCATCTCAGAGATATATAAAGCCAAAGAGGTTTGTATGCTGCTAAACTAAATCAACCAACTAAATCCTTTCTTTGGAAGAACCCATACCAAACCGAACACAAAAATGTCTAGTCGTCAATAATATTTCTTCCTTGTCAATCGTTGTAGTCCCCTTTTGAATGAAGGCATATATACTCGCCTCACTGATGGTCATTTCGTAGCCATGTGTGAGTTGCCTGTTCCTAATCATCTTTACACGGGAACAGTTGTATACTGAGTGCTAATCCATTTTTGCAGCTTCAAAAGCCCATAGTGGTTTTCCAAGCGTAGCTCAGATGTGGCAAAGGGACGAAAGTAGAGGGCACCCAGTGAGAATCGAACTCATTACTCAGTCGTAATTGTTCTAGCGAGGCAAGCTTGCTAACCATTACACTACCTCGAGGTGCGCATTGATTTTCTAATCGTAGCTTAGATGTGCACAAGGGTGAAAGTATGGGACACCCAGTGAGGGATGAATTCACTATTCAGTCGTAACTGTTTTAGCGAGACAAGCTTGCTAATCATTACACCACGCCGAAGTGCCCGAGCTTCAGAAGCCCATAAGCGGCAATCATCCACAACCTCTTCATGCAGTTAGATAGCATTCGGAAAACAATTGCATAAACTTTTGAGTAGCGAACAGACTGCATTAATCTGTCGACCATGGTTGAGGCGTAAGCTTTCACAAAGTTTTCTCCGAGGCAAGACATTTTGGCAGGTTGATTTTACAACATATCAACCAGTTGTTGGGTTACTGAATGTTGCCTTTTTTTATGAAGCACTCAGTGAGGTTCAGAATCATTCACAGATAGTCGTCATCAACCATATTAACCTCGTTGACCATTACCCTCTGGTGAGACGCCTATTTAGTTAGGTTGGTTGATTTGATGGCCTGCCAACCCTTGTTAGTTTATTCAATATTGATTTTTTATGGGGTAACCAGTAAGGATCGAGCTAACTGACCAACAGTAACGGTCAACAAGAGTTAGCTCGTTAACCATTACCTCACGTGGACATGCCTATTGTTACGGTTTTTTGGGTATATATATATATATATATATATATATATATATATATATATATATATATATATATATGACTAGTGAGACAATCCAGATGACTTAACTTCCATTATAGTTTACCAATAGAAGTTTAACCAATCAGAAGCCGCAGAATATTTGTATCCGTCGTGTATAAAGGCGGCCATCTTTGTTTACCCTACCGAAAGACCAGTAACAACTTGACCAGGCGAAGATGACAGAAGGAAGAACTACGCTCTGCTACTTTGCTACGATATCCACTGCGAACCTGAACTACGCTTTCCCACTGTCTCCGAAATATTCACTGCCAACCTCTGGATTCTATACTCGGAGACGACCGTCATGAATTCGTAACACCTATTTAGTCAGCTTTGATGATTTTATGACATGTTATCGCCTGTGAAGTTATTCAATGTCGAATCTTGTATGGTGCACCCAATTAGGATAGATCTCACTAATCAGTGTCAACTAGACTAAAATTTCTAATCATTAGCTAATGCCTATTTATTTAGGTTAATTTATTTTACATCTCAATCCTTGCTGAGATTTTACGCTGAATTCTCTATGGCGCATTCATGAGACTCAAAATGACTACTCAGTAGTGAGATTTAAACAGACTAACCTCGTTAACTATTACCTCACGCGAAGGCGTCTATTTAGTTACCTTGGTATGATTTTTACGAGATATAGACCTTCCTTGGTTTAATTAGTGCCTAATTTTCAATAGAACATACAGCAAGGTTCGAACTCACGAGTTAGTAGAAATGGACAACCAGACTAACCTCGTGAACCATTACCGACGCCGAGGTAACTGTCAAGAGATTAATATCTCTTACAAGAGATATCACGGATTGAACAAGCAGCTAGTATTAAACAAAATGCTAATTTCTCTCTTTTTTAATTTATAAAAAATAATTACGTTAAATGAGGCACCTCAGTTAGCCAACCTTCATCTTTCGGGAAAGATGTCAGCTTTCCGTCTCCTCAAGAATTTAAATCAATGGTTCATGCAGAAAAGTTGGCGGTTTGGCTTGCGAGGAGACGGAAAGGTTTCTTTTATTTGGAAAGTTGCTTCGAGTCAGCTTACAATGCGGTCCTTCATTTTTTTTCTGCTTAATCGATAAGCATTGAATGTGGAAGAAAGAACATTTGCGTCTTTTCTTGTGTGTCCATACAATTTAAAATGAAGACGTTTGTGTGTCGAGAGGGATGTACGGACAATGGACTTGATCTGCTTTCTGTTCAATGGACAGATGCTGCTTATATTATTAAATTACAGATAGATTATTTTTTTCATAATTAAAATGAAAGAAATATTTCTTGTTATCGCTGATTGTGGTCGTTAATTATTTTTTTACTTCATGCGGCAAAATATTTTTTTATTTTTAAGTAGAGAAAAAAAAAACAGTATTTGACAAGTCGACAGAAACATGTCACACTCAAGGGAAAGAAGGGAGGAATGATGGATGGGTATTAGGTTGGTGCAAAAATAATGATGTAATAATGTCGTTTTTTGACGTATTTTTTAACGTCAAAAAACGACATTATTACGTCATTATTTTTTGCACCAACCTAATAGAAGGAAGGAAAGTAGGAAGGAAGAAAGGAAGGAAGAAAGGAAATCTGGGAAAAGGAAGGAATATATTAAAATCAGAAATATTTAAAGGAAGAACGAAAATACGTAGAGGAGGAGAAGGGGAGAAAGAAGAAGAAAAAGAGCAATAACAATAAGAATCAGAACTAATGAAGAAAACAGAGAAACGAAGAAGAAGAAAAAACGAAAACAAATGACAGGAGGAGAGAAATAATCAGTATATAGAAAATAGTGAAAATAAATAAGAACGCAAACAAATAACCAAACGAAAATGAAAGGAACAATCATTCCGAACAAAATAAATCAAGAAATATGTTTTTAAAAAGAAGAATGACCTTGCAAAGAAGGAGGGAGAGGTGAAAATAATTTGGAAATAATGGGCATCTTTTTACTTGAAAAAGAGAGAAAGTATAAAAGTATGGCAGACGAAGACATGTTTTCCTATTTTCATTCAAATCTTAATGACACATCGGCATGTCCAGTAACTGCTCTTCTTCAACTGCGAGCAGCAGTTGAAGTAATTCGTTATATTACAGATTAACACAGGTGAATTTTATTCATCAAGACAGAGTTGTATAAATCCTGATCATATATTAACTTTATATCGTTTGTTATCACATACCATAGCCCAATTTTACAAGTTGGTCACCATGAGAGTTGTTCCGTTAATTTCATTCTTTCCTTTTCATCCAGTAAAAAACAAATTCTCATTAGAAATATCAACTTAATTTCCCAAGATGCTGATGGCCTTGGTTTTATAGTAAACAATTATTTGGAAAATATATATACACTATAGTTCAAAAGTTTGAAGTAACCTCCAGAATTAGCATGGGATGAACTTGACAGAAAAATGAAAATGAAAAAGAGCTCTTAGAGTCATTGAAATAAAGAATAGAATACATTAGAAATCTTTGAGAAACTTTTGCAATGAATGTCAAAACTTTGGGATGCAGTAATCAAGGGTGAAGGAGGATATTTTGACGAGAGAAAAATTTAATCATAAAATGCGTTTTTTTTTTCGTTTTCTCATAATAAAATTTCTAATAAAATATCTTACTATTTTAACCAAGTATAATAATTTTCTCTTATTTAAAGTACAAAACAACTACTTTTGGGCCAATTTAAAAAATTACCAGGGGCCTCCCATACTTTTGAACTGTAGTGTGTGTATATATATATACATATATATATATATATATATATATATATATATATATATATATATATATATATATATATATATATAGAGAGAGAGAGAGAGAGAGAGATAGAGATAGATAGATAGTTAAAAGATCGGTTTAATGTTTCTTGATATCCCTTGGCTATCAAATTCTCGACACTTAATAAAATGCTGCTATTGTTTATTCTATATGTTGACCTTTACAGACAAGTGTCATCGTCTTTGCTGTCTTTTTGACAAACTTTCAGCTGTTTTAACCTCGGATGTCTGTCACATTTCAGATTTCTATACTTGGTCCACTGAGGAGTGCTGAGAAATGTGATAATACTTGAGACAACAGACCAATGCTGACAATAACATGGGCCGAATATGTGAGAAACGACGTAGTATTTGTCTATATTTCTGAGAAGATGTATTATGTACACTATTTACGTTGCTCGGACTATCATCCTCATCTTTGTTGCCATATTTATCACAACGTTTTGGCCGTTGTACGATCCGGTCTTCTTCAGGTGGTTGGAATGTCGAACTGAACCCTTTATTTCGCTCGCTGGGATAGACTATTCTAGTTCCACGTACCATGGATGTCAGTTATCAGTTATCTCCTGTTAATTCCCCTCTCCAAGTTCTCCACCGCCTTTACCGGGTTGAACTCACACTTTTTGGGTCCTGTCACTGGATCTAACAAACGCCTTTATCCACTGTTCAATGTGTCCTTGAGGACATCTGTGTATGCATTCCTTGGTATTATAAACCTAATGTCTTCAGCAATAATTTTTACCAGTGCTTATATTGCAATTTTTGCTGTTATCCTTTCATTTTTTTTTACCAGAGCTCATATTGCAATTTTCGTTGGTATTATTGCTTTTCTCTGACACTCTTTATTACTGGTTCCCATATTGTATTCATTTCTATGCTTGGCCGGCTCAGGAGATTTTTGTGGCCTAGCATATGTGCTGATTCCTTAAGTTTATGTATTTTCCTATGATGTTCTATGTCTATGATTTCAAGAATTGAAGAAGGCCGGAGCATACAACGGCTGAAACGTTCGGATAAATATGGCAACAAAGATGAGGATGATAGTGCGAGCAATGTAAATAAACGACGTAGTGTTAGAGAAAATGAAATTAAAAAGGACACTTATATTTCACATCAGGAAGAGACAGTTGACACATCTACGGCACGTAATGAGGTAAGAGGTCATGTAGAATTTGACACTCACAGGATATTGAAGGGAAGAAAAATAATTAAAGGCAAGGCGAATAATCTACCTAGTGAGCTAGAGGAAATGATTGAAAGAACAAGGATTAGGTGCGATAGCAAAAAGACAAAACTTACGAAGACAAAAGAGAGGGATCCATGATCTCTCATGTCCTGAAGAGACTCAGTACATTTCAAGAACAGATTGAAAGGTAAATGAAAGGATGAAGAATGAATGAACTGATAAATGAAGGAAGGATGTGAGGGTGGAAGTGTGGAAAGTGAAGGCTTTATTATAGATTGAATTTAAGAAGTGAATCGGACAAGAAGAAATTTCAAAGAGAAATGAAAAAAAAGTAACGTGAATAACAGATTTATGCAGAAGAAGAAAAAGAAAAATAATAAGATGAAAAAGAAGAAAAAATGAAAAAAAAGAAAAGAAAAAAGAGAAAAAGAAAAAATAAAGAAAAAGAATATAAAGCAAAAGAAAAAGAAAAAAGAAAATAAGAAAAAGTAAAAAGCAGACGACAAAGGAGAGAAAACGATGAAGAAGAAAAAGAATAAGAAGAAGAACGAAGAAAAAAAGAGAAAAAGAAGAAAACGAAAAAGATAAAAGAAAAAAGAAAAAGAAGAAAAGAAAAAAGACAAAAGAAGAAAATAATAAGAAGTAAAAAGAAGAAAAATGAAAAGAATAAAAGAAAAAAAGAAATAGAAAAAGAAAAGAGGAAAAGTATAACAATAAGAATAATAAGAAAAAGAACAAGAAAACAGAGGAATAATAAGAAAAAGAAGAAGAAGAAAAGACAAAAGAAGAAAATAAGTGAAAAAAAGAAAAAAGAAGAAAAGAGGAAAAGAATAAGAAGACGAATAATAAGAAAAAGAAAAAAAGAACAAGAAAAAAGAGGAATAATAATAATAATAATAATAATAATAATAATAATAATAATAATAATAAGAAGAAGAAGAAGAAGAAAAACAACAACAATAGCAACAAGAAAAAAAGAAAAAGAAAAGAAATAGAACGAGGGTGAAGAATAAGAAGATGAAGAATGTTTTTATTGTTGCTATAACTGTAATATCCGGTGACATCTTAAGGAAATTTAGAAGCCAAAAGCGTCACTTTTGTCTTGCAATGCCGATCTGCCTCTCCACTGAATCGGTGTATATTTTCGCACTACATGACCTAGGAATTGAATTCTTGTCTTTCAGAATTTCTTTTTTGTCTGATTGATTTGTTTTTACGCTTGTCAACCTTTTCTGGGTGATTTAAAGCCGAAACATATTTTGGTTTCTAAGAATAATTCTTTATTTTTTGCGAGTGAATATTGTACTAACAATTTTTTTTTCTTTTTGAGATAACAATAATATTGCCAGATACAAGTCCCACTGTTTAACCCACACGTGGGAGTTTCAAAAGAAGTGAATAGATATAATCAGATGTGAAAGATGAAGGAATTGATCCCGAATGAATAAGCACCATCATCTCAAGACTTCAGTTGAGAATTGCTTATTTTCATGTAAACCTTGCTCGTTCCTATCATAAGTATACCGAATAATGCCAAAAGTCAACAGTGAATATTACAAAAGGGTATTTTACTAATGACTGAATAACAAATAATATTTCACAATCTGTCTGTTTTCATAGTCTTCATTATCAACAGAACCATTCTATATCTGTCTATATTTCTGTGATGAGGTATTGTAATTATTTACAATCTTCGGACAGTTGTCCTCATCTTTATTGTAATATTCAGGACTGCGACCTTCTCCAGGTGAGTGGAATTTATTTAAGCAATTTTAGAATTCACTCTTCTTATAGATTGGTTGCCACTAAGGATAATTCAACCTGGAATGGAGGAAGATGGATTCAAACATTTTCCGAGTGTATCTCTCCGCTGCCAGAGATCAATGCCACAGGGCATCGTCAGCAGTGATTGCGACAACAGACTTTCAGTGAACCCTCTGTTCCAGGGTCTGCGCCTCCAGCTTTGGGTTGCGGAGCCACCTCTGAGATAACAGGTGAGAGGCAGATAACGACACGTCATCTTCAGATTCGAAGGACAACTGACAAGGAGTAGGGAACGAAACAGACTAACTCGGAATTTGAACGTAAACCTCTGATTCCACTTCCCACGCCCAAAGCTGATATTCAGTGTTAAAATATTTAAGTATTTGTTCCTTTGTATCGTCATATACAAATATCGCTTAGCTATGCACTTCACTTTGCTTTGTGTAAATATTCAGGACATTGAACACTTCACTTAAAATTAACAAATTAGATCATCGTTCCCTCACCTCGTCCGAACACATGTCCTACCGGATAAAAACGTTGCTTGGATCCAGTGACTTGACCCAAAGAGGTGTGAGTTCAATACCTGGCTACGGCATGGGTGAACAAAAACTTGGAGAGTTGAGTTAAAGGGAGATAACTGAGGCATCTGGAAGAGGCATGACACGTTGAACTAGAACAAACTACCCCGGTGGACGAAATAAAGAGTTCAGTTCGAAATTCAAATCATCTGAAGCAAGCCGGAGAGCACATCCGCCGAAACGTCCTGAATATGGCAATGAAGATGAGGACAAGAATCCGAACAATGCAAATAATGTAAATTTATTATCATCTCTTATAATTACTATTTGCTTATGCGATCCATGCCCCTTCAGGGTGTGGGAGATCAAGGTTCTCCACATCTTCTTATCACTTATAGCCCTTCGCAGTGTTTCTCTCTTTGAAAGGCCACACCGCTATCTGTTCAGCCATCCATTCACACAAGCTCGCCCGGCAAGTGGGGTGCTGCTGACTCTTATATCTCTTGCCTTCGAAAATGTGTACAAGACATTTCAAGAGTCTCTTTCTGATCTTGGGTAAAAATGTTCTTTTTGGAACCATTTTCTTTGAGACTTTCATGTTGCTTACTCGCTTTGTCCGTGGAATTTGTCATCGTTCTTCTAGAGAAGCGCATTTCTGATGACTTGAGTTTGCCCCTCATTCGTAGGGAGAGTGTCGAGCATTTACTGCTGTACAAGAGGATACATATCATATAACAATCCAGCACTCTGTTCTTTGTTTCTGACTAACTTTTATTGTTTCTTAGTACTTTGGTTAGCTTTTGGAATACATCTGTCGCCGATCCAATGCGCACTCTAATTTCGGTGTCGTATTTTCCATGCTTCAGTAATCGAAGAGGCAAGTTCGAATTCCATTACATTCACTTACGTGCTAATACCATTGGGAAAGGTATGAATCCTATTCTTCTCCCCACCAGCTCTAGGTAAATAACAGGGCAGACCGGGTTCTATAGCCTTGGATGGCAACTAGTCTACCGCAGAAAGAAATGGCAACCTACTGCGGGGAAAAAACTGCCTCGCCAGTCATATATCAAAAGATACATGATCACCTAAGCGGGTATCACGTATGACACATAACTAACTGGCTTGTTTAACGTTGACATCGCCGATTCTTGGTCTTTTCTTCTGGTTGGGAAACATATTTTCTGCCTTCTTACAGTTGATCGCTAGTTCGAATTCCAGTCGAATCCATTACATTCACTTACGTGCTAATACCCTTGAGAAAAGGTATGAATCCTCTTCTCCCCCAGTTATAGGGAAATAGCAGGACAGACCGGGTTCTATAGCGTTTCTATATCGCAGAAAGAAATGGCAACCTACTGCGGGAAAATATGCCTCGTGAGTCATGTATCGAACGATACATGATCGCCTAAGCGTGTATCACGCATGGCACATAACTGACTGGCAGATTTTCCATGATCTATTAAAATACTTCACAGATATTTAAACTTCTGTGCTTGTTTAATGTTGACATCTCCAATTCTTAGTAGCCATCTTGGGCTTTTCTTCTTGTTGGCAAACATATTTTCTGCCTTCTTACAGTTGATGGCTCGTCGTTTTTCTCGCCTTCCTTGTCGAGGAGGTCCTGTAGTTTTCTTTCTGTGTCTGCCATCAGCTCAGTGATTTCTGCGTATCTTATAGAGTTAATGTTACGCCCCGCCGCTCGCTAATAAATTTTGATAGGGTCTCCCGCTCCCTTACGATAGACTCGCGTAGAGGTTTGAACAAATCTGCAGAGAAAATATATCTTTGTATAAATACTTTCTCATAACTATCAAAAAGAAGATAAGCGTCACACCGGGTGTTATAGCATAAATGTCCATCCCAGTAAATATTTAATATTTACAAAACCACTAAACTAATTGAGTTTCTTTTTTTCCAGGTACTCAGATAAAACGTCTAGCTATCGGGATACCATTTGTCGTAAGAATCTGTGAAAGGTCATTTGAGTTAATCAGCTAGAAAGAGAACAGGTTAAAATCGTTTTGTGTCAGCCGCACTGTCTTCCCAAATGAGCAATGGTGAGAGGAAAAAAATCATTCAGGCCTTCAGTAATAGTACCAATATTCATAATCTACCTTTCATCATCAAAGTCCTTTCAAAGATC
>OZ010587.1:57562944-57607944 GCA_963932145.1 Acanthosepion lycidas | reverse complement strand
CTTCTGTTTCATAATACATTGCTTAACTTTTAACCCACTCATTTCTACGTTCCCAAGCATGTGTTTAACCTGGATATATTTTAATCCAGTTTTAAATACAGAAGTAGTAACAGATATTCAGTATTGCCTAAAATGTCATTATTCAGATGAAAACCAACACGCCTTCCTGGATGACTAAATTATAGACTTTTGGGGTCTGTTTGAATAAAAAGAAGACAATTTAAGGTGGTTTCCCCCACCCCTTTACACTTCACACTTGCTATAACCTCGTTATAAATGGTTTTATAGATTTTGGTTTGATTTGTTTTGTTTTACGGCATATCAACCTCAATGAGTTATTTAATGCCGAAAAAAATGTTGTTGCTGGTAACATTTCTTTTTCGGAAATGTATAGCTAGTAATTTTTTTTCAAAAGGTATTGCTGGTAATAATTTTTTACAATGTATTTCTGGTATTAAAATCTATTTTTACACTTTCAGAGTGTTTTAAACCCAGTCTGGCAGTTGGTGGGGTAACTATTTACCCATAAATGGGACCCCTAGCAGGTGCTACCACCCCGGATCAGGATGGACCTGGGAACACCAGCAATTAAGTGGCGGCAGACCCAGGACGGGGTTTTTTAGAGAGTAAAAATAGATATATTTTATAAGAAAATGTTGGACAATACCATCAACTATCTTTTTTTATGGATGACTTCACTCTTTGACAAGAGTGCGAGTCAAATTGAGTCATTGTTTCAAACGGTGTATATCTACTGCATGGTTGTTGGCATGTAGGTTGGAATATTGAAGTGCGCTGTACTGAATATGAAACCACGGAAATGAATGGTAATTACAGGGATTGAATTACCAATATGAGAAATCTTTTCTTCATCTTTGAGAGAAGATTGTCCAGCATTCCCTGCTATACAGGGGGACTGATATTACGTAACAGTTCAGTCTTCTGTGTTTCTACAAATCTATAAAAAGAAAAATAGTCTAATACAATAGCTAATCCCTGACTCATGAAAACAAAAACGAATAAGAAAACCATGTGGACAAATACAGAAGACTTGTTTTGTGAGGAAGGGAAAAATCAGATTGTAGTTGTAATTATTTTAACTATTTTTAATCCGTGAAAAATTCAAGGTTTATATATTTGAAATTTCTGATGACTCGTAATTCTTCAGTAAGTTCATGGCAAGTTATACGACAATATAAATTCTCTTGTCGCATCGTTAAATATTTGAGCTTAACAGCTTTAAAAAAAATATTGCAGTAACAATTATGAACGCTGGTCGTTAGTTTAAGAAGTGGGTACAAGTGAAAATATTTTAAATTGCCAACTTTTTCCATTTCATTGAAACAGCCATTCAAAAATTCTATCTTCCCTACGTCCTTCCATTTCTTTCATTAATTTTCTCATTGAAAACAATTAGTGTTTCCCCTCTTTCCGCGTGATCAGAACGAAATAGTCTATTATTTATGAGGCATAGGCTGGGTGTAAGGAAGGTAGGGAAGAGCACAATTATAATAAGATGATAGATTTAATTTTAAAAAAGTTGTTGGTTACGTTCACGTTTTCACGCTTGTGTCCAGCATGAAACAACGTGTGTCCTCTGAGTGTTGATTTCAATGCTCACTTATATATATATATATATATATATATATATATATATATATATATATATATATATATATATATATGTGTGTGTGTGTGTGTGTGTGTGTACATATATATTAGGTTGGTGCAAAAATAATGACGTAATAATGTTGTTTTTTTATGTATTTTTAACGTCAAAAACGACATTATTACGTTATTATTTTTGCACTAACCTAATATAGCAAAAATGGTCACCCTGTACAAGCTCCGGGAGTTACCCAAGATACAATGTCACGTAGTGCGAAGCAGAGTTTATGGAGATATGTGGGGAAGATAACTGTTAAACCTCTAATTGAACAAAAATAGAATGGATTGTAAGACAGACAGTTCCACATCGCAGCGGTCCGTGAGAAGAAGCTACTCGAGTGGAACTTACATCTCACCAATGAACTACGAAGGCAATGAGGGTGGTTTGCTACAATGTGCGTAACATCGCGGGTCTTAATCGTGAAGTTGAAGACTAGTGGAACTACTGAATGTAGTTCGTCTGATCACTTTCCATAGAAATAGAAATAAAATAGTAAGAGGCTTGTTTGTGTTTCGACTATGAGAAGGGAGGACTTGGAATGGAAAATAATTCGTCAAAAAAACAAAAAAAAAAAGACAAAAAAACAAAAACAAATGCTTCTAGACATTACCGTGTCTGGGAAGTGAAGACTGTGCAACTGCTGTCAATATATGGCAACAGTACTTATTAGGTTATGCAAAAATAATGTCGTTTTTTGACGTTTAAAAAATACATAAAAAAAACTAATAATTTTTGACCTGACATAGCTCTTGCAAAGGGAGAGGATAGCAAGAAGAGTCAGGTACACATACCTGACCATTGTTCCTACATGATGGATCAAATATACAAGTATCATTTTGGGTCTGGATTGAGTTTAAGTCATAACAGGTGCTCAAGTTACGAGTCCTGCTCAAGGAAACATCTGTTCAAGCACCTAAAGTATAGTAAATGATTTTTTCTTTAATGTAAAACATCAGCTCTCACGAATTGTATGCGCATATGCGTTTGCGTATGTGTAGATATCAGTTAAAAAGTATTCTAAATTCCCCTTCTATCAGATCACCACTCTATTCTACAATGAACAACAACAGTTTTGATGCAAGAGTTCATAAAAAAACACGAAAAACCGTAATGTTTTCTGCACATCTTATGCCATTCACCTCGTGGCTGCCAATAATTAATCTCTCATAATCTCGTCTATGTATAGCTTGAATAAGTCCGGTGAGACGTCACATCCTTGTCTTACAATCCTTTCTATTTTTGTATCTTCATTTCCTCGAATCTAAAAACCTTTACGAAAATGATATTACAAATATTATTGTTCGTTGAAGAGTTTTTATTTACAATGATCGAACATGTGTTTATGAATAAATTCTAATTACTATAAACTAGTGATATTTATTTGAAGATCCTATGTCCACACACTGGTTATTAGATGATAAAATACTGGAAAAATGACCTCCCGTCTTTCAGAAAAAAAAAATACTTTTACAATTTTATGTAGACTTGCCATTGTTTTTATATTTCCTGTTAGAAACCATTTATTTCTGGAATAATAGTTTTTAAATACTTATAAAAAATCAAAGAGAACGAAATGATAGGACTTTTTATCTTATAGAATAGCACAACCGAATCACAAATATAATCACATCACTTAAACATTTGAATAGAAGTCATAGAAGGGGAAATAATGATATTGAATTTCTACACTATTTTAAACAAAAGGCGCGGAGGCAAATTCCTAACAATACTAAAAAATGCGATAATAGTTACTGGACAGCTTCCTGAAAGATTTAAAAGTTCTAGTCGACAGTAATGTAAACCTTTCGGTCAATGAATGCGAAATGTTTTCTGTATAGAAATGGCTATTCTTCTCAATACTATTACTTGGCGACAATAGCAGAACTTATCTCATAGGAATATCATAACAGTCTATTAAATTAATAAGTCAGAGCTGTTAGTAAATTACGTTAAAAAAAAAAAATTGCCCGAACAGAAAATAATCGACAGTAATTTTGATTTTATCTGATCTGTATGTTTAACGGCATATCAACATCTTTTTGGTCATTTACTGTCAAAATTTAATTTTCCTTGGAGCTTTGAAGAAATAAAAATATGATACATGTTATTTTGCTTCCATATTTGAATACATGGTAGACGATGCTCAGCTTTTCTGCATATACATGTTTGTGTGTCCGCGTGGTTAGAACGTCCGCCTTCTGAGGCCTGGGTTCGAACCTCACCTTGGTCGATTTGTCCGGACGGTCACTTTTTGATATAATCAGTAGCATCTTTAGAAAGTGCCTGAAAAAAAAAAAAAAAAAAAAAAAAAAAAACACACCAAGACTTGTGAACGACATTTGGGAATATGGAACTCTTTGGGAAGCCATCAGTGCTTGTGCTAACATAAAGTCACAAGTAATCGTGACCGAGGGTTTGAGGGTGCTGGCCTTGTTCAGACTGTTGATCAGGTTAGGCAACGCGTTCTCCCACAAAAACTATAACTAGAGTCTGCTCGCCGTAGTTACAGTATAAACCACAGTTGGGCTCAGTGGGTGTTGGGCAGGCGTCTGCAATGGGCTTAGCTAGCCGCCCTAGTAGACTTCCATACTCGGATTCGAGTGGCTGCACCATTTACTGGAGACAGTGAGATGGGTGTTTTCCGTTGTTTCGTTGAAGTTATATTTTGGAATATTGTTTACTTTAAGAGCTTCTTATACCGCAAGGAAAGTTGGTTCTCTCTGTCATGTCAGAAGGTTTTTTTCTCACCTGAGTCCATCCTTCAAATCTACAAATCTACCATTCGTCCTTGAATACTGTTGACTTATATAGTTTGATGCCTCGCTGTTTATCTCAAGGTCCTAGGCAAATTCCAGAGACGGATATGCATGTGATAGGTCCTGAACCTGGCATCTCGTCTCCAGTTAATTTCTCACAGACATGATGTGGCTTCCGTCTGACGAGCTGCTTTCACCAGTGCCCCATCTGCATGAATTTGCGTGCTACTCGGTTGGCATGAGGGTCCCACCCTTTCACTGTCAAAACTTAAATGTAACCGCGTCTTCTACTTCAACAGATTCTTCTCTTGCACTTCTCTCAAGAACCCCCTTCCTCCTACTTGCTTCCCTGATAGCTATAATGTAATGTCAATCGACATCTTCTGACGCCTTGATCCCGATCCCCGTCCTTCTTTATCCTTTCCTCAAAAAACACTCTTTACTCTTGTTCTCAATCCTCTGTAACCCCTTGCGTGCTAGTGGCACTCCCGCCTTGCTTGGGGTGAAATGCTTAAAAAATGTAGAATATTGTATTGATTAATGTCATGAAAGATTTTTCATGTTGACTGATTTATTGTTGGTAATTTTACTAAAAATAGGTAGCGTTGGTACGTTTTCATAAAAATTGATTGCTGGTACTTTCTCTTTCATAGTGATTAGATTTTTGTTTGAGGGTTCAATATTTGCCCATAGCTGGGACCCTAAGAAGGGCTACCATCGCAGGTCAGGGTGGATTTGGGAACAATATCATTTAAGTGGTAGTTCCAGATTCCTCAAAAGTTCCAATATTCCGATCAATGGCCTTGCTGCTGGATGTAGTTTATCATCATGCCCAGGACTCTAATTGTTTGTATAACAAATAATATCATTTCATAAAAAAAAAACTGAACATGTTTTCCTAATCTGTGATCAAATGAATATTTGAGTATTTCCAGGTGTAACACATTTGTAAAGGTGTCACCAACATACAACAAGAAAGCCAGATTCTGGAACAAACAACCCTATTCAGGATTAGGACAGTGGATTAAACCTGTATAACCATTTCGGAATGTAGGGTTTTTTGGTTTCAGTGCCTTTTAGTTTTTACTGTAGGAGTTGATCGCCCTAAGTGCAACCAGTTTTGAATTTGGAGTTGTCGTTCTCCTAGACTAGTAGCCATGTAAATCTACGTAGCATTGAGATTTAGCCCGCAGCAATCGGAAGAAGAGCTACAGTCATACGTTTTCCATAGGCAGTTACCCGCAAGTGAAACACTGTGGCCAAGGCGAAAATTTCCCAGTTCTCAGGAAAAAAATCAATGTTAGTGTTTCCATGAAAGACAAAAGAGAGCGTTAGCAGCAGGAACAGGGGAAAATGTTTTGTAACAATAACGAATCAAGAAAGTAACCGACAAGCAGGAAAAACCGCGTAAGAACACCTAACTTTAAAAAACAAGCCGATCACGTGATCAAATATGTCTGCTAAGGCTGATTAGTTGATGTTTAATTGACTATTCATTTTTCATAAACATTTTAAAACACAGATTGTGACAAATGCGATAGTTGAATAAATCAATTCGGACACATTGCAATCTAAGCAGAAAATGGGCCGATTAAAATCATTTATAGGAATTAAAAAAGGAATTACAACGAAAAGAATGGACTGAAATTATGTCTGTTATTTTGAGGGTTTAGCAAGTAGTAAATGGTAGAAAGCTTCTCACTGCCCAAAATTAAGGGCCTAATACTGACGTCGTGTTGGCCGATATAGGGCTTGAACGCTCCTTTCTGTTTAACACGACCAGGAGAGGAAAACCCAAGGGCAAATGTTGCTACAAAACGTTACAAAACTCGAAGTTACAGCGACGGAAAATACAAAAAGTACTGTAAATTCTGTAAATTTCTTTTTCTTCATTTTAATTCCATTGTTTTATTTAAATTCTTTTCAAATATATACATTTGCAGTTTGGAGGTGAACTCCGTTGTCTGAATACTGCATTAAATCCAGATAAAATCAAGCTGTATATTTATAATTTTATATCTCTGGGCAGGTTTAACAAACTTGTTAATATGAATTGTTTGTTGATCGGACAGAAATACAATTTTCTTTTTGCTCTATTTTTTGATTGGTTAGGAAAGCTACGTTCTGTTTTAGATTGTTTGGAAAAGATGACTTACAAAATTCAAATGACTTTGGATTGGATTTTTATACGATATCAAAATGTTTGCTGCGACCAGTATCACCTCAGATTGAAATGTAGAGATTAATTCGATAACATATCATGGTTGCCCGAAGAAAAGACAATTTAGTGCGATAGAAGAAAAAGCAAATAAAGGATAATAAAGCATATTGTCGTCGAGCAAACAGAATCCAATATTTCGTTATCTTGAAGACAACGGAAGATAATCGCGGAGCAAGCGAAATATGAGACGGGTTACGTGAAAGTATAAAGAAAGCAGAGGAAATAATCCTTTTAAAATAAGAAGTTGCATAAGTTTAAGAAAGTAATTAAAAGAAACCAGATAAATCTTAAAATGTCTTGGGGTATCAAATGTGTATTCTGGCCTAGAATGGTAAACTACAGAGAACCGAGGACTCGGATTTGTTTAAAACTCGTGGGCGTCGAATTCTGACAACGATGGATTGGCTTTGTTTAACTTGTGATACATTACTAAATAGGCGAGAACAATTCGGTGGCTGAAAGAATTAGAAGGATTAGTATACTTTGCTGCACCCAGGTCCTTTCGTGAAGCAAGCTGGCAAGAGACGATGAGTTTTTCCGCCAACCGGTTGACATGTATCCTTCAGATGCCTCTTTCAGCTACTCCTGGAAACGATGCTGTAACTGCTGTTACTCATAAAATCGATCGATCGCGAATCCTGTGACCCACTGGGGTCGTAGAGGTACGACATATACTGCAGCCGCAGTAGAAGTGGTGTTTTTTGGCAAGATAGCCTGACAGAGCCCAACCTAGTCTTATTTGAAATAAGAGTATCCTTCTCTTTGGTCACTCAATCTGTCCTGCTATTTAACCATAGCTGAGGGAAAAGGGAGAGGATTCAAAACCTTTCCCAAGGGTATTAGCACCTAAGTCAATGTAATAGATCCAGCTGGAATTCTAACGCGGCTCTCTTAATCCAAACCGCTATACATTTCTCCACCATGCCTCTTTCCTCATAATAGAAAATGAGTTTTAAAAAAAAATGAAGAAAGAATATTGTCCATAATGGATGGTGTCTATGATCTATTATTGCGTTCTGAAGAATTGAAAACTGAGACGATGCGAAACGCAACATAAGTTTTACGTTTCACACATACATATAAATAAATATGTTGTGTGAAAGATCACTCTCTCTTTCTTTCTTTTCTCTTTTTATCTCTATCTCTTTCTATCTCTCTCACCCTCTCACGCACAAACACATACGCTGTGTAGGACTTCATCTCCGACTACATGAACCGCTGAATTAACAAAAAAGGGTTTCAATTATCCGCGAGTCGTACAATCAGCAAGGTTAGGAACATTTTGGAGTCACCATTTTCCATTTGCTGTTTCGCATTTACGTTTAATTTAAAGACTAATCATTTTCGAGGAGGGTTCTAGGGACATTTCACAGTCACACAGTGGTGTCCGATAATTAATATGTTCATTTTTAAAATAAATAATTCCCTTGAAAATAAACTTTTTATATTTATTTGTTCATTCTAAAACTCCATTTTTTCTAATATTTTCATTAGAAAATAGTTTACATGTCATTTTTAAAGTAATTTTAGATAAATTTTAGATAAAAATGTCTTTGTCTTTAAGGAATATGATATGAAAAGCATTTTTACTTGCAATAATAATAACATCAAAATTGTGTACAATTATTTTTAATGCTTTATTTAATATCTTTATTTAGTATAGAGTCCCTCAGTACATTATTGCTGGACACTCAATTTTCAGCTTCTTCTATTTGCCATCTCATCTCTAAACTTTAGCCATTATGTCTTTCAATCAATTCCTTGTTCTTTGTAACTGTTAATGAATTTTGTATTTTTTCATCTATCCTAAATCAGTCATCCATTTAATCAAAATCCCTAGGTTTTCATCAGTCCTGGTTGCCTTCAATCTGTCCAATGAGTATTAAATTTTCCAAGTCCTCTTTCTTCATTATGTATCCTAAAATTTTCAAATGTCTCTTCCTGATGTTGAGTATAGGTGTCCTTTTAGTCGCCATTTTATCTAAAACTTCGTCGTTATTCACATGTCCGGTCGGTGGTATTCTAATCACCCTTCTGTAGAACCAAATATTTCTTGTTTCAAGACTCATTTTAATGATGTATTATAAAAGAAAAGGCGTTTTTATGAGAAACAAAACAATCTCGTTAGCTGCCTCTATGATAACGCTTGTCTTCATGTTATTATTGTGACGCAACAGCGACAAATATGCAGATATGTAAAGTTTTCAGACACATACCTTATCCCTGAGCATGATAATCACCAAAATTTCATTTTTTCAAACATTTTTTTACCTATTACCAATTCCCCAAGTTTTGACGGTGTCGACATATTTCTGGTAGAAAGCTTCAGCTTAAAGACAGATTTTTTTTATAATAGAATACATCATATTTAGGAAAGGTAGCGTAAAATGTTAAAGATCAATGAATCTCTTTTGATTACTAAATTCTAAAACTATGGATATATAGAAAGTTTACCATTAGTCATTGCTTTGTACATAAACTAAAAATTCTTGAAGCTATCTATATTAAAAAAAATTAAACTAACTCTTAGTAAAATTAATTATGGATACTGCATAATAGTTTTAATGTTTACATTAGATAGTTTAAAATATCGAGGGTTTAAATAATAGTTTTAAAGATCTGTCTATGTTTTTGAGATGAGGTAATATGTACACTATTTACATTGCTCATACTATCATCCTCATCTTTGTTGCCATATTTATCACAACGTTTCGGCCGTAGTACGCTCGGGCCTTCTTCAGGTGTCGAACTGAGTCCTCGAGGACACATGATACAGTGGATAAAAGCGTTAGTTAGATCCAGTGACAAGACCCAAAGAGTGTGAGTTCAATACCTGGTTAAGGTGGTGGAGAACTTGGAGAGGGGAATTAACAGGAGATAACTGATATCTGACATCCATTAGACATGCACGTGGAACTAGAACATTCTACCCCAGCGAACGAAATAAAAGGTTCAGTTGGTAATTATAGCCAACTGAAGAAGGCTGGAGCGTACAACGACTGAAACGTCGTGATAAAAATGGCAACAAAGATGAGGATGATAGTCCGAGCAAGGTAAACTGTAGTTTTAAATAGTTTTTCAATAGTTAGTTACCTCCCTTGTCGTTTGTATGCGTGTCTACATGATAAAATTAAAAAAAAATGCTATAGTACATAAACTTAATATTTTTCATTTCAAGATGAATACACTTTTGTCTTAGAAAAGAATATGGACACAACTATATTGGCTCTTTTATTTTCCACAATGTTTCGCTTTTCGTTTCAGGGAGAAGTTGCTCACCTAAAGCTCAGCCGTTTTCGAACTGAAGTTTATATTTCTCCTATTCTAGTATATATATATATATATATATATACATATATATATATATATATATATATATATATATATATATATATCCACAGACAGCCTGTTTCGCTGTATTACAGCTCATCGGTGTAGAAAGACATCCGAGCAGTTTCAAGCCGGGATCGAAACTCCACCGATTTAGTAGGAACTACCCTAAGCTATCGGCGCAGGACAGAGAAAAAGGATCTTTTTTCGTATTATATACGTGATGTATTAGGTTGGTGCAAAAATAATGTCGTTTTCTCACATATGTTACTATGTGAGAAAACGACATTATTTTTGCATCAACCTAATATATAAACGTTAGACCAGCAGCCAGAGCACACAATTCTGGCGAAGAGCTATGTGTTAAGCAGAGCATATAATATATATATATATAAATATATGTAGTCGTGAATAAATCTTAACCCCGGTTCTTTTTTTCTTGTTTTTCTTTTTCTATGGTCACGTGGTGGGATTTTGATTATCGCCTATAAATATACCGTTTCTCTTTTGCCTCTTTAGCCGGATTTCCCTGACGATCCGCTTAGGTGAAACCTGGATAGGTTTGTCTGGCTCACTAGATCTATCTATCTATCTATCTATCTATCTATCTATCTATATATATATATATATATATATATATATATATATATATATATATGGGAGTGGATAAAATATTTTGTTTAAAACCTACTGCAAACTTTCGCATTGGGCTAATATCCAATTATATGTTGCTTTCAAACAAACTAAAAAAAATAAGAAGATAATGTCTTCAACAGTTTTAAAAAATTGAATTCAGTCTTCATTTTGCAAGATAATGGTTATTTTAATAAGACGAGCTGTGTGAGGACAGTACATTCGGTAATTGTCTCGTCTCTTATCAGATTCGTTAAAACGAGTATTTTCATAAAATGTGCTTGTGAAATTAGTTTTCTCTTTCAGTACAAAGATCAGCTGAATTATTTTAAAGCTGTCAGTTTAACACAATGTCCACAAGTTCGATTTTTCAGTTTGTTATTACTATAATTCTAATACAGGTTGCGACAAGAATACCAGCCACATCAGGATAAAATATTAGCTGTATAAAGACACTATTGGTACTGACGTCTTGCCATTATGTGAGAGGTATTACTGGCAAGTATATGTTTGAGGTATTTCTGCCGCACCCTGAATTTAATTCAAAAACAATTCTGTTTTCTTTTTAAACACAGAAATTAATATCTGCCGGTGTAGTAAAAGAAAGCCTTATTAAAGAAAATATACCTCTCGGCACGAATCGAACAGCTATTCGATTTTACGATGAAAAAACACTTTTAAACGAGGTTAACTTTACCATGAACTACAATAAATTATACCACCTTATGAAATATCCTATTAAATACTATTTTTTTCAGAGCTGGAAGCGTATTTAAATATATTTAAACAGCACTAAAAAAGAGACAAAAAAGGTATAAATACAGGAATAATAGACAATATATTTTCCTATTTAATAATAAACAATATTGTTTTTTCTAATAAGTAATATTATTATTAGATTGAACATTTTTCAATTTAAGAACAGCTGAGTGGGTACCTGCAGGTGTACCGTAGTGGGTAAAGCATGGAACAACGCAATTAATTGCCACAGATACATGATGCAAAAGTCAGATTTCGAAATAACAACCCTAGCCAGGTTTCGCTCGACCGGTTTAAAAAATAGGCACACTATAGAGTAAGAAGTTTTTCCTTTCAGGGAGAAGTTGCTCGCCTAAAGCTCAGCCGTTTTTGAACTCGAGTTTATATTTTTCCTAGTCTAGTATATATATATATATATATATATATATATATATATATATATATATATATGTGTGTGTGTGTGTGTGTGTGTGTGTGTGTGTGTGTGTGTGTGTGTGCGAGTGTGCGTGCGCGCGGGGTGTGCGTGTGTGTGCATATATATATGTGTATATATATATGTGTGAATAAAAATGACAATAGGAAAACTGGTAATTGCTGACGCGTTTCGTCCAATGTGGACTTTATCAAAGCAAAATACGAAAATGAAATTAAATGAACAAAGTAACTAATAAAAACAAAAACAGAATGTACCTAGCAACTGGAATGTAGAGAAACGCTATTTTCATATTTTTAACTGAAAAATAACGTCAGTAATTGTCACGTGTGGAGAATATTGTCATTATAATTGTGTTGATGTTTTCAACCATTTTCTTTTGATTTTATGAATCTGTTGTGTATATTTGTTTGTAAGAGCATTAATTTTGTTAAGAAAGGTGAAATAGGGAAAAAACCTGGGCGTAGATTAATATTTGGGTAGTTTAATTTCATTTTCGTATTTTGCTTTGATAAAGTCCACATTGGACGAAACGCGTCAGCAATTACCAGTTTTCCTATTGTCATTTTTATTCATAAATATTGTCTCTCTACTGATTAATTCGGAGAAATTTTCATATATATGTGTGTATATATATTTTTATATATCTATATTTATACATATTTATATATATATATTTATATATAATATTTATATATGCATATTATATTTATATATATATAATATTTATATATATAATTGATTTAATGGAATATTTTAAACCTGTGTTCCCCCGGACTGGAATATGATTGGCTGGTGTCCGTCATCGATGGACGTGTAGATGAGTCAGAGCCTTAGTCTGAGAGCTAAGTCTATAACGACGCCCATTAGACGACGCCATTGATCTACACTTCTTACCTGCGACTACGACGCGCACCAGTCGATTACTTCTACCGTATTCTACTTGGTTATCGTAGCCAAAACCACTTAGCTACTTCGTTCAAATATATTCCTTTCCGGGACATATCGCCATTTTCAATTTTTAATTTCGGTTATGCGCGTTGTTTGTTCTTAATTTTTGTTGACTGCACAGTAAAGTAGGGTCAGTTTGGCACCGTCTTTGATAAAAAAAAAGGGCTTCATAACGCAATTTAATCCGGCAGAAACTTGGAAACAATATACTGGACTGCTTGGCATTCGCGCCTGAAACTCCAATAACAAGCATTTAAGTGTGTTTGGATGTCAATCTGAGGATAATGCACAGGATTCGATTAGCGTTGGATGACTGTAATGGTGATTGCTAATGTACAGCAGCCCTGTAAACTCATTCTGATAAGAAAAGGACTCCCGAATTTGTTTGTGAGGGCTACAGACCCAACACGGAGTTCTACATCAAGTGCTCTGAGGTGGTAGTGCTGCCCTGGGTCAAGAGAGTGACTGCTGGAAGACTATGTCTGGCATCATGACACACAAGGAAGGAGAAGTCAGTCATGGCTGTCAGACAATTTCTGCGACTACATACTCTAACTCCCCTGACTGCAGTCCCCTTGATTATTATGTGTCGGTCGCAGTTGAGCGAGAGACCAACAAAATTCCTTATAACACCAAAGATGAACTGAAGGCAAGGATTATGGCAGCATTCACCAACTTAAACAAAGAGACCACCCAGAACAGATGCAGGAAATTCCGTAGTCGTCTGGAAGTCATGGTTGAAGACAATGGCGAATTTATTCAATAAATTTTATTTTTCGTATTTCAAGATATTGTGAAATTTTGGTAATCATATCTGTTAAAATGAGACGTCAGTATTATTTTCATTTTTGCGTAATTTACACGACAATTTACCATCCCATCCCATATATTAGGTTGATGCAAAAATAATGACGTAATAATGTCGTTTTTTGACGTTAAAAAATACGTCAAAAAACGACATTATTACGTCATTGTTTTTGCACCAGCCTAATATATATATTAATTCCAGTTGAGCTCTCTAGGGAGTAGGTATGGGTTTGTAAACAGTGACTATTATAGCTAATATAGCGAGACTCTTCGCATAGCAAATTGAGTCACTGTCAGTCACTGGGCGTGTTTCTAAAAATAAATACGCTAAAAATCCACCTACATACCTGCCGTGTGCCGACTGCTTAGTGGTAGAATGTCCGACTGACACCAATTCAGTCGGTTTTCAATCCTAGCTAGAGGCAACCGGATGTCTAGCCACACTGATGAGCTGCGAAACAGTCTGTCTGTGGATGACGTTATATATATATATATATATATATATATATATATATATATTAGGTTGGTGCAAAAATATTGTCGTTTTCTCACATAGTAACATGTGAGAAAACGACATTATATTTGCACCAATTTGAGTGGTGAAAATCTGTTTCATGCCTTAATGCAATCGTCAGATAATTCTATCTCACAGATGCACCGTGGATTCCCTCTGCCTTTTCTACAAATACTTTTTACGGTAACTGCTCCACCGAACTACTGGTGACTGGGGGTATTTTGGTAACGGAACTAAAGCACGTCTAATGAAGCTGCTTGGAACAGTTTGATGTTGAACTCCGTCGCGCCTACACCCGAATTTATAACATTCAAGTTCACTTTTCTTGATTGTAACAATGCTTGGATGGATAGTGTGTATTGTGTTTCTGTCTTATCACACTACAGAGATTCTATATATGATCATTGCTTGTTCAGCAGAGTTGGGCCAATAACAACATTTCCCAGGTCCGATAGCCACCATATTAATTAGCACTCGCCTCTTACGACTTTTCACTTTTCAAAAATCAAATTCTCCTTGGAAGGTACCAGATTTCAAGATGTCGTTGAAATCCAAGAGAACGCGACGAGGCAGCTGTTCCCTCTCCCCAAAAAGGAGTTTAAGAATGCTTTCATCAACAGAAACGACAAAGATAACGGATTTCTTAAAAGGAGATTAAATGCCGAATTGATTTGGTACTCTAAACCAGTCCCAATATTTTTTTTATTAGACTGCGTATCTATCTATCTATCTATCTATCTATATATCTATATATATATATATATATATATATATATATGAACTGAGTCTGTTCATATTTATTTATTTATCTACCTCAATCTCTTCATATCTATCTATCTATCTATCTATCTATCTATCTATCTATCTATCTATCTCAGTCTGTTCAGATCTATCTATCTATCTATCTATCTATCTATCTATCTATCTATCTATCTATATATATATATATATATATATATGATTCTGTTCATATTTATTTATCTATCTCAATCTCTTCATATCTATCTATCTATCTATCTCAATCTCTTCATATCTATCTATCTATCTATCTATCTCAATCTCTTCATATCTATCTATCTATCTATCTATCTCAATCTCTTCATATCTATCTATCTATCTATCTCAATCTCTTCATATCTATCTATCTATCTATCTATCTATCTATCTATCTATCTCAGTCTGTTCAGATCTATCTATCTATCTATCTATCTATCTATCTATCTCAGTCTGTTCAGATCTATCTATCTATCTATCTATCTCAGTCTGTTCAGATCAATCTATCTATCTATCTATCTATCTATCTATCTATCTATCTATCTCTTCATATCTATCTATCTATCTATCTTAATCTCTTCATATCTATCTATCTATCTATCTATCTATCTCAGTCTGTTCAGATCTATCTATCTATCTATCTATCTATCTCAGTCTGTTCAGATCTATCTATCTATCTATCTATAACAAATGCGAAGGTCACACTTTCTCAGTTTTACTCTTAGAGGTCCTATCCAAACATATCATACCATTTTAGAATCAGGCCGACCCCGTGAACAAACTAAAGGAACATTCCAGGCCGCAACCCTGAAATTTTTGATTCACAAATTTTCATTACTGCAATTGTTTTCGACGATATTTTTAACGTGATTTTTTGCGACGAATATTTTTTTGTACGATAACAGTTCTTGTAACTTGAAAATAAATTTGGGAATAATTGAAATGAATTGGGAAATCCAGCGAATTTCACCCATGAAATAAAAATAATTGTTTCTACGAAAAGGAAGGACCTACGTACATCAAATTATCTTTTAATATAAGTGGTGACAGAAGAATTATCGTTAAGTTTGAGTTCTGTTTATTGTTGCCTATCGCATTTACTCGTCCCTACCTATTGCGATGAAGGCCCAATGAAGTACCCCCCACACCCCGCAAGAGCTAGCTTAAATGCCGCCAGATAGTGCGGGTTTTAAGCTAGTATATATATATATATATATATATATATATATATATATATATATATATATATATATATATATGAGGTTCCAAAGTGGTAAAAATATGTTCATATTTTACTAATCTTCCAAAGTATCGCTTTAAATTATGGGGCTATTATCAGGCTATTTCCAGTCTTTTATTATGAAGGTTAATGCGTATTGTGTAGCCATAGAAAGGCGTCAAACCTTATTAACACTTACGAAGATGTGGGTATTCAGTGCTATCCCTTCCTCGATTACTCCTGCTTCAGCTGATATTTCAATGGTCATATATGGCGGCCTATCCAGCTAGCAGACATTGGTTTGTTCGTTAAATATGTCTTCTCATTATTAACGGTTTATGACGCATCACACACACACAAAACACACACACACACACACACATATATATATATATATATATATATATATATATAGATATAGATATGATAAAAACTAGTTTCAAGATATACATTTATAGGGTAAAAGTACTCAATATTCAGTTTACTGTAAATATAAGAAGTGTAGACAGGGATGTCAATAGCGAGTCTGTTTCAACCCTGGGTATGTGGGTTGGAGTATAGCTTTGCCGACAATCTATCTCTGTCACTTTCTCTTTCTTTCTTTCTCTCTCTCGCTCTCTCCCCATATATATATATATATATATATATATATATATATATATATATATATGACTAGCAGCATGGCCCGGCGTTGCCCGTGCTAGATTCAAAAATCGTACGACTCATACAGCAATCGCTATCACTTGACTTAAAATATTTTTGCCCTTCCTTGCCTTTAAAGGAGTGCCCTTTGCCGTGCTTATATTGCTATATGCCTTACTTCTTGCCTATCTCACACTGCGAGTTTTTGCTAAACTCTGTACTAAACATTAAATCTGTTATGAAAAAGAACTAAACAAAATGAACACAAAACGATCAGCTTTAAAAAAAGAACTCGTAACTTGAAAAACCGAATGAAAAAATGAATGTTAACAACAAATACTTTTTCACACCCAACCCAGTTCTGCGGAATCAGAATCAACGTTGAGTTTAAGCAAGCGAATGAGCCAATTGGAGTAAAGTGCCATGCAGATTTAAAATTTTCCCACTTGTGACGAATGCAGCTATCGATTTTTTTTGCATTCTAGCATGCTAGTTAACATACGTGTCAGTCAGCTGTTGGCTCTCACGCTGGCCAATAGAATCTTCCTGCCTATTCGTGGCACCCAGCTACAGGCTCTCACTCTGGCCAGTAGGAAATGGCCGCAAACTACATGAAAACTGCCGTAGAAGCATGAAAAAAATCGATTATTTCCACTATCGATGGGGATGGGAGTTGGTAAATGCAATGTCGGTCTTGGCCTTTCCACTAATTTGGAGCATATGCATGTAAATTTTGGTGCAAATCCGTCGAAAATTGCGGCCGTGCATTCGTCACACACACACACACGTCCTGCCTTTTATAGATAGAGATAAGAATATGATTTTAAGGTTTGCTACATTTATGAGTTAACGGGCTCGGTATCAGGGATAGACCGCATGCAAATATAAATTATAGCAATTAACAACAAATAATAAAGTAAACAATTACCTTAGTAATAAGTAAAAATAATTAATAAAGAATGCTATAAAATAGCCACAAAACGGCATTCCGATCCACAATTATTATTTGTACTAAATAATCACAAGAATAATTTGAAACAATTGTTACCGGTCACCCAATAACGGTTAGAATAATACAATATTCCATAAGGCAACATTGACTAACTTATATAAATAGTAGGGCATGAATAAACGCGTAGCATATTTTAAAAGCAAATCGACCCAAGCAAGACGGGAGTGCTACATGCATGTACGGGGTTACAGAGGATTTAGAACAAGAGTAAAGAGTATCTGGGAAAAGGATAAAGAGAAGGACAAGGATGAAGGTCAAGGCATCAGATGTCGATTGACGTTATATTTGAATATTTGAAGATTATAGCTATCAGGAAAACAAGTGATAGGAAGGAAGTTCCACTGACGAGAGGTGCGAGATAGGAAACTGTTGGGGTAGAGGAGATGGCTACATTTAACCGTTTCGACAGTGAAAGGGTGGGACTGAGATGCCAACCAAGTAGCAAGTTTAAATTCATGCAATTTGGAAACCAGCGAAAGTAGCCCGTCGGAGCAGCTACCGTAAAAAATATTCGTAGAAACGGCAGAGGGAATCCACGGCGCATCGGTGAGATAGAATTATCTGAAGATTGCATTTAGGCATGAACCAGATTTTCACCGCTCATATATATATATATATATATATATATATATATATATATATATATATATATATATATAGGTATATATATAAGTGTGTGTTTATGTGTGTGTGTGTGTGTGTATAGAAACGGAGTCGTGTTTGTTGCAAAAGAAAATTCTTTTTAATAAATATTGTGAAAAAATCAATAAAATAGAATGTGAACGCCTGAGAGAGCCACATTAAAAAATATATGGAAATTTATTTAATTATTGAAATGCAATAAAACATTCTGCGCTTAATCTTAGAATAACATGATTTATTTATTAATAGTTTGAAACGAATGTTGAGGGGATGAACTTTTTTCTTTTTACACACCACTTAAAAAATCATAGTAAAAAAAAGTGTCGCTTGATTTAGCTTCTACTTGTTTGAAAGGAGAATTATTTTCCAGCGAAATTAAAATTAGTAAATCTTTGTTTTTTTTTTCTAAAAAAATATAAACAAATGAAATAAAATGTAAATTATAAAATAACTCTCGGAATTTTATTTTGATTTATATATAAAAAAAAAAACAAACTGCAAATCAACTAAAATTGTGCATGAACTGGCAAATTTGCAAAAAAGTTATTTTCGATTGTCGGTATGGAAAATCGCCACACTAAAATGTTTTATGCATATTTCCAGAAAATTCTTTTAACGCACATTTATTTTAATCCATTCTACCCTTGAAGTGTTATCAGTAAATATAACCTTGTTTTATTTACTGAGAAATAAAGGAATTGCGCAGTAATCACAAACAGCTTCGACTTAATATCTTTTAAACAGGAAACAATGAATTAACGTGTGGATTCACGATGATACGGGTCATTTCTACTTAAAAAAATTCTTGTCATTATGACTTCTAACAATTTTATTGACGGATAAAAAGCTTGCCGATATGTCTGCTAACAATTTTATCGACTGCTAGACGTTTATCGGCTTGACTGTTACCACATTTATTAACAGGTAAAAGCTTGTCATTATGACTTATAACATTTTATTGAGGGATAAATGCTTGTCAGAAATACTGATAACACTTTTATTGATGTTTAAAAGCTTGTCGATATGACGGCTAAAATTTTATGGATGTTATAAAAGCTGGTCAGTATAACTGCTAAGAAATTTATTGGGATTTAAATGCCTGTCAGTATGACTGCTAATCCTTATTAACGGGTAAAAGCTTGGTTGTCTGTTAACAATATTATTTATGGATAAAAGCTTTTCAGTAGATTTTTTTTATGTATATAAGTTTTTAAATATGACTACTGCCACAGTTATTGACGGGTAAATTCTTGTCAGTATGACTACTAACACTTTTATTGAATTTATAAAATATTGTCAGTATGACAACTCACACTTTCATTGACTGTTAAAAGCTTGCCAATATGACCGCTACCGCTTTTATTGACTGTTAAAAGCTTGTCAGTATGACCGCTACCGCTTTTATTGACGGTTAAAAGCTTGTCAGTATGACCGCTACCGCTTTTATTGACTGTTAAAAGCTTGCCAATATGACCGCTACCGCTTTTATTGACGGTTAAAAGCTTGCCAATATGACCGCTACCGCTTTTATTGACTGTTAAAAGCTTGCCAATATGACCGCTACCGCTTTTATTGACGGTTAAAAGCTTGCCAATATGACCGCTACCGCTTTTATTGACGGTTAAAAGCTTGTCAGTATGACCGCTACCGCTTTTATTGACGGTTAAAAGATTGTCAGTATCACTACGAACACTTTTATCGAAGTGTAAGACTGTATGAATTCTAATCCTTTTACTGATGGATAAAAGCTTGTCAGTATAACTGTTGAGATTTTTATTGGCGGATAAAAGCTTGTCTGTATGACTGCTAACATTGGCGGGTAAAAGGTTGTCTGTATGACTGCTAACATTGGCGGGTAAAAGCTTGTCTGTATGACTGCTAACATTGGCGGGTAAAAGCTTGTCAGTATGACTGCTAACATTGGCGGGTAAAAGCTTGTCTGTATGACTGCTAACATTGGCGGTAAAAGGTTGTCAGTATGACTGCTAACATTGGCGGGTAAAAGCTTGTCTGTATGACTGCTAACATTGGCGGGTAAAAGCTTGTCTGTATGACTGCTAACATTGGCGGTAAAAGGTTGTCAGTATGACTGCTAACATTGGCGGGTAAAAGCTTGTCTGTATGACTGCTAACATTGGCGGTAAAAGGTTGTCAGTATGACTGCTAACATTGGCGGGTAAAAGCTTGTCTGTATGACTGCTAACATTGGCTGGTAAAAGCTTGTCTGTATGACTGCTAACATTGGCGGTAAAAGGTTGTCAGTATGACTGCTAACATTGGCGGGTAAAAGCTTGTCTGTATGACTGCTAACATTGGCGGTAAAAGGTTGTCAGTATGACTGCTAACATTGGCGGGTAAAAGCTTGTCTGTATGACTGCTAACATTGGCGGGTAAAAGCTTGTCTGTATGACTGCTAACATTGGCGGGTAAAAGGTTGTCAGTATGACTGCTAACATTGGCGGGTAAAAGCTTGTCTGTATGACTGCTAACATTGGCGGTAAAAGGTTGTCAGTATGACTGCTAACATTGGCGGGTAAAAGCTTGTCTGTATGACTGCTAACATTGGCGGATAAAAGCTTGTCTGTATGACTGCTAACATTGGCGGGTAAAAGCTTGTCTGTATGACTGCTAATATTGGCGGGTAAAAGCTTGTCTGTATGACTACTAACATTGGCGGGTAAAAGCTTGTCTGTATGACTGCTAGCATTGGTGGATAAAAGCTTGTTTGTATGACTGCTAACATTGGCGGATAAAAGCTTGTCTGTATGACTGCTAACATTGGCGGGTAAAAGCTTGTCTGTATGACTGCTAACATTGGCGGGTAAAAGCTTGTCTGTATGACTGCTAGCATTGGTGGATAAAAGCTTGTTTGTATGACTGCTAACATTGGCGGATAAAAGCTTGTCTGTATGACTGCTAACATTGGCGGGTAAAAGCTTGTCTGTATGACTGCTAACATTGGCGGATAAAAGCTTGTCTGTATGACTGCTAACATTGGCGGGTAAAAGCTTGTCTGTATGACTGCTAGCATTGGTGGATAAAAGCTTGTTTGTATGACTGCTAATATTGGCGGGTAAAAGCTTGTGTGTATGACTGCTAATATTGGCGGTAAAAGCTTGTCAGTAAGTGTGTTTTTATTTACTATTCCTCTAAAACTTCGTCGTTTCTTACCTGTTCGGTCCATGTTAATCCCAGAATCCATTTTTTAAGAACCACACATACGCTATAAATTGCAATTTTGTTATTCATAGTTAGCTTTCGGTTCTCCCAGACTGTCGACGTCAGCCTGACGAACGTGGTGTCAGGTCGTCAGATCCTTCTATTAATCTCATTGTCTAGGTAGAGGGTGTCCGAAATGGTGGAGCAGGGGTCTGTGAATTCATAAACCAACAATGTCGTAGTTGTTGAATTTGATGGCGGGAGGGGGCTGTTCAGCGCCTTGGACCATCACGTCGGTCTTCTTCGGAATGATGGACAGACTGAACTCTTGTCATATCTGTGAGAAATTGTCCATTACATGCTGCAGTTGCTCTTCAGTGTGTTTTCAGTGCTGCAATACCTGCCTGCAGCATGTCTCTAATGAGCAACCCACAGACATTGGATTTCGCCCTCATTAAAGAAAATTGATAAGTCTTCAGTATGTTCTTGAAGTCCCGAATGCACGTTTCTGCATGACCACGAAAAAGATCCAGAATAAGGTAGGAGAAAACACACGACCCTGCTTCTCAACGCTACGGATATTAAAAACGTCTGAATAAGAGTAGCGAAAAGGACGCTCTTCATATCTTCATGAAACGATTGGACAATCTTGAGGATCCTCGGAGGACAACTCTATCTTGAACAATCCGTCCTTGCTCCCAATATCGAATGCTTTTGTGTGGTCGATGAAGGCAATTTACTGTGGTTGTCCCTGTCACCAGCGTTTCTCCTGTAGTTGTCGAAGGGAGAAGATCATGACAATCGTAGAACGCTTCGACCTGAAAGCGCACGGAGATTCGGGATATCTTTACGCGAGCTTCTGTAATCTACTTGGGATCACAGAGACACCTTCCAGACGATATTGAGTAGAGAGATTCCTCTTTAACTGAAGCAATCGCTTCGGTTTCCTTTATTTTTATAGAAGGTGACGATGTTGCAGTCTCATATACTCTGACCTCGTTCCTACCACCTAGATTTGAAAGAGTAATCTCACGAAGTAGTCAAGCGAAGTTGATAACTTCTGGTGGAATTCCAACCAATCCTGGTGCATTTTCAAAGGATAACCATTTTCAATGGTTCTGCTCAGCTCTCCAGCAGTCAGCAATGCGTCGAATTCCTCTATTACAGATGAACGGGCTACCATGTCTAGCGCGTCTTGCGCGAGATACTGGTTTCCCTGGAGTAGTGATGCACCCACCTCTAAAACAGTTTGCCTGTGTCCGTCATGATCTCGCCGGCCCGTGATTTTAATGGTGCATTTAGTCTTGCATTTGGTTGACCAATGGCATTTTTTATTCCTTCATCCTGCGAATGTCGTCAGTGTCGAATGATAACTACACTATAGTGCAGCTTGAGGCAATCTTCATTCCCACAGCATTTGGCTGTCTTCTGCACATTGTTTTTGGCTCTCGCCAAATCTTGCAACGTGCTTCATCCGGACGTTGATTACATTCGCACTTGCTTCGAACCAGTGAAGACTCTCCGTTTCCTCCCGAAAGTGTTCAGTGCAATGCTGTAAATAGTATCTCTGAGAGTATCCCATCTATGCTGGACAGTTCCTCTACTTGGGTTTTCGAGGAGAGCGTACTTCAGAGATTTGATGAATATCGCAGATTTGGTTGAGTTTTAGATTGTGGTGGCTGTTTTCCTGGAGGCTTGTCATAATGCACTCCCTTTGGTTCGAGGATGAATTTGTAGCAAACGAGGGAGTGCTCAGTGTCACGGTCGGCGCCCTGAAAGGCCGCGTAAAGAGCACGTTTCTCAGATATCTTCTTCTCATCAGGATCAAATCAAGCTGATGCCAGAATTCAGAGCGATCTGCCGCCATGAACATTTGTGCTGGGCTTTGGCCTAGAAACATGTGTTAGTGACGCAGAGCTCCTAAAGTATACAGAGCTCGAGTAGGCGTTGGCCATTATCATTCAATTTAATGATTCCAGCTAAGTTAGGAGTAATAATCAGCACCCACTCTGGCGTTGATGTCGCCAGGTATTAGCAACTATTCTTCTTTTGTGATGGTCTGTATCTTCTTTGATAGCTGATCATGAAACTCTTCTTTGACGTCTGAGCTGACAAGGTTGATAGTTCCGTTAAAGGTATGCAGTGAATAGTGAATAGATTCGCCCCGATCCATCCTTGCTGAGTTCCACTATTCTGAATAACAAGTTTTTCACAGCAAAGCCGACACGATGATCTCTGATCTCGTTCTCGCATTTCCCCGCCTGAAAAAAGTAGACTCTCTATCACGAAGGGTTCACGCTTCTGAAAGCCGTGTCTATTGAAGCGTTCAAATATCCACCCGAAACCGAAATAGTTCGTTGTTAATCGATGCTGTTTTGCGGGTGTCGTTGATCTCATGGAGGGCATCTGATAAACAGTCGTCATAGTCCAGACGTTCCAACATCCAATTCTGAATGCTGGCCTTTTTTTTCTTTGATTCCTTGTTGTTTTGATTGGTACGGCATAATAAAAAAATAATCAAATGTTGAACAGTTTTTGTCTTTATTTTGACCGGAAAGTAAAGCCACTGTAGGAAGTTTAGAACGGCTCATGATCAAACATAATAGACATTCGTTTTGTTATATTTAACAATACATGTTTGAATAATGATCTGCTGCCCCAATACACTATATATATATATATATATATATATATATATATATATATATATATATATAATCTAAAAATTAGGACATCAGCTAATTAATTACGTGCCAAGAGGAAAAATTAACATTTCCTGAACAAAGCAGTCATTATGTTTTCTGTTTTTTCGCATATTGATTTGGGAACGTTTTCAAACTATTTCAAATTCGGGGTGGGGGCAGCCTTGTGACGTCACCTCGGCCTCTCTGGCCTCGTGCTATCATGTGACGACCAATGTGACTTGGTATTGGTCGCGGCGCCAAATGTGACGTGATCCTGCTGTCACGGCACCAAATGTGACGTTCTAACCCTTGGTTGATTCGGATGGGAATCTGGTTAGATTGGGTATCAGCTTTGTCGTTCCCAGCTCGCCTCCAACGTCTGGTTACCGAAGTAACTGCTTTGATTTCTAGTCTAACCTCTTCACATTGTGATTTGATCTTAGGTAGACGAAATCAATCAGTGGCCGGGCCGTAATGCAAGCCGAATTCGAGCAAAGGTGATATTGCCCAAGTATATGTAAAAGAAAATAAAGTAACAACTCGAAAGGTTCAAATGTGTTAAAAAAAGAATAACAAATATTTTTATATCTGGTTGCTGAATACAGGACTGCGTCTTTCTCCCAACCCGCTTCTATGGATACGTGACACTTTGCGTTTGTTAGGCGAGTCTTAATATCTTAAATTGTTTCTCAATAACTGGTTTTTGGTATCTTCAGGCGATATTCGTAAAACTTGTTTTGGTGGTGTGTGTTTTAGTCGTTCTTCAAAAATAAATTGTTCTTGGTTAGAAGTCGAAGTCGGAATGCGTGGATCTTCAGTCAGCTTCCTGCGAGGCTGGTCTCAGAGCTCACAGCTCAACTCTGTCTGCGTCTGCGTCTCCTCGGAACTCTCCAACTGCAACTGTCTACTCCGCCGACAAAATACCGGGTGTGGGCCTGTCGTGGTTTGGGTTCCTCGATAATTCTAAATCCACAATAAGGATTTTCTTTGTTTTCGGACAGGAAAATTTATCACTTACCATTTTTGGAAGTCCATTACTTTCTGCTTTAGAGGGGTTCTTAAGGGAATCGTCTTCCTGAATTCTTCCTTTCTCATATTGGTATCACGCACCAATCCCCTCAGAGGGCGTCAACAGGTTTCCCTTGTTTCTCATAGTGGTATCTCACAAAAATCCCCTCAGAGGCATCAACAGGCCTCCCCTCCTTCTCATATGTTTACATTCGCCCACTGCTCAAGCCACCACTCAGGCAGCGCGGGTGTGGCCAGCCTGGCCATAGTTTAAAATTATCGCTCAAATGAAAAAAAATTATCTTCCTTTTTTTGTTTTTTCTTTCTTTTCCTCCACCAGACGCCTACGACTCGTAGTGTGGTCCTTAATCTCTATCTTAACCGAATGTCATCTGGAATTTATCAACGAGATTTTCGTCAAATGATTATCATCAGAATAGTCAAGTGAATCTCTTTGTAACCTCATCGCCTTCGTAACAATCCGTCCCGGTAACAAACTTTTATCATGCCAAGGTCTGAACATAAAACAGGTGTCTTTCCAAAATCAAATGATATCTCCGAAAGATAGTTAATGGTTTATTCTTTCCCTTTCCCTCGGGGGTGGCCTCAGCTGATGCCATTCTCAATCAGTGCGTGACCTGATTACGATTATCTTCCAGCTTCTATTTTGTGGGCCACTTGACCAATTTGAAATTTTCATTATTGCCATGGGCAGATTACTATCTTTTATTCGCCGCGTCGTAGCATAAATTAATTCCGACAGATCCGAGATCTTACGAATTTCCTATCTTCTGCGAAAAAAATACTTTTCTTCGCAAATGAAAATAAAATCTTTACCACTTTTCTTTTGTTAAAAAAAAATAACATCGCTCAGTATGTCTTTCGTGATAGCTTCTTCTCGCCTTAAGTATCTCTCGCTTTTAATTTTCACGCAACCGCTAAATAGTCTCACACCTATATATATATATATATATATATATATATATATATATATATATATGAAGAAATATAGTTTTTTTTTTTAACTTGTGCTATATTTATGGGATAAAGTGCTCAATATCAGGGGTAGAGCGTATGTAAATATAAATATAAAAGTGAAAATTGAAGTCATCACTCAGGGGCGACATGCTGTTTCATGCTAGATACAATCGCCAGACCGACGACTGTGTCTAGCATGAAACAGCCGTAGTCACTCATGTCAACAAAGAGTAGGGACAAGCTGATTCATGCTTGAATGCAATTTTCTTCAACCAGAAACACGAAACAGACAGTCACAGACCTTGTATATATATATATATATATATATATATATATATATATATATATATATATGTACATATATATATATATATATGTATATATATATATATATATATATATGTACATATATATATATATATATATATATATATATATATATATATATATATATATACATGTTGAGCAATTTTAACTAAAGATTTAGCATTCGTTAGAATTATATTTTCATCCATACACACAGACACGCACACACACACGTATATATATATATATATATATATATATATATATATATATATATATATATAAATCTTGGATTTCACGTACTATTCCATCAATAAGGATATTACATCATTAAGAGCAATATTTTATTCCAATGAATTTTTTTAAAGGACGAAACACAAATACATTTTCACATTTTTTTTTTATTATTATCCTATTTTTGTTAATATTGTTCTGATACATCTAAAATTATATATCATATTATTCCACACACACACACACATATATATATATATATATATATATATATATATATATATATATATATATATATGCATACAAACACACACACACACACACACACACATATATATATATATATATATATATATATATATATATATATATATATATATATATATATATATACAGGTAGTAAACAGTTAGTATATAATCCAAGTGATTCCTATTAACATAATATAAAATATTTAATATTAAATCTGATTGACACACAGAGCTCAAAGTTTATCTAATAAACAGAGCAATATATTTCATACAATCGGAAATAAGATACCATCATTTTAATTAGCAGACGAAAGGGGAAATTTTAATGTTTTCTATATTTAATGATAGATAAGTAGATAACTACAGGGCGATCACTAAAAACAGGAAATCTGGTCCAGTTTATTATTAGAATTTTTGTTAGAGTTCTTTGAAATCTAAAATTTCTATTTTTGTCCATTACCATATATATATATATATATATACATATATATATATACACACATATATATATATATATATATATATATATATATATATATATATATATATATATATATATATATATATATATATATATAAGAATATTCAGTATTACAGGAATAGCAGGTTGTCTGCACATCAGCAATAATTTAATAATGGTGAAGCGTACCGCTCTGGGACACTATGTTGTCTCTTGACATGATGACAAATATTTTTGATGATTATCGGCCTGAAACTATAGTGGATGTTGACCGTTAGCTTAAAACCATGTTTTGGCTAACATTAAATTACGGCCGATCTATATGGCGCAGTGGTTAGAGCGTACAATTTCCTTAATGAGGCCCGAAATCAAGTCTCATGATCGATTCAGCATGAAGGAACGTTACTTCTTGATATTATTAGCTTGGGGAGGTGAACTCAACATGGACTCCATTGAAAATCGTTGTAAACCAGACCGAAGTATAGTGAGTGAAATATATTTGGGTGTGGGTGAAGACAAACTCCACAAGTCATCGTGACCGAAGCTTTTAGTGTTTTAGACTTGTTCAAACTGTTCATCACTCCAGACGATGCGGTTTTAACTAAGGTACGCTCACCATAGTCACACTATAAACTAAAGGTGGACTCTGTGCGCTGGGATCAATGACAAATATTCCCTAGCAGGCTTCTTCTAAAATTCTAGACAGACGGATGTCGTCTGAAATGTGTATTTCTTTACACTGAATGTATTTGAGTATTTGCATAATTTGTATTTAATTTATCAACGTTTATTGAAAAAAGAAAACGATTATAATTGTTGAGTATTATATTTACTTTTTGAATCAGAAAAATTCTTCGAAATGCTGAATATTAAATAAACATAATTATCAGCAAGGAAATTTCTTTGTTTTTATCAAATCTTCACACACACAGACAGACCACCCCGATATATATATATATATATATATATATATATATATATATATATATATATATATATATATATATGCATCTTTCTTTAGAAACGGCCGTTTTTCAGCGGGTAAAGAATATAAGAATATTTTTCTGGAGTTAAAGAATATATTCTTTAACCCTTGAAAAACTGAAAAATGTTATATATATATATATATATATATATGTTATCTATCTATCTATCTATCTATGTATCTATCTATCTATCTATCTATCTATCTATCTATCTATATAGATATAGATATAGATAGATAGATAGATATGTGTGCGTGTGTGTGTGTAGGTAGCTGTTCATTTGGGCAGCAATGCAATATTTATACAAGTTTACTTTTAATTTTGCTTAGATTCTTATAATTTTCTTCTTGTCTGGATATAAATTATGTAGAAATTATCCGATTGTTCTGTATGTCCGAGCGCTTTCGGCTATACTTTTATACATTATCAAGGATGATTTTATTTTTACATTTAACACAATGTATGAATGTTTTTATTTAGGTCTCATAAATAATTATATTGGATAAATTCCTATTTGTCTAAGAAGACTCACCTTAGATCTCTCTGGCCATCTCAGTTAGGTCTCATTTAAATACACACAGGGGCCTACCAAAATGATATCCTCAAAATAATCGTTGATAATACAAATATAACAGCCTTTTTATACGTGGAAAAGAAGGCTAAAATGATGGAAGCATTATTCATAAAAAAAGTCAGCGTTTAACATCATCAACTATGAACACGGACATAATGTGCTGACCGTGTTTTGAAAAGAAAACATTACTTTAACTGTCTCTGTCTGTCTGTCTGTCTGTCTGTCTGTCGGTCTGTCTGTCTGTCTCTCGGTCTGTCTATCTGTCTCTCTCTCTCTCTCTCTCTCTATATATATATATATATATATTTGAATAAAAACAGACCACGTTAAGGTTCCATGTAATAAATTATTTCACCATAACCCCTTTAACAGGGCTCTGGATCATCAGACTTTACTTCCAAAAATTGAAATGAAAAATGAAAAATGAAAAGAAATTCACACAATTTTGACGGACCTCATCAAGTATACGTAAAATTAACGAAGTGAGGAAGTGAGGTGGGAAAGAGGATATGAATGTGTCATATGTATCATTTCAAATTCTTATTTTTAATTTTTAACTCCAATGTGTCGGCTAGATGTTGTTCGTATTTATTGTGTCTAGTCTCAAGATATAGATGGCTAAGGGGTGGAGGGGTGGAGACCGACTTTAAAGGAAGAAGCTACACTACTTTCACGAGGACAGTTTTTCTTTCAAATTTTTTAGACGCTGTTAATTCGCGTTACTTTAACGGGCATGTTTGGGAGGTTAAAGTTTTTTCTGTATCTAAATGTTTAAACAATCTACGAAGAAATTAATTTGAGATTCGGTGGAGTTTTTTGTTATTTTCTCTGAGACAGTCGATTAGAAAAATTCACAGATAGTACATTGAAATAGTAATCTATTTTATATTTAGTAATCTTATTAATTAATTTATTTTTATCTTTTATTAATTAGTAAAAAAAAAACAAAAAAAAACCCTATGTATATTCCCATATTTACACATACATCTGCAGAGAAAACGCATATTCATATATCTTCATACATATCTCCACATACACTTATACTTACATATATATACATATACATTTAAAGATACCTGTATATCCATATCCATCTACATATATACATATATATGTATTTTTTCACACATATATGTATATACACATACACATATACACACACACATAATAAGCATACATATATACACACATGCATATATATACAAACACATACATTCAATATGTAGCATATCCATATAGACACATATACGTCAATTTGCACTTACACATATCTACACACGTACATGTATCTATGCTCATGTTCACCCATGCACCCACTTCTGCCTGCGTTCGAATACTCTCTCAGTATTTAATTACATAATCCATATCTTTACACATATAATATTACCCGTTCTTTCATATTTATGGCAAAATATATAGGTACCTCTCTAAATGTACCCCACCACACTATAAAAAAACAAAAACAAAAAAAAGCCTGCTTCTTATTCCATATAAAAATATATACATGTACACATCAACAGGTGCCTCAGTGTTCAAGTACACTACCATAGTTGTATACATATTGTTATGTGTTGGTGTTCATGTGTGCATAGTAATATTTCTAAAAACAAAGGGAATAAAACACTCAAAATTGTTCTTATTATATGATTATTTTTCAATGTATCTGCTTAGGTTGAGATTGTTTTTGTGCCGGCATTTAAAAATTAGTTCACTGTGTTTATTCAGTAGTATGTCTGGATCTTTATGTTTGATTATGAAGATTTTCTCCTTTAAACATAAGTTGCATCTGTCTCTGAAGTTTCTGGGAGTTCTGGCTCTTGATATTATTTTCCACTTTATTTGTGGGGTTAGGCCACTCTCCAACAGATTCCAATAATGAATAGATAGTGCCGTTTGGTTCTTTTTGCACTTATTTTTGAAGGATTGGCGATGGTTGTATAGTCGGTGCTTCCAATATATATATCTGTGGGGGCAAATCGACGTGGTTTAATGGTTAGAAAGCTTGTCTTGCTAGATCAATTACGACTGAGTAGTGAGTTCGATCCTCACTGGGTGTCCCACACTTTCCGCCTTGCGCTACATCTAAGCCGGCCTTAGAAAATCACTGTGTGTGTTTCATTGAATGATATAGACATATTTTGTCTACTTAATTTATACTAATTTGTCTAATGGGTTTCTTGATGTTAAGAAGAAAAACACCTTAGCATCAAGAAACTGTGTAGAAAACTGTTTAGAACAAGTATAAAAATAAATAAACAAAATACGTATATATTATTCAGTTAAACATACTTGAATGAAGATCTGCTGCCAATACATACACACACACATACACACACACATCCATACGTATATATATATATAAAGCTCAAACACTAATGTTGCATGGTTATAATTTATTACATTGGAATCGTAATCACGATCCAATTCATCAGGCCTACAAATTCAAAAAGAAATCGGAAAATATAACTCCGGGTATAAAAAACTAAATTTTAGTGAGAGTGTATGTGTGGGAGTGAGAAACAAGTGTGAGAGGGAAATGTCTGAAAGCTCTAGAGAGAGAGGGTGTAACAGAAGAAAGAAGAACAGGAAGGCCTAAAGGTGAAGGTGGGGGTTAAAATTTAACAGAGAGAAGTTTTAAAGAGAGGAGTTAAATAACGGTTTAAATGACCACTAATATTATCAATATTACATTTATATATATATATATATATATATATATATATATATATATATATATATAGATAGATAGATAGATAGATATAGATATATATGTGTGTGTGTGAGTGCGTGCGTGCGTGTCTGTGTGATTAAAAATAGCAAGAAGAAAAACTATTCTTAGATGACGAAACGTGTTAGCGAAGAATAGTTTTTCCTTTTGTTTTTTATTTATTTTGTTCATTCACAGATAAACTATATCTGAAAATAATATATATATATATATATATATATATATATATATATATATATATATATATATATATATTGAGAGAGAGAAAGAGTAGGAGAGTGTGTTAGTGTGTGAATGACAGAGAGTGAACGAGTGATATGTGATATGACTAGCTAGCTAAATATGTCCATGTGCATCTCAAAGATGTTTGTGATAGTGAAGAATTATGAAAATCAACATGTGAGGGCGAGATATGTAATGCTATACAATATGAATTAATCAAGGCGGACCTTTTGGTCGGCTCTTTTCTCAGCTAAACGTCGATCTCCCAAACAAGCAACCAAACTTCCGAGCAGCCAAGCGACGAGGCAACCGAGCAACCATCTCACCAGCCAACGAACCATCCAACCAATCAATCAAATAAGCAACCGAACAACAAACCAACCAAGCAAGCAACTAATCAAATTTAACGATAGCCCAACCATCACTTTTAACATCAAATTCTCGATCAAAGGCAAGAGAAAAAAAAGATGTCTGCATTTTGAAATTATCGTCTCTCTCATTATGCATGAGTAATCACTTTGCGGTAACAAAGTTTCTTCGTTAGAAATATGATAATCAAGATGTGAGGACGAAATATTTAATGCTATACAATATGAATTAATCAAGGCGGAAATTTTGGTCGGCTCTATTCTCAGCTGAACTTCGATCTCCCAAACAAGCAACCAAACAACCGAGCAACGAAGCAACCACGCAGAGCGACCAAGCAACCGAGCAACCAAACAACCGAGCAACCAACAAACCAACCAACGAAATTTAATGGAAACGCAAACACCACCCTCACCATCAAATTCTCGACCAAACACGAGAGAAACAAAAGATGTTTGCATTTTGAAATTATTGTCTCTCTCACTATGCATGAGTAATCACTTTGTGGTAACAAAGTTTCATCGCTATTGTGAATAACTTTGTTTTTGTGGCGTCTCAGCATTAAAAAATCTTTGCTATATTATTCTTTGTTTGTTTGTTTGTGTTTTATGGCATATCAACCACTGTGGGTTATTTAATGCCAAATCCAGTTTATATGAATTTTAAATGCCTATTTTGTATGGAATAAAAATGTATAGCTGGTAACATTATTGTTTCAAAAAAAACGTATAGCTGGCAACATTATTCCTTTACCAAAAACGTATAGCTGGCAACATTACTCTTTTACAAAAAACATTATTGTTTCAAAAACTTAGAGCTGGCAACATTATTGTTTCAAAAACTTAGAACTGGCAACATTATCTTTCTGAAAACATTATGTGAGACCTTGCTGTTGGATGTAGTTTATCGCCGTACCCAGGACGCGGATGTAGTTTACCGTCATACCCAGGACGTTATATTATTCTTACCCAAAGTCTAGGAATATATTAGTTATAAGTAATATTCTAAAAATCGCGTAAACCTTGCTGTTTAAAGAGAAATAAACCATTCTTAATTTTGTATTTTGTCTTAACTCTTTAAAACGCTTTTTATTACAAGCAAAATCTTATCCCATTCATAACGCTGTAATGTTATCATCTCAGTTCGATCAACTCAAATTAACGACTTCAATTTGATGTTAACTAAGGGAGAGAAAAGTTAATTTTGTTAATACTAACGTCTCCAAAAAAAAAAATATATAAACTGTTTCCTCGGAATCATTTTCCTTCTTTTGACGTCCATCAACAGGACTGATGCTAACCTCCCGAAGAATAATTCGTGCCTTCTCAGTCTGACAATTGCTATGTCTGCCCCTTGGACTTTTGATTTACTGTTTAAAGTTATCCCGACCGAAAATCAATATTAGTAACAAGAATTGGATGCAACTGAGGCACGTCCAAAAATTGGGAGGGTGGGGGTTAACAATTTGAAGTGTGTGGCTCTTTAAAGGGCTGTTTTTGCGTTCTCAATCTTGCAACGAAGAAACCTCTTCAATGGACAGTCACAATAATAATATACGATAATTTTTATTCATAATATTTTTTTTTATAATTCTGATAATCTTTTCCGTTATATTTCAAGTTTCTAATTTGATTGTAGGCTGTTCTTTACAGACATTAAATTTTGGCTTTGATTTGGGCGCAAAGTGTAAAAAAAAACAGTTTTTTCGATTTTTCATCTTCAAGGTTGTATTTTTTCCAGTCAATTTGGAATCAAAACCAGGACTAAAGAATTATGTATATCAAAAAAATTCCCTGAAATCTGATGAAAACTGGAAACGCATAAACACCATCTGATCGCACACATACATACATTTTGTGAATTATACATATAGATAATATTATTGTAATAATTTATACTATTTATTTTTATTAAAGTTTTTTATGAAATATATATATATCCAAGAACAGATAGTAAATAGTAAAACGTCGGTGAGAATTACAATGGACAGGAAAGAGTAGGAGCCATTGTCGTCAACAATTTGAACTCAAAACCGACACCGAAGAATTATCTATCAAACAAAAAAAAAATCATCGAAATCGGATGAAAACGGTGGAAACGCATAAACACACACACAAATATTATGGGTAATGATTTTAATGGAAATCTTTTTGAAGGGTTTTCCTCTTTTGCATCCGGGTTTTAAGCCTAGTACAAGATTAACAAGCTAGTTTTATCATTTCACTGCTAATAGATTTTCCTCTGGCATTTCTGTCATATGGTACTCTCACCCATCTTCATTTCCTTCTTCTTCTTCTTCTTCTTCTTCTTCTTCTTCTATGTACCGTTTCCCTTTAGGGCGGTGGTGATGATGGATGATCCACAACGTCATCATTTTTAACTCTCAATAAATTCTCTTTTGTCTATCTCTCCCAAATCCTGTTCCGCCATCCATTCACTCAAGCTTGCCATGCTGTTTATGCCTTGTTTTTTCCCCTTCCTTCGATCTGTCATGTGAGCATCAAATTTTCCTAGCTCCTTTTCCTCGTTATTTACTTTAGAATGTTCAAGCGTCTTTTTCTAATGTTGAGTACAAGTATCCTTTTTCTTTCTCTTGTCTCTAGAACTTCGTCGTTGCTCAAATGACCAGTCCATGTTATTCTCAGTAACCTTCTGTAGAAGTACATTTCTACTGTTTTTGGTTTCTTCTTCATATATGGTCTGGAGCCCCTTCTGTTTGCCTCGGGGTTCTTGATAAGCTCCAGAGGCGGATATGCAATATAATTGGACCTGTTGTGGCATCTCGTCTACAGTCGCTTTCTCACAGATACGCCATCGCCTCTCTCTGTCTGCTTTACAAATAGTTTCATGGTAATTGCTTCGAGGAGCGGCATTCACTGGTTCGAAGATTTTATGAATTCAAGCACCCTACGAGGTTGGCATCCCGCTCTCACCCTTTCACTGTCAAAACTCCTAAATGTAGCCGTCTCTTCTACTCTAATAGATTCATGTCTCGCACTTCTCGCCTGTGGAACTCCCTTCCCTATTCCAGTTTCCCTGAGAGCTATAATCTCCAGCTATTCAAATGTAATGTCAATCGACATCTCCAGTTGCCTTGATCTATCCACTATCCTTCTTCTCATTCTTTCCTCTATCATTCCTATCTGATCTTGCTCCAAATCTTCTGTAACCCTTTGCGTCCTAGTGGCTTCCCGCCTTGATTGGGGTGAAACGTTTAAAAACAAAATTATGCAGCATTTACTGCCATATAGGAGGGAATGATATTACATATTTAACTCCTTTCTTTGTTTCTAACGAAATTTGTCTGTATCTTAATATTTTTCTTAACTTTTGGAAGGCAACATTCACTCTCCCAATGCGCCTCCGAATTTTAGTGTCGCTTTTTTCGTTCTCTGTTAAAACGCCTCGCAGATATTTCATTAGTTTTAAGTGAATAGTCGAACAGACTGGATGGCGTTTCAGGGAAGGAGACAGCAGTTCAATTCCTTATACTGCTTGATATTGTTTGGGTTTTTTTCGTACTTGATTTTATTTAAATGTATTTATTTTTGAATGTGTAAGTGTATAAATATACACTTACAACCTAACCGTCTTTTGCTGGCCTAAGTAATCTGGCCAAAATTTGGACTGAACAATGAGTTATTTGTACGTATATTTTCCTATATTTGTTTTTAAATATTTACTTTTTACACTGTAAAAGTTCTAATCCTAGCCATTGGTTAAAAGGTCGTCTTACTTAGGGATATAGAGAGGAAATAATAATAATAATAATAATAATAATAATAATAATAATAATAATAATAATAATAAGAAGAAGAAGAAGAAGAAGAAGAAGAAGAAGAAGAATCAAAGCCAACAGGCCAGACATTGTTATTAAAGACCACAAACAAAAATGTGCCTCTTCATTGATATGGCAGTCCCTGCAGACTGCAATATATATTTGAAGATATTCAAGAAGCTGTCAAAATACAAGGACCTTGAAATAGAAATTTCAAAAATGTGGCACATGGGAATATTAACAATGCCTGTTGTAGTTGGAGGCCTAGGATTGGTTGGAAAAGATTCCAGTAGACTAACTGAAGGGATTCCTGGAAGTCCATGCCTCAAAGTGATACAAAAAATTGTTCTCACAAGTACAGTCCACACTTTACGAAGCGCATTATCTATGTACTTTTTTTTTGAGGTAGAAAGTGTCATGATACTATTTCTAACCTTAGGTCCCTAGGAGGGAACCGGAAAGAAATGTGTAAACGCCAGGAAGCAAAGAAAATAATAATAATAATAATAATAATAATAATAATAATAATAATAATAATAATAATAATAATGAACACCACCCAGATCCGGTTAAGGAGATAGGATCTGTTAGAATCCTATGCGACTACACAATACACACAGCCAGAACAATCAAAGTTAATCGCCCAGACATTGATATTAGAGACTTCAAACAAAAAAAAAGTGTCTCCTTATTGATATGGCAGTCCCTGCAGACTGCAATGTATCTTTGAAAATCTTCAAAATGCTATTAAAATACAATGACCTTGAAATCGAAATCTCAAAAATGTAGCACATGGGAACATCAACAATCCCTGTTGTAGTTGGAGCCCTCAGATTGGTTGGAAAAGATTCCATTTGACTAATTGAAGGGATTCCTGGAAGCCCATGCCTCAAAGAAATTAAAAAAAAGTTGTTCTCACAAGTACAGCCCACACCATATGAAGGGCTTTATCTATGTAAAAATAAATTTCTAATTGGTCTATGGAAAAAATCATGATGCCGTTTGTAACCTTAGGTCTCTGGGCAGGGCCCGGAAAGAAATGTGTACACACTAGAAATCACAGGAAATAAAAAATATAATAATAATAATAATGGTTAGGATGGTAGAATTCGGACAAAGTATCAGGGATACGGAATGTTCTATTCATCATTGCTTCCATCGTTTTCTTTAAATGGTTCTGGCTATTTGGACAGAAATTCAGTGGAGATGGCTGAAACGTTTTTCTATATTGTTTTCACATTTCATTTTATTTTGTTTAGCGTTTCTTTTGTGAACTACAAAATTCAAAAATTCCTTTCGTTGTCAGTAACCCTTGCATCTTAGTGGCTTTATCGCCTTTACTGTAATTGGCTAGTGCTTTATGGCAACAAAATAGCCATGAGGTTCTTTTTGTAGTTCATTGATGAATCAGATGGTTTCGTAAAGAATCATTTTGGACGGAATTTAAGAGACGGTTTGATATTCAGCGCAGGAAATGAGTTCTGCTGATTCAAAAGTAAAAAAAAAAAAAAAAAAATACAGTAGACAATTTAAAGGCAGACATAAATTCTTAAAAATAACTGTAATTCGAGAAGTAAAGGATAATTAACTTAAACGAATTAATTTAACTTGGATGTATAGCTAGTGTAAGGGTTAGTGGTTCAGAACAAGAAAATGACAATAGAAAACTCTTTTATGCCAACGCGTTTCGTTCCTTGAATTCGAAGTATTCGTTGCCCTCAAGAAATGTAAACTAAAGATATTTTCAAAATTAGTGTTTATATTTTAAATATGTACCTTCGTTCTTACAACATTTTACCATTCCTTGCAGAACTTGTAATGGCACAGTGTGAAATACCTACTTATAAAAGTGATGGAAAGAAAAAAGAAAATAATTTAAATGAATTGGGCCAGATATAAAATAAAAAAAAACAAATTTTAAAATTCCCATCATCCATGGTTCTTCCCCATCACTTTGTCATACATACATTTTTCCCGTTCTTAATTAAATAAAAAAATGTTTTCCTGCTTATTTTATATATATTCTATTTCATTATTAGCTACGAGTAAATATGAGACTAAAATTATAACATAAAAAAGATAAATGTGCGTATATATATATATATATATATATATATATATATAAGCAAATAGATATATTCTGAATTCTAAAAAATAAATTCAAGTTTAATTCGAAACGTAAAGGATGATTAATTTAAATTGGATGTGTAGATAGTTAGAAAGAAGAACAAAGAAGAAAAATCAGCGCAATGAAATATATATATATATATATATATATATATATATATATATATATATATATATATATATATATATATATATATATATATATGTGTGTGTGTGTGTGTTGTTATAAATAAATGTAGAATCTTTCAGGATACATACCAAAACCTGACTTAAAGTTCCGGGATGTGTTACATGTCAGGATCAAGACAAGAATATTGTTTTAGTTAAAATATATGTTTTTATAAAAGCTAACTAAATTTTAAAACCGCATCTAATCACATGAATTTATATAAATATACTGAAAAACTGAAAGATTATATATATATATATATATATATATATATATATATATATATATATATATATATATATATAATAAAAAGGCTTAAACACTAATATTCCATGGTAATAATTTATTCCATTGGAATCGTAAATACGATCCAATTCATCAGACCTACAAATTCAAAAAGAAAACAGAAAAGAACAACTCCGGAAATAAAAATAGAATTTACAGAGAATGTAAGTATGAGAATGTGGGACGAATGTTAGTTCTAAAGAGGGAGGAAACATACGAGAGAATTTGGGAGATTAAAACTTAACAGAGAGGGTTTTTTTAAACTAGAGGTGAGTGAAAGGGGGAAATATGAATGTTGTCGGATGTCTAATACGTTAAAGATACATTTCGTGGTGACATACACACACCATAAACGATCTAATGTTAAAGATCAGAATAAGAGGGAGGGAGAGAAAAGGAAAAATGTGGTGGTGGAGAGCGATGGAGCGGGGGAAATTAAAATTGGAGGACATTTACAGAAAGGGCCGCTGTGTAATTGAGAAAATATGACAAAAATAATATCGACTACAGGTTACAAATCAAATATAAACATATAAAGAATTAATATAACGATTATCTAATCGAGACCTATCTATCTATCTATCTATCTATCTATCTATCTATCTATCTATTAGGTTGGTGCAAAAATAATGACGTAATAATGTCGTTTTTTGACGTATTTTTTAACGTCAAAAAACGACATTATTACGTCATTATTTTTGCACCAACCTAATATCTATCTATCTATCTATCTATCTATATATATATATATATATATATATATATATATATATATATATATATGTCTCTCTCTCTCTCTCTCTCTGTGTGTGTGTGTTTATAGTTGTAATCGAATGTTGAAAGCAAACTTCAGGCGATGTGTCCAAGTATTTAAATTAATTTTATTTTATCATAGATTTAAATTACATTTTTAAAATATATTTATAAATATGAAATTCTTTAATATATTTTTTATCTCTTTGCCTTTTTTTTCTTTGCCTTCTTCTTTCTTTATGTTGCTTTCCATAATCATTTTTTCTTTCGTCCTTTTGTACTATATTCATTTTGTTGTTACTGTCGTTGTAGAATAACTGATTTTTCTTTCTTTCTTTCTTTCTTTCTTTCTTTCTTTCTTTATTTCTTGCTTCATCTTGCTTTCTATAATCACTTCTTTCTTTTTCCTTTTGTACTATAATCATTTCTTTCTTACTGTCGTCCTAGAATAACTCATTTTCTTTCTTTCTTTCTTTTTTCCTTTTTCCCTTTCTTTCTTTCTTTCTTTCTTTCTACAATCACTTCTTTCTTTTTTTCGTTCTACAATCACTTCTTTCTTTCTTTCTTTCTTGCTTTATCTTGCTTTCTATAATCACTTCTTTCTTTTACCTTTTGTTCTATAATCATTTCTTTCTTACTGTCGTCCTAGAATAACTCATTTTCTTTCTTTCTTTGTACAATCACTTCTTTTTTCATTTCTTTCTTTCTTTTTTCTTTCTTTCTTGCTTTATCTTGTTTTCTATAATCACTTCTTTCTTTTTCCTTTACTATAATCATTACTTTATTACTGTCGTCCTAGAATAACTCATTTTCTTTCTTTTTTGTTTGTTTGTTTCTTTCTTTCTACAATCACTTCTTTTTTTCATTTCTTTCATTCTTTCTTTCTTTTTTGCTTTATCTTGCTTTCTATAATCACTTCTTACTTTTCCCTTTTGTACTATAATCATTTCTTTCTTACTGTCGTCCTAGAATAACTCATTTTCTTTCTTTCTTTCTTGATTTATCTTGCCTTCTATAATCACTTCTTTTCTTTTTTGTTTGTTTCTTTTTTCTTTCTACAATCACTTCTTTTTTCATTTCTTTCTTTCTTTCTTTCTTTTTTGCTTTATCTTGCTTTCTATAATCACTTCTTTCTTTTCCCTTTTGTACTATAATCATTTCTTTCTTACTGTCGTCCTAGAATAACTCATTTTCTTTCTTTCTTTCTTTCTTTCTTTCTTTCTTCTACAATCACTTCTTTTTTCATTTCTTTCTTTCTTTCTTTATCTTGCTTTCTATAATCACTTCTTTCTTTTTCCTTTTGTTCTATAATCATTTCTTACTGTCGTCCTAGAAGAACTAATTATCTTTCTTTCTTTCTTTCGTTCTTTTTTTCTACAATCACTTCCTTTTTTCATTTCTTTCTTTGTTTTCTTTCTTTCTTGCTTTATCTTGCTTTCTATAATCACTTCTTTCTTTTACCTTTTGTTCTATAACCATTTCTTTCTTACTGTCGTCCTAGAATAACTCATTTTCTTCTTTCTTTCTTTCTTTCTTTCTTGCTTTATCTTCCCTTCTATAATCACTTCTTTTTTGTTTTTTGTTTGTTTGTTTGTTTCTTTCTACAATCACTTCTTTTTTCATTTCTTTCTTTCTTTCTTTCTTTCTCTCTCTCTTTCTTTCTTTCTTGCTTTATCTTGCTTTCTATAATCACTTCTTTCTTTTACCTTTTGTTCTATAACCATTTCTTTCTTACTGTCGTCCTAGAATAACTCATTTTCTTCTTTCTTTCTTTCTTTCTTTCTTTCTTGCTTTATCTTCCCTTCTATAATCACTCCTTTTTTGTTTTTTGTTTGTTTGTTTCTTTCTTTCTACAATCACTTCTTTTTTCATTTCTTTCTTTCTTTCTTTCTCTCTCTCTTTCTTTCTTTCTTGCTTTATCTTGGTTTCTATAATCACTTCTTTCTTTTCCCTTTTGTTCTATAATCATTTCTTTCTTACTGTCGTCCTAGAATAACTCATTTTCTTTCTTTCTTTCTTTCTTTCTTTCTTTCTTTCTTTCTTTCTTTCTTTCTTTCTTTCTTTCTTTCTACAATCACTTCTTTTTTCATTTCTTTCTTTCTTTCTTTATCTTTCTTTCCATAATCACTTCTCTCTTTCTGTCTTACTTTCTTTCTTAACCTCTTTCTTTATCTTTCCTCCTATAATAATTTCTTTCGTCTTCTTTTCGTCCTATAATTATTTTTCTTACTGTCGTCGTGACATAAATTCTTACTTTTTCGCTTTCGTTCTTCCTTTATTTCGAGTTTTCCTTATCTTCTGTCCTAGCTATGTGTGTGTGTGTCTGTGTGTGTGTGTGTGCACGCGCAGTTTTCATTTTCCTCATATCTATATCAGGTTGGTTCTTCTCTGGAATGGAACACTGTCTTAGCCCATCAATATCACTAGCAAGCCAAAGATTTCTTCGTATTGATGAGGCTAAATTGCCTCACTTCCAGTTAGCAATTGTTTAACAGGTAAAATTGAAAACCGTTCCGTTAATAGTTAAAAATTTGCCATGTTATCTTGAGTAATATCACGGTGCTTATTAATATCGCATATCGTTTATGCAAGCCTTATCAATTCGACCTTGACACATGAAACTCTCATTAGGGCCAACCTGAAGTCATATTCGCCGATCAGACTATTAAGTGTCCGGCTCCAGATCATTTAAAATTGTCGATCGTATCACATAGCATTTTGCCTCGGGGATCCATTCCATTACTCGAAGCTTCACTCGAATAAAGCATACCGCCCATTTCTACCCTTTTCCCGCCTCTCGCAGCCTAAAGATATATAGAATTGCTAATTCCGGAAATAGAACCTGATGATATGGCGTCCGTCTTGTCACTGCGCAATCAATTTGAGCATGCGTCAAGTGAATGAATTTCTATACAGTTTACTGTTCGAATTTCTTCTTCGTTCTTATTTTCATTTCTCTCTTCTTTTTCTAACTTTTCTTTAACCTTTTTTTTTTTTTTTTCTCTTGTTTTGGTTTACAGAGTGTGTCTTTTCTTCTTTTCCTACTTATTTTCTTTGGTCCTGTCTAATTTTCCTTTTAAAGATTTCTTTTTATTCAACAAAGTTCCTTCTGTCATACATTACATTACTCTCTTCATCCGTTTTTGCATCTCTCTTTCTTTCAATATTTCTTTATTTCTGTTTACTTTTTCTTTCTTTTTATCCTGTTACTCTTTCTTTCTTTCTTTCTTTCATTTTGTCCTGTTACTCTTTCCTTCTTTCTTTCTTTCTTTCTTTCTTTCTTTCTTTCTTTCTTTCTTTCATTTTGTCCTGTTACTCTTTCTTTCTTTCATTTTGTCCTATTACTCTTTCCTTCTTTCTTTCTTTCTTTCTTTCTTTCTTTCTTTCTTTCATTTTGTCCTGTTACTCTTTCTTTCTTTCATTTTGTCCTATTACTCTTTCCTTCTTTCTTTCTTTCTTTCTTTCTTTCTTTCTTTCTTTCTTTCTTTCTTTCTTTCTTTTTGTCCTGTTACTCTTTCTTTCTTTCATTTTGTCCTATTACTCTTTCCTTCTTTCTTTCTTTCTTTCTTTCTTTCTTTCTTTCTTTCATTTTGTCCTGTTACTCTTTCTTTCTTTCATTTTGTCCTATTACTCTTTCCTTCTTTCTTTCTTTCTTTCTTTCTTTCTTTCTTTCTTTCATTTTGTCCTGTTACTCTTTCTTTCTTTCATTTTGTCCTATTACTCTTTCCTTCTTTCTTTCTTTCTTTCTTTCTTTCTTTCTTTCTTTGTTTCTTTTTGTCCTGTTACTCTTTCTTTCTTTCATTTTGTCCTGTTACTCTTTCCTTCTTTCTTTCTTTCTTTCTTTCTTTCTTTCTTTCTTTCTTTCTTTCATTTTGTCCTGTTACTCTTTCTTTCTTTCATTTTGTCCTATTACTCTTTCCTTCTTTCTTTCTTTCTTTCTTTCTTTCATTTTGTCCTGTTACTCTTTCTTTCTTTCTTTTTGTCCTGTTACTCTTTCTTTCTTTCTTTCTTTCTTTCTTTCTTTCTTTCTTTCTTTCCTGTTACTCTTTCTCTCTTTTTTATCCTGTTACCTTTTCTTTCTTCCTTTCTTTCTTTCCCAATACATTTTTGTATTCCCATATCTGATTTTTGATGCGTTTTTATATATAGTTAGATTTTATTTTATTTTTTTTACATATGAGTTTAAATTTTATCGCAAAACTTAAATTGTTTAAGATTTGAAATTTTAATTCAAATTTTAAAATGTTCAAATTTAAATTAAACATTAAAATTAAATTTAAATTAATTTAATTTTATTATTAATTTACATTTTAAATACTTGTAAATAGCTTTCATATATTTGTTAATTCACTTTTTCTTTCTTTCGTTCTATAATCAATTCTTTCTTCATTTAATTCTTTTTTCTTTTACTCGATAATCAATATTTTTCTTTCTTTTTATTTTCATTATTTTCTTTCGTTATTTATTTCTTTAGTCGATTTTTTCTTTCGTTCTATAATCACGTCTTTCTTTCTTTCTATTTTACTGCATTCTTTCTATTTTAACATCTTCTTTTGATGGTTTTTTTCCCCATAGGGCCTTGTCATTTTTTAATAGGAATCTTTTATTTTGAATTTAAGTTTAATTTTGACTTTAATATTATTTTAAATTTTATCTTTTTGAATTTTTTTAAACTGAGTATCTTTTATATAAGACGCACTTCTTAGAAGTGCGTCTTATATAAACAGAATTCTTTTTCTATTTTTCTTTCATTTTTCTGCGTGTTCTTTACGTGAGGTTTTTTCCATTCCGTTATCTTCTGCCTGTTTTTTTTGCAATCCTTTAATTCTCTTCTTCTTCTTCGTCGTCGTAATCCTCTCTCATTTCGATTCGTATTATTATCCGAAATTCTTTTGTTTCAACATTTTCTTTCTTTCCTTCTTTCTTTCTTTCTTTCTTTCTTTACTTTGTCTGTCTGACCCCATTACATCTGCTATCTTTTCTTTATTTATTTTTCCTTCTTCTTTTTTACATGTTGCTGTTATTATTATTATTATTATTATTATTATTATTATTATTATTAGTAGTAGTAGTAGTAGTAGTAGTATCCGTTTTCAATTGGTAACCAAATTCGTATTCCCGCCAGCGGAAACCATTAGTGCCCTCTCGTCTCCTCTTCTGAGATATCCATTTTTAACAATGCATGCATCAAACTGAAGCTTATTGGCAGCTACCTCGACTCAAATGTTGCTGCGTTTCAGTTTACACAGGGAAGTCAGCATACAGTTTTGACCGGTTCTGTTTTTTTAAAGTCCTACTTTTGCTTCGGATTCTTCTGCCATCAATAAAAACAACGTCTAATAATTTATGACAAAACACGTATGGACGCACGCAATTTATATATATATATATATATATGTATATATATATATATATATATATATATATATATATATACATATATATATTACCATATTTCGAAAGTAAAAACTAAACTTTAACTTAAACTTTAAATTAAAGTTTTTGTTCCATTCTCAAGGGTTGTTGAATAACTTTCGAAAAAATTATTTACTTTTTTAAGCTGAATAGTATT
>OZ010587.1:57545444-57560444 GCA_963932145.1 Acanthosepion lycidas | reverse complement strand
TAACCCTGGGTTTCACGCTTTTGCTATCGTCTGACGATCGCAAAAGCGTGAAAGCCAGGGTGACAAAGTCACATCAATCCAACCAAATATGTTAGCTCTATCTCTGATATTGAGCCCTTTCTAATAAGTACCGTGTATATAATATATAAATAATTATATATATATATATATATATATATATATATATATATATATATATATATTTATATTTATATACACACACTTTTCACACACACACACACACACACACACACACACACACACACACACACACACACACATATATATATATATATATATAGTTTATTTTTTTCGATAGGATCACACACACACAGAGGCACACACACATTTAAATAAGTATTTAAATAACTCAAAACTGGAAACATGAACATCATATTTTTAAAATATATTGGGGAAACTTGCAGAAATTTAAAAAAAGAAAAGAAAACTTATCATATACACAGCAATATATAAATTGCACTATTCATACATAGAAATAAGTTCAACCACAATTTCAATCGGAACGATACCACATTTATTAAGACAGGTACTAACTTGTCCCTATCAAATCTTTCCAAAACATAATCTGTTCCGTCTTTGCTCTAATAACTCTTTTTTCTCATTGATATATCTTTTTTAAGGGCTAACATACATGAGTATAAAAATGTCAAAACTTTACACAAAACGGATAAATAAAAACCTTAGTATTTTAAATATATAATACATAATTTAAACTTAAACTGAAATAATATATTGATTTTCATGTGACACAAGGCCGAATGTAAAGATCGAACTAACTATTCAATCGTAATTGATCGAGTGAGACATCTTGCTAAAATTTCCATATATAATAATAATTAAATTATAAATTAAAATTACAACATTAGCAATGACATTTACTCACTTTCGTTTATCAGATATTAAATTATGTCCCTTAGCATCATCCATAATTTACCTTGGCTTTCAGATAGCTTGATATATATATATATATATATATATAAGTTAATAGACTTAAAATATGGTTGGAACTGTGTAGCGAAAACCATATTTTAAGTCTATTAACTTATAATATTAATGCTCTGTAAATTTACATTGAGCACTATTTGTAAAAATAAAAAATATCTATAAGAACACCGGATTATATATCTTACTGTTCTTTCTTTTTATTAATATATATATATATATATATATATATATATATATATATATATATATATATATATATATATATATATATATATATATATGAGCGTTCGTAAATTTTAAAAACTCTAAAAAACTATCATTTTAACTTCTGTTTATAAATACTTGTTGCCAAATAAAATCCTTACATTTGCCTTAAAGTCCAAATAAATATGAAGTTTTGCTTCTGTCTTTATTAATATTTTTTATTATATTTTACAGATATATTTTTATTTATATCTGAATATATATATATATATATATATATATATATATATATATGTGTGTGTGTGTGTGTACTCGACTCGAATTTGACGTATGAAGGTCAAGCAGATCAGTTCCTAGGTACCGAAAGCCTGACACCAGCACAAGAGATTTGATTATAGTGGTGGAGCCTTTGTGCAGGACCATCCACACTTTTTGAAGGGCCAAATACAGAGACCTGTTGCATTACGTGCCACAAGGTCCCCGAACAACCCTCCACAGGTTTTGAATTCAGAGTTATCCTTCTCTTAGACCTGTTGTCATTCAAGGCTATAGAACCCAGTTTTTCCTGCTATTTACTCATAGATGGAGAGAGAAGAGGATTCATACCTTTCCCAAGGGTATTAGCACATAAGTGAATGTAATGGATTTGACTGGAATTTGAACTCTGCTCTTCAGTTCCTCAATCCGAACCTATAACCAATACTCCTTCTACTTACATTATAAATAATAATAAAAATAAAAATAAAACAAAACGAAAAACAAATTCAGCATTAACAACATTTACTCGCTCTCATTTATTTAGGTTATGTAATATACTCTCTAGTTCACTTTGGCTTTCACAGTTAACCTGAAGAATATTTATGTGCTTTCTTAAAATTTAAAAACTTTAAAAATTTAATAATATTTTTTACTTCTATTTTATAAATATTTGTTGCAAAATAAAATCCTTACATTTGCCTTGATAAAGTCCATCAGAGGACAAAATATGGGGGTAAAGAAGTTTTCCTTTTATCTTTATTCATATTTTTTATTATATTTTACAGATATATTTTTATTTATAAATTAGGTTGGTTAAAAATAATGTCGGTTTTTGACGTTAAAAATACGTCAAAAACCGAGATTATTTTTGCACCAACCTAATATATATATATATATATATATATATATGTGTGTGTGTGTGTGTACTCGACTCGCCCGTCGAATTCGATGTATGAGGGTCAAGGAGATCAGTTCATTGGTACCGAAAGCCTGACACCAGCACATGAGATTTGATTATAGTGGTGAAGGCTTTGTGCAGAACCCTCCACACTTTTTTGAAGGGCCGAATACAGAGTCCTTGTGTACTACGTGCCACAAGGTCCCCAAACAATATTCTGCAGGTTTTGAATTCAGAGTTTCCCTTCTCCTAGACCAGTTGCCATCCAACGCTATAGAGCCCAGTTTTTCCTGCTATTTACTCATAGCTGCAGGGAGAAGAGGATTCATACCTTTCCGAAGGGTATTAGCATGTAAGTGAATGTAATGGATTTGACTGGAATTTGAACTCTGCTCTTCAGTTCCTCAATCCGAACATATAACCAATACTCCACCGTGCCTTCTACTTACTTTATAAATAACAAATGAATAAAAAACAAAAAAACAAACAAATTCAGCACTAACAACATTTACTCACTCTCATTTATTTAGGTTAGTTAGTATACTCTCTAGTTCACTTTGGCTTTCACAGTTAACCTGAAGAATATTTATGTGCATTCTTAAAATTTAAAAATTTTGAAAACTTAGATATTTTTAATTTTATTTTATAAATATTTGTTGCAAAATAAAATCTTTACATTTGCCTTGATAAAGTCCATCAGAGGACAAAATATGGAGGTAAAGAAGTTTTCCTTTTGTCTTTATTCGTATTGTTCTTTTTAATATATTTTAGTTATATATGAATTTTCACACACACACAGACGCACACACATATGCCTGCGTGCGCGCGCTAGGTATTATCACATTGAATCTCTATACCCGATTCCGCAATTGAAAGAATTATAATTAATTCCTGAAATAATTTATATATTCTGCTTATTTCGTATTTTAGATATTTTGCTCTTATATTTTAAGGAATTTCCTTTATAATCTGATTTTATTTTCTTGCTCAGAAGACGTGATGGTGTTTCTTTTCCACTTAGAATAATGAAAAGAGACGTTTTTTTTGTTTGTTTTTTTTTTACTATTGGCCGTTGCAAGGTTACACTCTAAAAATAAGACAATCATATTCCCCAAGTTTCATATAATGAAATTGATGGGTTTTATTTTTTTAGGAAATTGCATCACTTTGATGGGCGAGTTCAGTCTAAAAGTAGGCACACGAGTGACAATTTGGTGGAAAAAAATAGAATAAGGGAGAGAAATAGGAGAGTGAATTATTAATTAACTCCCGAGTGAGATGTCGAAATGACAATTAGGAATACTAAAAAATGGTAAAAAAAATAGAATGAGGTTGTAAACGCCCTTGGGAAGGACCAGATTGGAAAATTATATTCCTCAACTTTGTAAATTTCATATGATGAAGTTAAAGAATTTTAGGAACATATCAGTAATGTTAGAAGACAAAAAAAAGATTGCCCTGTTTTTGACTTCGATGTAAAAGTAGAGACAAGACGGACACTTTGCTGGGAATGAAATGAAATAATGAAGAGAAATAGTTGAGTGGAATATTAATTAACTCTCGAGAAAGATGCGAAAAGACAATAAGGATTAGTTTTCTTTAAGGACTCAGGTTTTAAATAGACTCTGGAAAGACCAGTTGGGGTAAATGAAATAGCCGTGAACTCTACAGGGTGCGATGGATAAATTGTCGTTTCAATTATTCAAAATTTAAAATATCACTGACATCTCATTTTAACATATATTGACCAAAAGTGCACAAAAAATATCTTGAAATACTAGACAGTGAACTTATTAAATAAAATCGCAACTGACTTCAACCGAGGCCTCCAGACGACTTCGGAATCTACTACAACTCTTCTGTACGTTCACCCTGTTTAAACTGGTAAATGCTTCCGTAATTTTTGCCTTCAGTTCATCTTTGGTGTTACAAGGGGTTTTGTTGTACTCTCTCTCAACTGTTCCCCCACACATAATAATCAAGGGGGTTACAGCGAGCGAAGCCAGCTGCTCAAATGTAAGAAATTGTCTGACAGACATGAATGAGTTCTTCTGCTTTTGTATCATGATACAGAGTCCTGTTGCCAGACATAGCGTCTTCCAGCAGCCACCCTCATGACTGAGGGCAGCACTACCTCCTCAAGTCACTTGATGTAGGCTTTTGTGTTGGTTCTGAGACCCTCACCAAGAAATTTGGTAGTTCTTTTATCAAAACGATCAGAGCGAGATTTTCGGGCTAATGTACGTTCGTAATCACCATTAAACTCATCAAACTCTTTCTGAATCCTTTGCAGAATCATAAGATTGACACACAAACACAATGAAATGTTCTTATTTTGGCTTTCGGTGTAAATGCCAAGCAATGCAGTATGCCATTTCCAAATTTCTGCCGGAGTAAATTGTGTCATTTTACTCTTTTTCTCATAGACGTTGTCCAAATGACCATATTATAGTGTGCAATCGAAAAAAAAAAAATAAAAAAAAACAAACAAACAACGCGCCGGCGCGAAATTAAAAACGAAAAATAGCAATAATTTACTCATCGCACGCTGTATACACCAGAAATAATAATTGTATATGACTGGACTTTGAAAATTTTCACATAAGACGCAAGTAATTTTCGTGATACGAACGAACACTCGTTGCGACTTTTGTAATGTCAACGAATACTCGTTGCCACTTTCGTAATGCTCGTTATAGTAGAGAGTTTGTAATCGCAGAAACAACTATAGTAACGCAGATACAACTATAGTAAGACCGTTGAACAATACTGGTGTCAGACACCTTCGAATATCACTCGCACTAATAGTATTTGCTCGATAATACTCACTCGAATAGTAACCAGAGTATAGTGATCCGAATAGAGAAATACTATAGTGAATAGAATAGCGAATAGCGAACTCTATAGTGATAGAGGATAAAATAGAAATAACGATCCTTAGACATCATGTGATTTCCTACATAAGCGTTTCCTCTATTGTCACGTGGGCTACTTAATTCAACAATGGGATCGCCTGTGTTTGCTCACTGGCTAACTATGTTCAAACTTTATTCCTATATCAGTAATATTATAAGACAAAGAGAAAGTTACGCAGTTTTGGTAGAGGCCTTGAATGTAAAGAAAAGAGTGGGAATTTAGCGGAGAAAAAAATAATTAAGAAAGAGAAACGAGAGAGGCTTGCGGCCACCTCATGCTGAAACATCGGTTCTTGTACGATTACCGAACTTAAGCAACGTCAAACCTGGTCAGCACATAGATGGGTGACCGCTGGGAATTACCAGGTGGTGTAATTTTTGTGATTTGTGATACACGCTTAGGCGATCATGTATCTTTCTATAGATGACGGACGAGGTAGATTTTTTTCCCGTAGTAGGATACCTTTTCTTTATGCGATAGACCACTTGCCATTCAAGGCTATAGAACCCGGCCTATCCTGCTATTTACCGATAGCTTCGGTGGGGTTGAGGGCTTTGAGAAGAAGAGGATTCATACCTTTCCCATGGGTATTAGCGCGTAAATGAATGTAATGGATTTGACTGGAATTCGAACTCGGCTCTCCGATTCCTAATTCCGTGCCGCATTTTCTATAAAAGAAATGAGGATGTAAATTAGCTTGAAAAAGCCAAAATGGGAAAAGTTAAATAGTACTCTTTGCTCCGAAAGTTTTGTCGCTCACCCCGTTACGAAAAAGTAATGATACAATAATAAAAAAAAAAACCCCAAAACACAAGTAATACAGTACAGTGTAACCCGGATATAAGAGAGGTTTTCTCTGGTCCCAAATTAGAGCCACACCTAAATCAAATAAACCAAACCCGGATATAAGAGACTTATTCTCCGGTCCCGACAACTCTCTTATATCCGGGTTACACTGTAATACAAAGCACATATACAGTGTAACCCTGATATAAGAGACCCTGATATAAGAGATATATTATCTGGTCTCAAATTAGAGCCTGTGTTAATGTACAGTGTAACCCGGATATAAGAGAGTTGCCGGGACCGGAGAAGTCGCCTCTTATATCCGGGTTTCTCTTACATTCGGGTCTCTTATATCCTGGTTACATTGTATATAAATTATATCACACCCGGATATAAGAGAAGCCCGGATATAAGAGAGTTTTTCTCTGGCCCCAAATTAGAGCCTGTGTTAATGTATGTAAATTAGACCAAACCCGGATATAAGAGACTTATTCTCCGGTCCCGGCAACTCTCTTATATCCGGGTTACACTGTAGTAGAGGATTCGGTTTCTGGTTTGTTCTAAAGTCTTTTCATTCCCTTTCACTTCCAATAGCTCTTTGCGTCTTTGTGGCATTATCGACTTGCTTGAAGTGAATTGATTAAAAATAGCGCTGTAAAAGATAAACATTAAAAATAAGAGAAATATATACTGCAAATTTGAACAAGTAAATTCAGATGAAGACATCTGAGAAATCTTGGAATATACAGTGTAACCCGGATATAAGAGAGTTGTCAGGACCGGAGAAGAAGTCTCTTATATCCGGGTTTCTCTTACATCGGGGTTTGGTCTATTTTGTTTAGGTAAGTATGGCTCTAATTTGGGACCAGATAATATCTCTTAAATCCGGGTTTCTCTTATATCCGGATCTCTTATAGCCGGGTTACACTGTATCAGTGGGCTTACAAGACAAACAGAAAACTCCGTCCTTTTTAATGGGCAACTTGAAACACAGCTCTATGCAAAAGAATATAGTTAGATTAATTTTTAACAATTAGAATAAGAAAGAGAAATAACGGAACGAAATGTTAACACCAAAGGAAGACGTAAATTGAGAATTATAAATATATTTAAATGAAAAAAAATAATTAAATTTGATAAAAACATATTTGGAAAAGACCAAATGGGAAAACTGACTCCATAATTGTTGATAAATCCAGTACTATAAAAGATGTAACCACCATCAACAAAGTTAATCTAGCAATCGATTGCAAGGTTGGGGAAAGAATTCAAAATTAAATTAAACTTCAAAGTTAGGAGGAAAATATGATTTTCAGAAAATAAACAATTCCTAATAATGAATGAGAGAGAATCGCTAAATTTTAAGAACAGAATCAAGAACAGGCGCCAGTCTTTGAGGAATAAAGAACGTAGAAATTAAGATTAACAAATTGGTAACTCTAATTAAAAGAAACAGCAGCCATTAGAGACAAAAATGAATGGCAATGGCGGTAATAAAGGGAGATAACTCAACGTCAATACAAAAAGCGACGGAAAAGGGGAAAAATTATAATCTGAAATACTAAGAGCCATGATTATGCGGAATTAAACAAATTAATAATTTTAAAAAAGTAACAGATAAAACGAAAGAGTAGAAAAACCTAGCAGAAAAAGAAAGATAGAGAACCTGATATGCAGTCAACACGTTAAAAACATTGATTCATTTGATTCGTTTTCTACTGTCTATCGAATCTTTGCAGGTTATTTAAAGCCAGAAAACATTTTTAAAATGTAAGAATCATTTTGTTTTTTTCAGATAGTAATAATTTAGCACTACAAATCTTACTAATTAACCCATAGCTAGGGGAGAAAAGAGATTGATTTATACCTTTCCCTAGGTGATATGCGAGTATGCGAATATAACAAACCCACCGGGAATTGAAACTCGGCTTTTCCGATTAACATTTCCGTGCCATTATCCATTACACCACCTGCATATGCACCTGGTATTCCCAGATGGTCACCTGTCTAGTTACTGACTATGCTTGACGTTGGTTAATTTCGGTGATCGTACGGGAACTGGTGTTTCTGCATGATGTGGTCGTAAGCCCAAATAGGAACCATTTTCTTCCCTAGTAATGGTAATTCTAATGTTAATAATAGCTGTTTCTATTTCAGTAGTTTTTCTTGTTGAAAGGCCCCCAGGTGATGTGGTTTCCGTTATTTGGTACAGTTCTTTGTCGGTGACTCTATAGTTACAGTACTGGAAGATCGATTAAGGATGTCACTTGGTAAGACCTACTGGCTTTATTCGACGCAAGACCTGTTTAACTATTAATCTGATCAAGTGTTTGTATTCAGCTGACAGTTTAGATATTTCTGAACGGGTTTTTGCGCCATACATGTCATCCATCTGAATCTCTCGATCCGACATTTTTATTTAAGAACAAGTTTTAAGATACGGTTTTGCGATTATAGCCATTACAGGTTTTGAGCAAAACTTCCCCAATCACAGCCTATTTTATATATATAAATTCCTTATCTCCAGGAAGTTAAAAAGGGGATGTCACTAAATGTATACATATGTATAGCTGGCCACTCGTATTCTAGGATACCCTTTTACTAGGGCGTCCAACCAGTCCCTATTGCAGATGCTTGCTCAGGCATTTATGTTTATTCAACACCCACAGGGCCCATCTGTTGTTTATACTGCAACTATGCTGAGCAGTTTCTGGGAAAGAGCGTTTTATCTAGCGTGATCAACAATTTGAATAAGGCCAGCCCGCGCAAGCCCTCGGCCACGATGACTTGTGAATTTTTGCTAGCACAGCTATCAACTTTCTCCTCCCCAAGGGTTCCCCCTACCGAATTTCACTCACAAGTATTGGGTCAACCAGTGGTGTGTTTTTTTTAGGCACTTTCCAATGGTGCCGCACCAAATGTATTCATTTGAAAAATAACGGACGAATACCATATAGATCGATAAAGCGAAAAGTGTAAGCTGCCTTCCAAAATCTAAGCAAAATACGATTGGGACTGGAAAATGTTCTTATAGAGTTGTGAATACTGAGCAATCTCTTAAATTGAAAAAGAAGAGACTTGGAGCAATAGTGATGTGGTTCTATCAAGATATCTGAACAACGAGGAAGTTTTATAAAAAATAGGAATGAAAGGAACACTTGTATTTAGAAAGAGAAAGTTGATTTATTAGGTTGGTGCAAAAATCATGACGTAATAATGTCGTTTTTTGACGTTAAAAATACGTCAAAAAACGAGATTATTATGTCATTATTTTTGCACCAACCTAATAGAAAGTAAGGGAAATATTAGATAATGTAGACCAAGAGAAGACAGACTATTAACTAAGAAAAAACATAGTATTCTTGCACGGCCAAATGGTAGATTTGTAAATGTGCACAATGAACTTTAACGAAAAAAAACTTTTGGCACGGCACAGTAAACCGACTTTCCTTGCAGCAGATGCAGCTATTGATTCAATGGGGTTGTTCAAATCTGTTGAAAACGTGAGGCCAAGAAAGCTCAGTGAAACGCTTTCCAGGAGTTGAGCATCAGCCATGGAAAACTATGATAATTAAATGAGAGCAGCTTCGTTTACGAGTCATTAAAATTTACAAAACATTACCTGCCCCAGTTAACCACTGATTGGAGGCCCTTTTCAAGAGCTCTGACGGATTTGCTATTGAGACAGGAGTAAATGGTAGTGTCATTTGCATAAATGCGTATATGGAAACTGATGACATCAGACGTTGATGAAAATCAGAAACAGCATAAGACCCAAGATAGAGCATTGAGGATATCCGCATTTGAGTCAAAGGATCTGGAAGCTTGCTCGTTCAGAACGACAGCCATTTTACGATTTGATAGGAATGGTTGAATTAAATGAAACAATCGTCTTGCAATACCATAGCCCTGAAGCTTACGTAGAAGACCAGCATGCCAAACCCTGTCAAACGCCTTTGAGACATCTAGAACCACAGCTCGAGCTTTGCCTTTTTTATCAAGAAATTGATATATATATTCAGCGGTAGACCGGGCAAAATGGAAGCCATATTGTTTGTCACAGAGTAGGTCGTGAGCAGTAAGTTGCTTGACCACAGCAACATTGATTAAAGCCTCGAATACTGTAGGAGACTAATAGGGCGATTGTTAGAGGGGTCAGAAAGGGCTCCAGAGTTCTTAAAAACAGGAACTACGGAGGAGGACTTCCAACAGGATGGAAAGCAGGAATCAGCGAGGCAATAGTTGTAGAGATTGGATAGAACTGGAGCCAGCTCGGGAGCACATTTCTTTAGGATGACGGATGAGATCCCGTTACATGCCCTTGCCTTATGAGAGTTTAATTTAGAATTGATGTCCGAGACCAGTTACGGTGTTATGCGCATATCACTCAGTAGAGCACCAGTTCCAGGGGGAAATCAGGTGTGGGTATTCCAGAGCAAAATATTCTACTTTATCTCCTGTAGATGTCAGAATTTCGAATTGATTGAATAGAGGAGGGGGTGAGAATTTGCTGTTGTTCAGCACACATTCAGAGCCGTCAAGAATCTCTAGAACCGAAGTTGAGTGTAATGGCTAGCAAACCTGTCTTGCTAGATTAATTACGACTGAGTAGTGAGTTCCATCCTCACGGGGTGACCCATACTTTTCGGCCTTGTGCCACATCTAAGCTACGCTTGGAAAATCAATATATATATATATATATATATATATATATTTATTGAAGACATTTTTTATTTTTAACGTTCTTTTTATAGATACAAGTATTTAAGTAAATGCTCTGTTTATAATAAACAGTATTAAATAACATTTGCCGGCCTGAATGTCCGAGAAATTTTCATAGAAAATATTCGTCCTTTGACAGGATTCGAACCTGCATCCTATACGGAACCGCCATTTAGCCGGGCGTGCCTAACCGATTCGTTAAACATAAAAAATGTCTTTAATTCGACCTTGCCAACCGAACGATCTTTTGTGGCCGAATCGGTTAGGCACGCCCGGATAAATGGCGGTTCCGTATAGGATGCAGGTTCGAATCCTGTCAAAGGACGAATATTTTCTATGAAAATTTCTCGGACATTCAGGCCGGTAAATGTTATTTAATACTGTTTATTATAAACAGAGCATTTACTTAAATACTTGTATCTATAAAAAGAACGTTAAACATAAAAAATGTCTTTAATAAATAAATTGTCGGACTTTGTCCATTTCTTAATATATATATATATATAATGTAGAATTTAAATTCGACATATATGTAATTTTAGTATTTAAATTGCAAATACGAGACAAACATTTTTGATTTTAAAAAAAGTCAATTTTCTCTTTATTTGACAACGGCTTTGGAGAAATAACTTTATCAGGCGGGATGCCAACGACAATTAGCAGAAAAGAAGTTTAGAATAATAAAAAACGATTTTCTGCCGACATTGCTGATTTTGTTTAGAACGGTTGTCGCCGATCGTTGTTTATGCATTGTTTTAGCCAATTATCCTGAAGCTTACTGAAACGTTGGAGTCAGTCTAGACAAACCCTATTTAAAAAAAAAAAGAAAAAAAAAAAAAAAAAGAAAAAAAATGAAGCAAAAACAAATTATCGCTGATTTCCAGTCCTACTCTATAACTTCTACCTTTCTCTTTTTCTGTCCCTTAAACTGAAAGGAATATAAAAATGTTCAAAATGATATCGTCTGTTTGGTTTTAGACAAGACAGTTCAATTTTATAAAATTGCGCAATTTAAACCGGTTTTTTAAGTAACATTTTATTTTACTCTATTTTTATTTTCTGTGCAGCTGTATAACTAAATCAGACGACCTAACTATGCCATTAGTGTACTGGATTAAAAGGTTTGTTCTTGAATTTGGTAGTGCATTGCAATTGTGATTTCAGTCCCAGGCCTGGGTTGTACAAACTTAGATTCAGTAGAAACAGAGCAAGCAACCGCTTAGGTCATACAAGAGAAATGAAGAAACAATACAAGATATCCCTAGACACGAATCAGCGAAAAGAAAATAAGTTAGTCTCAAAGAGTTCATTCGAAAATTCCATGTAGGTAAGCTTGATCGACGGACACGTGAAGGGCAAATGGACGGAATATAGTGAATACATAAGTCTTAATGTATTAGGTTGGGGCAAAAATAATGTAGTTTTTTGACGTTAAAAAATACGTCAAAAAACGACATTATTACGTCGTTATTTTTGCACCAACCTAATTTATATAAACAAGGACTAAATCAGAATTTAAGGAGTTTATAAGCTGTCTGGATTAGTGCCATGCCATCTGTGTTGTGTGACTCATTTTTTAAAACTTATCAGCCATTTTGTTGGTTATTTAAAGCAGAAACATTCCATCTTTGATGAATTTCCAAGTATATGGTAACGAGATCGAACATCATCCGTGGCTATTTCGTTACTTTCAAAAACAGTGCATTTACAATATGCATTTTAGAAACATCTTCGGCCAATAATGATTACGACAATGGTAACGGTTATATTAACTGTTTCTTTATAAGGAAATATTTCGTATAAATTGATCGAACAGGTAATATTGGTCGAAATTTATAAAATGCTTTCTTATCGGCTACGTTTTTTCAAGACATGTCTGTCTACAGCTGCTTGTATTTCGTTACTCTAAGTCATTTTGAGTTGTTGGTTATGGCGACATTAAATGTTGCCTTATAAGGAAACATTTGGTATTCATTAACGAAAAAGTTGGTATTACATTTGGTTGGGATCTATAACATTGTTTTTTGTCTGCCATGTCCTTTCAAGACATGTCTCTTCGCAGCTGCATGTATTTCATTCATGGTCTGTTAGTAATGGTGAGATTTGCTTTTTCTTTATAAGGAAATTTTGGCATTCATTGGCTGAACAGTTGGTATCATTTTTGGTTGAGATTTATAAAATCTTCATTTATCTGCCAGGTCCTTTCAAGACATGGCTCTCCGCAACTGCTCTCATTTTATTCCTCTAGGTCAGCGTTTGGTCTGTGGGTAATGGTGAGATTAACTGTTTCCTTATAAGGAAACATTTGACATTCAGTTATTTTTACTGTCGGTTAAAATTCGTAAAATCTTTCATTTAAACTAGTTTTTTTACAGAAAATAAGTTTCTCAAGTCCGCTAATCGTTATCAGTCTTTCTGGCATTGATATTGTTCGAAAGCGTTTCCTTCCTACCTTTTTGTTCAAGTTTGTGTGGAAATGTTGATTATATCATTATTTTCTCTTTGAGTTACAAATACTATCTATTTTAGTTGATGTTGCCGTTCAAAGACTTCAAGTGACGTGTGTTATTGTTTTTTGTTAAAGCTGGTAAATACTTTTGTGATACTGTAGCGCCAGTCTACGGGAATCGACGGAGGACAGATCTCTTCAAGAAACTCAATGTTCATTCTCTTGAATACATTGGTACTCATTGAATGCAGAAAACGGTTGATTGCTTAGACATTTCTGAACGACTTGGTCGCCATGCATGCGAGTCTAGAATTTTAAGAACATTGACTATAGAGTGTAACCCGGATATAAGAGAGTTGTCGGAACCGGATAAGTCTCTTATATCCAGGTTTCTCTTATATCCGGGTTTGGTTTATTTTGTTTAGGTAAGTATGGCTCTAATTTGTGACCAGAAAAAGACTCTCTTATATCCGGGTTACACTGTATCATGTTTGCGATGTCGGACAGTTGTGGCTCTATTGAAACCTATTCCATATTCAGTTTCCTTATGCTGTCTATCCTAAATTGTTTATAACTGAACCCATACTTCGTATTATTTGAAGTGGTTAGTTTTTATTAATTCCCCATTCTGGGTTTCATGATAGATTCAGGGTATCTGCTATCACTGCTCCCATTTTCAATTCCAAATCATAGTTTCTATTTTGGTTTATCCTGGGCCCTATTTTTTGTAATGGAGCATGATGATTTTTTGTTGAAGATTTAAAGCAGAAACATTTTTTTTTGCATAATAAATATAGCTTAAAAACGCCTGATAATTATGCACCAACTCAGTAATTTAACCAAAGTGTTCAATGTTTTAAGTATGAATATTTACTTCACCAGCATAACCTCCCACAAAGCAGAAGTACGCTGGTATCTGGTGGGGAGAAGGAACTTACGCGTATTTCTAAAGATAGTCTCTTTGTTTCTATTAGGTTGGTGCAAAAATGTCGTTTTCTCACATATGTTACTATGTGAGAAAACGACATTATTTTTGCACCAACGTAATAATTTCTTTTTCTCTATAAAATATATAAAAAATTATAGACAACACATTTTACATGATGCACAAACGATTTATTAAATCAGTAAAAATTAAGGACAACAAATTATATTAAAGTTTAAAGCCATTTTATAGTAAAATTATGTAATATGAGTTTCTATAGTTAAAATAAATTTCAGTACAAGGCGGAGTAATGGATAGCGGCTCGGATTGAGGAATCTTCCAGCAACGGGTAAATAGCAGGACAGACCGGGTTCTATAGCCTTGGATGGCAACTGGTCTACCGCAGAAAGAAATGGCAACCTATTGCGGGAAAAAATCTGCCTCGTCAGTCATGTACTGAAAGATACATGATCGCCGAGTTGTGTGTCACGTATGGCACATAACTGACTGACAATGCTACACTATAATTATCAGTATATTTACATGAAGCGCTTACTAATCCTGTTCTGTCAGTAACTCTTGTCTAAATTACTCGGCCACAAGTAATGTGTACTGAATGTACAACTTACTGTTTAAAATTGCCAGAATATTTGGTATTTAATCATAAAAATTCAATTTTAAGAGGTAGATTTTATATTTTTATTAGGTTGCGTGGAAAGTAATGTCCGTTTTGGGGAACCAAATTTCATTGTGAATGAATCCTCCTAATTATTAATCATACGTGGGAGTTAAGAATACATTTGGGGTACACACTATCAAAATATATTATTTGAACGGCAATGGCAACATACACAGTGGATTAAAATGAAAATATTG
>OZ010587.1:57510444-57540444 GCA_963932145.1 Acanthosepion lycidas | reverse complement strand
GGGCTTAGGAGATCTTGAAACTCCACAACTTTAGCTTTTAAGCAGTGTTTGTATCCTTACTTTTCTTCCCAGTCCTCTCTATGTCATTCATTTACATCAACTAATTAGGTAGGTTCTTCGATGTTTCCCTCTTCCACTCTTGCGGTCAAATTGTGCTGCGCGTGTTAAATTCTCCAAGCCTGTTTTCCTAAATTATGCATTCCAGAAATGTTTACTGTCTCATTCTGATTGTAAGTATAAGTGTTTATTTTCTCCATGTTTTCCTTAAAATTTTCACATTGTTTTCATGCTCTCTTTATGGTATTCTCAGGACCTGGATAAGTACATCTAGTGGCTTCAGACATCAATCAAGAAAACACACTAATGAAAATATATAACAAAGAATGAGTTTCTTGTTGGTTTATAAAAATTACTAGTTTAAAGTTACTAGGTTACTTGTGTTGTTTTCCTACTGTGGTCTACTGGAGACTAAAACGTTCCCAGAAGCCTAAGACTTCCCGGAAGTTAAGAAGTCCCTAAGAGAATAAAAAGATCCCTGGAGACTAAGAAGTCTTCAGGAATCTAAGAAGTCCCGAAAAGTCTAAGAGGTTCCCTGGCGCTTAGGAAGTCGCCTGTAGACTAAGAAGTTCCCAAGAGCCTAAGAAGTCCTCTGGAAGAGAAACGAGACATATTTTGTCTCCACACATCCCGTAGTTACGCGGAGAGCAAAATAAGCGACTTGTCCACCCAATCAGCACCCAATCAAAATCAGTCTTACAAATGTATATTTCTCTTATTTACAATCAACAAAACTTCATACTTGGAACCTACTACAATTAGTCGAGTCTCCTATTTGAATCAAAATATTAGAAATCAAAGACCGGTACTAGATCCCTGACAACGGCGTTGAAAAATTGCACTGCTGTTACCTCCCGCTCTTCAAGGATAATCTTTTCATATAAAGGCATGTGTGTTTTTTTATTCCCATGGAGAAAGTTTCATGAGAATCGGTGTTGGGTTCTAGTGCATAACAATTCTGCTTCGCAAACAAACCAGTGATAAATGAAGGAGATTGCAAGCATATATGCCTTGTTTTCTGCGTTTACTCGAGTAAATACGGTGCAAACATGCCTGCAAGTCGTCAACTGGAAAGATACAGAATCTTTGTATTTGTATAGGTTGAAACGGGAGCGATGGGGCCATTATTGAAATAATATTCTCTATCATTTCGAAAGTATCAGTTTTAGGTGATGATGCATACAACGTGAAAACCCTGAGGATAAAAAATGGCGTCTTCGTAAGAAAAAAACAAAAAAACAAAACTTAAAACTAGAACCATTTCATTTTCAATGGGCCCCCCAAAAAATGATATCGAATGAAATCTGAGAGAGAAAAGAAAAAGGAAAATTAAGAAATGATAAAAAAACAACTAAAAATAAATGTCAAAATCTTAGCCATGCGAAGAGAACAAGAGAGAAAAAAAATAATACAACCAACATCGTTAATCATAAAGATTTACAAAGGATGAAGTGAACAAGTCTCTGGGATTCGATATAGTAAAGGAGAAACGATTTTACTATTCAAGAAGTATCAAAATTGATTGGTTTAAAAGTGTTCATTAAAATGTAATAAATACAAAGCAATTAATGAAAAATTGAACAAGGCAAATTAATTTGATGGTATCAAAATGGAGGCAAGGTTTGCGTCTTAAAAGTGAACCATGAACATTAGAAATAAAAACAATGAAATTCGAAACACTCTAAGGAAAACGAAAATAAAAAGTGTAAAGAAATACCTTGTATACAAAAGCTAAAACGCAAGCTGTTTGTGCCCTCATGCACATATATTTCTATATATGTAAATGTATATATGCATAAAGAAAACCTTAATAAAGATAAGAAAAAGAAATAAAAAAGGCTGCGTTGAGTGATATAGAAACAAGAATATCATAGATATAAATAAGACAACCATATAAAACATAATAAAAACAAAATGATAATCCTAAAATGAAAGATGTCAATATATTTAAGAGATTTATTTTTAAACCGAGAAATAGAATGCAAACACTAAAAAATGGAATCCCTTCATTCCCCGGCACATATCGTATTAAAAAAATCAAGAAGAAAATAAAACAAAAATTAAAGAAATTTTGAAACAGAAAAAATATCTTAAACTAACTTAATAAGTATGAAATAAAAATTGGTTCTAATACTGTATAAGGTCTTTATTCCACACTAGCAGCATGCCCGTGCTTGATTCAAAAATCGTACGACTCATACAGCAATCGCTATCACTTGACTTAAAATAGTTTTGCCCTTCTTTACCTTTAAAGAGTGCCCTTTGCCGTGCTGATTTTGCTACATGCCATACCTCTTGCCTATCTCACACTGCGAATTTTTCTAAGCTCTATACTAAAAATTAAGTCTGTTACGAAAATAGAACTAAAAAAAATGAACTCAAAAAGATCAGCTTTAACAAAGGACTCGTAACTGGAAAAACCGAATGAAAAAGAATGTTAACAACACATACTTTTTCACATTAACCCAGTTCTGCGGAATCAGAATCAACGTTGAGTTTAAGGAAGCGAATGAGCCAATTGGAGTAAAGTTTCCATGCAGATTTAAATTTTTCCCACTTGTGACGAATGCAGCTATCGATTTTTTTTGCATTCTAGCATGCTAAGTAACATTCGTGTCAGTAAGCTGTTGGCTCTCACGCTGGCTAATAGAATTTTCCTTGCCTATTCGTGGCAGCCAGCTATAGGCTCTCACTCTGGCCATTACAAAATGGCCGCAAACTACATGAAAACTGCCGTAATAGCATGAAAAAATCGATTATTTCCACTATGATGGGAGTTGGGAAATGCAAAGTCGGTCTTGGCCTTCTCGCTAACTTGGAGCATGTGCATGTAAATTTTGGTGCAAATCCGTCAAAAATTGCAGCCGTGTATTCGTTACACACACACACACACACACACACACACACACACACACACACACACACACACACACACACACGCACACACACACATCCTGCCTTTTATAGATAGAGATTAGGATTTTTGTGAGGTCTCGAAAATAGTTTGTGTCTTGTTGAAGACCACAGTTATAAAAAAAAACAAAAAAAAAAAAAAAAAATGGAAAATTTCTATAAATATTTTAATTGTAATTGTTCTGATAAACACTTCTCTTTGGTACCTAGACTTTATGAATGAAAGCGGAGTACTAGACTGGCAGGAAGGTCTCGTCATTTTACGGTTGAAATAGCTAAAGCTAACCAGAAATTCTATGTTAACGAGTTCTTCTTTCTATTGGAAATCTCACTTCAAAGTTGTTCTTCATAAATGTAAATATTCTGTCAGTTTGAATTCCTGTTCTTTTATTGTTCTCTCGCCTTAATTACATTTTCTTTTCCTCGTATTCTCTCCCACTCAGTAATTGCAGTGTCTTAGTGGCTTTACTGTTTTGCTTGGGATGAAATGATTTGAAACAATTCGCTTTATTCTATAATACGGTTGAATGCGATATTTTCAAATATGCCCACATCATCATCACCTGCCTGTAGCAGATGGGCGCCATATTAGTTTGGTAAGATTCAATTTGAACTGTAGGTTCTTAAGGTTTTGGTTTGATTTGTTTCATGGCATATCAACTTGAATGGTTTATTTTAAGATTTTTGTTGCTGGTAGTATTTTTTTTTTCAAAACCGTTGAAGCTGTTTATACTTTTTTCTTTAAAAATGTATCGCTGGTAATATTTTATTTCTTCAAAAATGTATTACTGATAATATTTTATTTTTTTCAAAAATGTATTGCTGGTAATGTTTATTTTTTTACTTTTTTTATTTTTTTTAAATGTATTGCTGGTAATATTTTGTTTTTTCAAAAGAGCATTGCTGGTAATAATTTTTTTTTCAAAAATGTATTGTTAGTAATGTTTTTCCAAAAATGTGTTTCTGGTAATATATTTAAAAAAAAATGTATTGCAGGTAATATTTTGTTTTTTCAAAAAAGCATTGCTGGTAATATTTTTTTTATCAAAAATGTAATGCTTGTAATAATTATTTTTCCAAAACTATATTGTTGGTAATAATTTTTTGAAAAAAAGTATTGCTGGTATTAAATCCTATCTTTACACTTTTATAATGTTTTGACCCAAAGTTTAGGGGTTAAAATAGCTGGGACTCTAACAGTTGCTACCACCCCGCATGAAGGTGTTCCTGGGAGCACCAGCAATTAAGATGTCGTTCCACGCTCCTGAAAATCACCTGATCAGAAGTCTTGCTGCTGGATGTAGTTTATCGTCATACTCAGGACGAGGATGTAGTTTATCGTCATATTTAGGATGCGAAGGTCCATGCCATAGAATGTAAACACATCCACATACAGTAGAAAATTAAAATTCACTGTCAGATTTAAATTCTTCTTTCGTTAATTGTAGTTGAAATATTAATGCGTATAATGTAAATTTTATTTTAAGGCCAGAACATTTGTACAAATTTTGGAACATAGAATCAAAAATCATTTTATGTTTTAAACATTTCTGTTTTTAATTCTGGTCATCGTCAACATCACTCGTGTCCGGGTTTGGTTCATTCGATACCTCCATAATGCTCGAATCCACCATGGCTCAGGTGGCTACTTCGTACAAAGAACATTCTCTAGCAGTGATTGCATGGCAGGGCGGGTAATAGTCTTGGATGGAGAGCCGGTCGCGTGATTTTGTTTAGAGTACCTCATACCCAATATTTCGCTCCAAGGTTCTCATCACATAGCTGAGATAGGTGGTCTTGAACAACTGAGATGACGACGGGTTGCCGAAAGCCAGATCTTTGAGGGACTGCCTTGAAACTAGCCTGCGTGGCGGTACCTGAGCTCCTTTAGCCTATTGTATTGAGGTTATTGACAAACCTTCACGGCTACCGTAGCGGACTGGCGTCAGTGAAGGCCCAACCATACTTTATCCTGCCAGTTTCTCAGGATCCACCCACTACTACTACGTAGGAGCGTGATTTTTTTTATCCATTTCCAGCAGCGAACATATCTGTAAACATTATGTGTAAACCCAGGAATATAAATAGTTGTCACTACTTTTTTTCTTAGATACATACGTTTAATACGTCTGCTATCATACGAGACAATTGTAGTTCTCGTGGCATATTGTTATTGACTCTGATGAACATCCGGGCATCTCGATTTTGGAACCATGATGTTGGACTCAATTTGAAAGTTTTCACAAATCTAAATCCGCAGAGAACATGCTACCACAACAACCGGTCTGCCATTACTATCTCTCTAGCTTGCTGAATGTTCTCGTCAGAGTTGGAGGTTGACGTCCCGCTTTCTCTTCGTGCGTCACGCTTGTCCGACAACTTTTAAACACGTCTACGCAGTGGTTCCCTGTCGCCGTATTGTGTTAAAAGACCCCGATTAATTTCAGCTCCTTACACTCCTTCTGACCAGAGAAAATCGGATCACTGCTCTTTGTTCCTCTTTGGTGCGCACTGCTAGGAGCGCTGTCATGTTTACACTGTAACAGCAGGAAGAATACTGTCGCGATCAATCATGAGTAGAAAGCAGTGTGACGAACCAAAAGTTATGCTATGGCGAAAATGCGTTTTTTTTATTTTTTTATTTTTTACTTATCTTCGTACATGCTTTAAAATTACAAAAAATATATTATCAGTAATCATTATTTAATACGTTCGTTTCTGGTGGTTAAAACTGTTGCTATATAAAACGATGATTATCTAAATATGGAAATATGTTTATTTGTAAACAAACATAAAGTATAGATAGGCTCATCGCAAAGCCAGGCTTATGGCCACGTCACGTTTAGAGACTGGTTTCCGTTCGATCACCGAAGTTAAGCCACGTCTAAACCTGATCAGTAATTAATTGGGTGACCGCTTACGAACAGGAGGAGCTGTAAGCTTTGATGTGATGTCTTTGATAATTGTTAATGGAAAAGCCGAGTTTCAATTTCAGTTGGGATAGTTATATTCAATTATTAGGTTGGTGCAAAAAATAATGACGTAATAATGTCGTTTTTTGACGTTGAAAAATACGTCAAAAAACGACATTATTACGTCATTATTTTTGCACCAACCTAATACAAGGAAATACACTTTGGGAAAGGTATGCATCCAAATCCTTTTCTCCCAGGTAATTACTAAAACTTTATCGTTACACCATTATTAGTATCTTTAAATTCTTATAATCTAAAAATATTTTCTTGATTTGAACTTGAAAAGGGTGGATAAATTGCAGAAAACGAATCAATCAATGAATCAATGAATTAAAAAGTCAAGAATTGATTTGACATTGTACATATACAGGATGGGATTGTCGCCATTTTATATTTTTAATTTCGCGCATGCAAGTTGTTTGCTTTTGATTTTGTCGACTGCACAGTTGTCAGTTGGCTACCGTCTGAGAAAAAGTGCAACATGATGCAATTCACCCCGCCAGAGATTTGGAAAAGGCATGCTGTGCTGCTTGGAATTCGAACCGGAAGTTCCAATACAAAAGTTTCAGAGTGTTTGAGTGTTAATCTGAAGACAGTGCAGAGAATTCTGGAAGAGTTGGATGAGTCTAATGGTGATTACGAAGGCACAGTAGCTCGAAGAACTCACTCTGATCCTTCTGATATGAAAAGAAACCCCGAGTTTCTTGGTGAGGATCTCACGGAAGCCTACAATGAAGTGTTGTCCTGGGTCAAGAGAATGGCTGCTGTAAGACCTTATGTCTATTAACAAGACTCTGCAACATGGTCACATATTCAGGAAAACGCAGTCATGGCAGCCAGACAATTTTTGCGAACACATCACCTTACATATATCCACCTAACTCCCCAGACTACAACCACATTGATTATTGTGTGGGAGGGACCAACAACACTCATTGCAATACCAAAGATGAACTGAAGACAAGGATTAGGATAGCATCGAACAACAAGGAAAACGTATAGAAGAGTTGCAACAGATTCCGACGTTGTCTGGGAGTCTGTGGTTGAGGCAAATGGCAATTTTATTGAATAAATTTACTCTTTAATATTTCAAGATAATTTCGTGTAATTTTTAAACGTTTTAAGATATTTATTAGAATTCTTGGTTTAATTCGTTGTATTTATTCATTTGAATCGCATAAACGAGATTATATATATATATATATATATATATATATATATATATATTACTCATTAACATGGTTTTAACTCGCTGTAACTTATTAATTGTTTATTTTTATGATAATTTATTTTTATTCGTCAATATGTTTTAAATGTTTTATTATGTAATTTATAAGATTTCTCGGTTTTAACTCGCTGTAATTTATTTATTTTATTCTATGTTTATTTATTCGTAAACATTTTAAACGTTTTATTATATGTATAAGCACTGTCGGTTTAATTCGCTGTAATTTATTTATTAATTTTTAATGGCCGTATTGTCTTATCTCTGTAAATAGTAATTATTAACTGGTGAAATGAAACGTGATGGGAAATGGGTAAAAACGGAAAACATAATTACCTTCTAAGTATCCAATGAAGGGTTGTCCACAAGAAAAAAAAAAGAAAAAAATTGGTCAATCTCTAATCAAATGTGTGATAACGGGGTATATTTATAGAAGTCAGTGTCTATGAGCATTTTTAGAGGGCGTTTCAGAGTCTGATCAGCTCTCAAGGGGTCGATTTGGTGAGGTCAGTATGATGTTTGAAAGACCCGAAACTGCCCAATGATCCATCTCCAGAACATCACTGACGACGCCCTCTAGCGCTAAAAGAGCGTATATTCAAAACAGGTAAATATATCTGTTAAAACGAGATGTCAGTGTTATTTTCATTTAGACGATAATTTATCCATCGCAATCTGGATAACCAGAATAAGAAGAAAAAAGCTGCTATTTCTTGAACATCTAATAAGGAAGGAAAGCTTAGTCAATTCAAAGAGCATATTGAGTTCGGGTACTACTAGCCTCTCGCTACTCTATTGCTGTTCCTATGCCTGGTGTTCGGGCGGGCTGCGCGGCTTGGTTCCGTAAGCTTGCAGCTGGAGCCGGACATGACGCATGCTCGGCGTCATTCATGTAGGGTGATGTTCCACTCTGATAGCTTCTTCTGCAGAATGGTTGCTTTCCGGGGCATGTTCCCGAAAAGATACTTCGTCGACCACTGAAAATTTAACATCGTTCAGCCCTTGATCGACCGATGCCTACGTTACATATTTTCATAATGTACACCCTTTCGTCTCCGTCTCTCCCTTATGCCTTTACAGATATTTTGGGTAATTTTGATAAATATATCTGTTAAAATGAAATGTCAATGTTGCTTAACCTGTTCATGACTATCTATCTATCTATCTATCTATGCATCGCAGTCTTTTTATATATGAAATTGTACTTCTCTCACCCTATCTTAAACTGTCCAAAACTACCTTCTCTCTCTTACTTTCTCCCTCTCTCTTCTATCTATCTATCTATCTATCTATCTATCTATCTATCTATCTATCTATCTATCTATCTATCTATCTGAAATTCTTCTCTCATTCTCTCTCTCTCTATATATATATCTTAAATGGTCCACTACTCTCTTCTTTCTCTTGGACTTTGTAATTTTCTTACCCTCTCTTTTTTTCTATCTATCTATCTATCTATCTATCTATCTATCTATCTATCTATCTATCTATCTATCTCAATCTGTTCTGATCTATCTATCTATCTATCTATCTATCTATCTTGCTTTACGTTTTTTCTATCTATCTATCTATCTATCTATCTATCTATCTCAATCTGTTCTGATCTATCTATCTATCTATCTATCTATCTTGCTTTACGTTTTTTCTATCTATCTATCTATCTATCTATCTATCTATCTCAATCTGTTCTGATCTATCTATCTATCTATCTATCTATCTATCTATCTATCTATCTATCTATCTATCTTGCTTTACGTTTCTACTTGAATACATAATGATACCTGCCTCTTTGATGACTTTCACACATATATCACTTTTCCATGGACTGGAATTGACAAAAATGAAAGAGATTTTCATACATTGCGAAGGCCCTTGTGAGCCTTTTGACTCCCTGTTCAAAACTTATGAAGTCCATGATTAAAGGAATAACTGACGTATGAGCCTTCCGATCAAAGTCGCCTAAAAGTCACGCGAAGAGAAAGAAGATAAATTGTTGTTTGGTCACGAAAAATACAAGTTTTTATTTTGTATCGAATCGATATAAATATCTATGTGTGATCGGATGATTAATCTTCAGTTTAGGGCACATGGATGAGAAGTTTACAGAACGCAGGGCGGATTTTTTTTTTAATAAGGTTTTAGCAAATGATATTTTTGATACCAGAAAAGATGGCGCTATCTAGGATGAAATGTCCTTGAAAAAAACTGAGTCGACCGAAACACCGATAATTTTAGATCGATACACTTTATCGACTTATACACGAATACATACACAGTCATGGAATAGGTTGCAAAAAGAAAGCGATTTTTACTGAAGATCCTTTTCTTTTTCTATGGGCCGTAGTATTCCTTCAACATCTGGACGATCATAGTTCTCCACAACTTCCTGTTCTTTGAAAGGTTTGTCTTTTTGCTACCGCTCTTTATCGCTCTTCTGTTGACCATTTAAACATGGATCTAAGATTGGTTACTCGAAATTTCCTTCTGACTAGATTGTCTTCAATGTCCTATATTTACGTTTATAACACGTTGAAATATCGGTTCTCATCTGATCAGCGAAGTTAAGCAAAGCTGAACCTGAACTTTGACTGGAGAACGCTCAGGGACACCAGATTTTATAAGCTTGCATGTGTAGGGGGTGAAATAAATAAGAGCTCGGAATTAGAAAGCGGAGTTCCAATTCTAGTCGGGTTTGTTACAATCACTTACGTGAAAATACCGTTATTATGAGGTGAACTTCTTCTCCTCCTAGCTATAGCTTAAATATTAAGACGTGTATCAGAAAATGATTATTATCTTCAAAAAAATTCTTATAATGCAAAAATATGTTCCGGGTTTGAATAACCTTAAAAAACGTCGATAAAGAGTTAAAAAAATAACTCAATCAACTCCATTAATATAAACGTGATACTAGGCCGGCATCTCAGGCCCACCCTTTCAATATCGAAACGGTTAAATGTAGCCGCCTCTTCTACTCCAATAGCTTCAGGTCTCGCACTTCCCGTCTGTGGAACTCCCTTCCTCTTACTTGCTTACCTGATAGCTATAGTCTCCAACTATTCAAATGCAATGTCAATCAACATCTCCAGATGCCTTGATCTATTCTCTGTCCTTCTCTTCATCCTTTCCTCTATCATGCCACTTTATTCTTGCTCCCACTCTCTGTAACTTCTTATTGCTAGTGGCTCTCCCGCTTTGCTTGGGGGGAAATGCTTAAAAAGTGACAAATTCCCCAACACCTCTTTTGACATTTTATCTTTCACAGAAAATTTTAAATGTCTATTTTTGATTCTGAGAAAGGGAAAATCTGAGATCTGTGTTCAAATTCCAGTCGGGTTCTTTACTTTCGCTTAGACCCAAAGACAATTTGGGAAACGTATGAATTCACATCTTTCTCCAAGCTATGGGTTAAAACGTCTTTTTTATCTGGAAAAAAATGATTCTTATTCTTAATAAAAGTATTAATGAAATATACACTTGCAAGAATAAAAGAAATATCCTTTCAATCCAAAATATTTAACGGCTTAAAATAACCAACAAAGAGCCGATAAATTATAAAGAAATATATATCAAACACCGGTTCCCGTACAATCACCGAAGTTAAGCAACACCGAGCCTGGCCAATACCTAGACGGTTAACCACTTGCGCTGTAAGCTTAGATGTGCAGATGGTGTAAAGGATAAACATTTGAAATCAGAGAGCAGAATTCGAAATTCTGTCGGGTTGGTTCTATTCACTGACCCGCAAAACCCCTTAGGAAAGGCAAGAATCCAGATTTTCTTTACCTCTGAATACTAGTTATTTATTTTGTTATTTAAACTTGCAAAGAAATGATAAGCCGTAAAAAACAAAACAAAAAAAAAACAAACAATCAAGCACAAATTTGCTTTTTGTTTCTGTTTTATTTAATATTTCCTCATTGTTTGCATATTCCATTTATGGTATTCTCAGTATCCTTCTGTAGAACCATAATTCTGTTGCCTCTTCTTAATCTGTAAGGAAAGCGTCTACCATTCACTGCCATATCGGAGTGTTGATATTACATAGCACTTTAATATTCATTTTTTTCTTTCGAATAAAATGTTCATGTTTCTTAATACATTGCTTAGCTTTTGGTATGCACATTCATCTTTCGTTGTTGCATTTTCCGACCCTCTGTTAAAACACTTCCCAGGTAGTTCAATTTCTATGATAAGCTGACTTGGTATCTACAATTTGTTGATCGTTTTTTAGACAATTTCTCTTACTGGAAACGAAATATTCATCCTTCTTACAATCGATAATTAGTCCCTCCTTAACGCCCGTGTCTTGAGTATGAACACTTTCAGCTCATTTGCATATCAGACGCAGTATCGAAAGGATTGCTTTATTTGAAACTGTTTTCGAATAGACTATGAATTCAAATTGCAAGATATCCCATCAAACGAAATTTATCGAAATGTAGACAGATAAATTAGATTGGTATTGAATGGGATTATTGGTATTTCATTCAAGAACTATGAAAAGTATACAGAGAATGAGTTAAAGTGTTAAACTTTTATCTACGCACAAAAAAAAACAAAAAACCCATGACCCCAGCATGTATAACACAAATAGGTGGCGCCAACGTACTCTGATACCATTGAAATGTCACTTATATAAGTTGTGATACCATTGAAATGTCACTTATATAAGTTGTGATACCATTGAAATGTCATTATATAAGTTGTGATACCATTGAAATGTCACTTATATAAGTTGTGATCGGACTCCGTGTGACTTAACGTAAATATCAGTTAGGTTCCTCATAGCGAGGGGAGGGGAAGTATTGGAGTTTGATAAGGACAGGGTAGTGGCTAGTAAAGTGGCTGATCACATATAAATTGTTGTGTTCACAAGCATCTAACAACAATTTCCCGCGGTGATAAATAAAACGACACTGGATCAAACACACCAACATAGAATGCAAGAGAGACCAGAAAAACAATATACAGCAGGCCAGTTCAGATTCAACAGTTCATAGGACGTGAGAAAAACTGCAACAAGCATGCCCCTATTAAAGCAAGGACCACTGAGATCATGACGTCGCTATCCGGGATCTGGAAAACAGGCAACATGTAGATTAGTTCAACGAGTCAAAATTTCACTTGTTTCTTCTCATTAATAGTATGGATTAGATATTTTACAGACGTAATTCATCCTCGGACTCTAGTTTTAAGCAAAAAAAAAAAAAAAATCTTGAAAGTATTCGGTGGTTTCACGATGGTATGAAATGTATTCAAATGTCATGAAATATATTCAAATGTCATGGTTTGACCAATGGTTGCACTGCCTTTTGTCTATTAGTACCGATTCATGACTGCATATACTTCAAGAACCGTGGGTAATTCCAGCAGAATAGTGCTCTGTGAAATCAGGCTCAGGTTTCCCAGAACTGTTCAGAAACTTTTCTGACTTGCATCAGCATGGCTGACGCTAGATTCCTGAAGAGCAACGACACACTGTACTTTCTTGCCCTCACGTTTTCTGCTGACCTGAAGTGGAGCTAATACATCGAATCGATAGCTGCAAGGAAATTTGAATCACTGGGTTGTACCTGTATTTTTTTCTCGTCAGAGTCCATCTTACACATTTATAAATCTACCATTCTTCCGTTCATTGAATACTGCACACATATCTAGTCTAATGTGCTTGCTATCTCGAGGTTCTTGATAAAATCCCCCCAAAAAAAAACAAAAACAAAAACGATCTGTAATGTAATCGATCCTGATTTGACATCTTGTCTTTAGTCACTTTCTCACCAATGCGAGGTGGTTCCCCTCTGTCTTTCCTACAAATATTTTCATGGCAAATACTCCGACGAACTTTTTTCCCTTGGTGACTTGACAACATGAATTTAAGCGTTCTACTAGATTCGCATCTAGGTCCCACCCGTTTATATGCAACCGACAATTCTACTCAGTTTCTTTTCTCGCACTTATCGCTTGTGGATAATTTCATTTACTTGCTTCCCTGATAACTACAATCTTCAAAAATTTAAATGCAACTTCAATCAACATCTTCTATCTTCTTGAATCCCGTTTATATTTTGTACCTTCCTCATTCCTTCTTGTACTTAATTTTGTCTCTTACTTTCACTCCCTGTAACCCCTGCGTACTAGCTTGCTTGGGGTGAAATGATAAAAAAAAAATAAAAACTGGTTTGAAGAGAAATCTGGTGCATTCTGACGAATGGTGCGGCCACCGCGTTCTCTCAGCATTACCCGATTGGTGTATTTAAGGAACGATGATAGAAAGGTCTATTCTCAGGTAAGATCTTGCCTCTACAGGCATCAGCAAGTTATAGACAGCTATCGGTATTCTGTCCACTTATAGAGTGGATACCACATCGATTTCGCCTAGAAGAGGATAAAAGGCTAGTTGTCATTTATTCCCTAACATTTGGCACGTCAGTGTAATATCGAATCACTTATTTGAAAAGAAACGTTTGGAAATTTTCGCATTGATGAAGAACCAACTTGAAGCGGGACACGTGAGTAACATGAAAAGTTTAAGTTAAAATATGAACTACAAGGAAACCGATGCTAACAATCAGAAAAAGACAGCTGAAAATCCTGGGGCTTATAATGAGGAAAGCGATTATTGGAGAATCTGACACTAGAAAGACATTGAATGCAATCAAGCCAGGCGGGAGGGATGGAAGCGATTAGTGTAATGTATTTAATAATGTAATTGTTCTTAAAGATAACGACTTTGGAATGATAGCAGAACAAGGATAAAGAAAGACGTAGCAACACTTTCTCAGACTGAGTAAGGACAGGAAGGTATAGAGAGCTTTACTGGCCACATTTTTCAAGGATATAGAGCAAGAATAAGAATAAGAATAATAATAAGAAGAAGATAGAGCTGAGAAGAAAGTAAGGTGAATTTATAAAACAGATCAAGAAGAAGATAAAGAAGAAGTAGAAGAATAAGAAAAAGAAGAAGAAATATCCGTTAGTTATGATTGAAAATGTTCTTCAAGGATGTAGAAGGAAGAAATGTCTATTAGCCATGATTGAAAACGTTCTTCAAGAATATACAAGCAGAAGTAGAAATCTATATTGGTCATGATTAACAACATTCTTCAAGGATTTTCACAATACCAACACGTTTTATTATTCTCTCCGTTTTCAACAATTTCATTGCAGTAGTTCTATATAATAATTCTTCTTGAACCCCCACTTTAGCAAACGCGTTACACCCTGCCATTACTGCATATAAATAATGGACCATTTTATTTTGATTGTAAGAAAAGACGAAAGAAAAAGACATATATGAGACACGGTTTGGGTTTTTTGAGAAAAAGAAAACATACATAATAATAAAAAATAAAGTGCAACAGGGAAGATAAAGAAAGCAATAATACTCTTATTTGTTTAACGTCTGCTTCAGTGAAACGGAAAACTTTCTCAATTTCCAATCTTTTCATTTGTACCTTCTTACTTCTTTAAATAATAACCTACGTTCATATTTATTATTTTTATTGCAATGTTTTGTAAAAAAAAACGTTCTTAGACTGAAATATTTAAGTATGTAACCGAAGAATTTTAACGCGTAATTTATTGTTGTTGAACTCGCAAATAGCTTGTTTAATCATTAAATTATGTACTATGATTCATCAGAATAGAAAATAGGAAAAAAAAAAAAAACCTGAAATTATACCGGCTATTCCCATTTACATATTAATATAATTAAATAAAAGTCTATTTAGACGCATAAGAGAGAAATTTATACAGAAATTACGGTTTTCTATTTACACTCATATATTCCCAAGAAATGGCACTTACCTATTCCTCCACCAGCAAAAGACAAAAATAAACAAAAAATAAATAAATAAAAAAACAAGTCAGTAACTAGAGGGTTAGTAACAAAAGGTGCCGTAAGCTTGGTTGTGTAGATAGTGTAACGGATAACCGCTAAAAATATATGTGTGTGTGTGTGTGTGTATATATATATATTGTGTGTATTTAGGCAGCATCTTTTCATTCATACACGTTTCATTAAATAATATAGACAAGTGTTGTCTGTTTATTTAATGTAAATTGTTTTCGTAACATCTGATAAGTTTAATAACATTATCGTTGAACGAAGAAAGAAATTCACAATATCGATTCATATTTTTTAATACAATCTAAGCTTTCGGCTTACAGAAGGCATTATCAAAGATGTCAATTACAACATATTAAGCAATATACGGACAAGACAGTGCTGATAGTCTGTCATTGTTTACATAGATGATTTCTAAGCAACGATAAACGATATATATATATATATATATATATATATATATATATATATATATATATATATATATTAAGACATTTTATGTTTATACATTCTTTTTATAGATACAAATATTTAAGTAAATGCACTGTTTATAATAAACAGTATTAAACAACATTTACCGGCCTGGATGTCCGTTAAAGGTTGTTTAATACTGTTTATTATAAACAGAGCATTTACTAAAATATTTGTATCTATAAAAAGAATGTATAAACATAAAAATATCTTAAATAATTGACGGACTTTGTCCATTTGCCAATAATCAAATCAATCACGAAGGAAAAAAAGGTTTTAAAAAAAGAAAGAGCTAGAAACATGAAAGTCTGTCGAAAAAAATCGCACAGATACAGGTTTAAATCCCAAAGAAAAAAACCCGACACGAGTAAACAACTAACGAAAAAGAGCTCAATGCAACCGTAGAGCAGACCTAGATAAACCTAGTGAGCCAGACAAACCTACCCAGGTTTCACCTAAGCGAATTGCCAGGGAAAGCCGCTTAGGTGAAACCTGGGTAGGTTTGTCTGGCTCCCTAGGTTCATATATATATATATATATATATATATATATATATATATATATATATAAACTACCAGTGACCCCAAAGTGAAGGATCAGTTTATATATTGATTGTAATATAGAATTGAGTCCATACTTTCTATCTACGTTTTAATTTCTTGTTTGTTTATGAAATTATGATTAGTTACGAATCCACCTCTTCTCCCCCAGCAATGGGTTAATTAGTAAAACTTGTATCGCTAAATCATTATTATCTGTAAAAAATATCCTTACAATCTAAAATTATTTTCTGGCTTCAAGTGAACTGGTTTCTAGAGTTGATAAGCCGTAGAAAACGAATCAATCAAATAGAAATTATAGTCGAGGAAGGTGCAAGATAAGAATTATGTTTCGTTCAAAAATAGGAAAAAAATAATTTCATTATTTTTTCGTAATGACTGGAGCCAATGGAGCTTGGAACCTGAACAATGAACACAGCAGGAATTGTGGACAGTTCCTTTAACACCAAAAAATAGAAACTTATTGGTCAGCAAGAAATACTAAAAAAAATATATAACAAACATAACTTATATGTTAACTTAAAGAAAGCTTCTTTGAATTAATATTTGCTTTCATGATAAATCATATATATATGTATGATACATACATACATACATATATATATATATATATATATATATATATATATATATATATATATAAATTAATAGACTTAAAATATGGTTTTTCGCTACACAATTCCAACCATGTTTCAAAAATGGAAGCTAAAAGCCCCGAATTTAATTTTGTACTTATATATATACGTATTATACGTATTAATTTTGTACTTATATATATATACGTATGTATCTATGTATATACATATATATATATATATATATATATATATATATACGTATGTATATACATATACCTATATATATATATATATATATATATATATATATATATATATATATATATATATATATATAGGTATATGTATATACATAAATACATACGTATATATATATATATGTATATATATACATGTATATGTATATACATAGATACATACGTATATATATATATATATATATATATATATATATATATATATATATATATATATATATATATATACATAGATACCTACGTATATATATATATATATATATATATATATATATATATATGCATGTTTCATTAAAAACGACAGACAAGGTACTAAGGTTGTCTGTCGTTTTTAATGAACCATGCATAAACGAAAGATTGCTGCCTAAATATAGAACTTTATATATATATATATATATATATATATATATATATATATATATATATATGTGTGTGTGTGTATGTGTGTATAGCACACCTTAGGTGCTGGTGGCAATTACTTCCCAGTCAGTCGTTATCTGCCATCTTAATTCCTATCCTTCTATTGTTCTCTCTCCTTAATATTTTTTCTTTCGATTTGTTAATTCTAAGGGTGTTTATGATTAACTGAAACAAAAAAAATAATTTCTGAAATGTTATCAAACTCTGCCATAACGTGTTCTTGCCTCGTGGGATTTGTTACCCCCCCCCCACACATACTTTCCAAATAGACTGCTTCGAAATTTCATTTATCTAACGTTTTTGTCAGACGTAGATTTGTGTAATTAAAGCTTACATCTCTAGTAAATCTTTTAATATTTTAGCTGAAATTTTATTTTGTAAGGATATTTCAAGACATGTTTTGAAATGTGATCAGAGTCCAATCCGGAAATTACGTTTTTTGTTTGGTTGTTTCTTTTTTTTTTTTTTTTGCTTTAAACTGCAGATATTCTTTTTCTCTTTCTGAATGGGTGGTGCTTTAATGTCATTTATTTTTCATTATTTATTCCAACGACAATTATAAAAAGACTAGAAATATTTGAAAAGAAATATCAGCTACAATAGCAATTATATTTTGTTAATAATAATTGATATCATTCATTTTACAATTGTATTCTTATACTTTTTAAGTATATCATTATGTAATAGCGTTATTTTTAGGAAAGTACATCTATGACAAAATGGGAAAAAAAAGAAAGATTTTTCTGAAACCTTTTTCATCCTTTAGAACGTAATCGGACTGAAGTGATGTATACAATGATGTGATTACGCATGCGTAAACATCACTTGAGCTCGATACCGTCTCACGAAAATCTTTTTTCCATATTGTCATAGATTTTCATAAAATTGTTCTATTATATAAAAATTGACATATCGTTTTCGGATAACAGCATCATCAAACACTACCATCCTATTATAAATATTTTTGTCTACCCTTAGTTAGTTTGCATGAAAGAAGTCCTACCAATACCTCATCAACAAAGGAATATTCTGTATTGATCACGTCGGGGTGTGACACTAATTGCTTTCTGTGAAAACAATAAAAGAAAGAAAGATAGAAGTGTTTAACGTCTACTGTCAATATTTCATAAATAATGGACTATTCCGTTTTGATCGCGTGGAATGAGTGGAAAAGACACTACTTGGTTTCAGTAAGAGAAGAAAGAAAGAAAGAAGTGTTTAACGTCTCTTGACAATACTTAAAAAATAATGGACTATTCCGTTTTGATCGCGTGGATAGAGGAGAAAAGACACTATTTGATTTTAGTGAGAAAATGAAAGAAAGAAAGAGAGAAAGAAAGAAAGAAAGAAAGTTAGAAGTGCTTAACGCCTCTTGCCGATACTTCATAAATAATGGACTATTCCGTTTTGATCGCGTGGAAAGAGGAGAAAAGACACTACTTGGTTTCAGTGAGAAAAGCAAAAAGAAAAAAGTGAAGATACAAGTGTTTAACGTCTCCTGCCAATATATCATCAATACTAGATTATTCCGTTTTGATCGCTTGGAAAGAAGGGAAAGATACTAATTGGTTTCAATGAAAAAAATGAAGTAAAGATAGACTTGTTTAAAGTCTCCTGTCAATACCTCATCAATAATCGGCTATTGAGCTTTGATGACGTGAAAACAGTGGAAAAGTGAGAAAATGAATGAAAAAAAAGAAGGCAACCCAAAGAGCCCTAAATGGCCAAGGCACATTGATTCTTATAGCCAGAGTATTTCGACCATTTTACGTTATATTAAACAAAACTAAGAAGTCCAGCTACTACTAGACCATGTGGACTCAATAAGATCATCGATGCAGTTCACAGTGGAGAGAGAAAACAACAACAAATTCACCTTTCTGGATATATTAATATCTCAAATAGAGCATCGGCTCAAGGCATCCGTATTTTGCAAATCTACATTCACCGGACAATACCTCAACTTCAACTCCCATAACTTATACAGTATAAAGAAGGGGATCGTCCGCTGCTTACAGCATCGAGCAAAAGTCATAAGTGGCGACCCAGCGACATATAAATGAGAAAGGGTAAGCAGTTCCCTACAACATAACAACTACCCCAAGTACATGGGAACTGTTCCGACCAACTGGGATAGAAGTTTACAAGAGGATAAAAACACTAAGAAAACAACTTCATTTTGCCTACCTTGTGAAGGGATTATCGGAGAAAATACAAAATATATGTGGTCTATATAATATCAGGACAATCTTCAAAAGTAATTCAACAGTTCGCAGACACCTCTTTCAAACAGGACCCTTCCATAGAAGAGAACATGATTAAGGACTTTATGTACGCCATTCCGTGTAACTGTGGTAAGAAATATAAAAGAAGAAACAGAACGTGTCCTTAAGGTAAGACTGCAAGACATTATAAGGTCGTAGCTGACCGCATATGGAAGGTAAAGGGAGATCACTGCCCCTTGTAGAATTACGTAGAAATAATAAACAGAGAACCTCACTGGAAAATACGAAAACTCAAGGAATCAGTACATATGCTAGGCCACAAAACTATCCTGAACCGACCAAGCATAGAAATGAATACAATATGGGAATCAGTAATAAGGAGTGGAAGAGAAAAGGAATGAATAACAACACAAAAATTGCTTTATATTCTCTGGTAAAAATATGGAATAACTGTAACGGAAAAATTGCAAAATGAGCACTGGTAAAAGACGGAGGCTGAGACATTATGTCTATGAGTCCCAGAAATTCACGCACAGATGTCCTAGTAGGCCGAAAGTGTTGTGACTTCAAGTTTTGTGAAACAAAAACTTGAAGAGATGAGTTAAAGAGAAATAACTGACACATCCGGAAGAGGCATGGCACGTGGAAGTAGAACAATCTACTCCTGTTGCCGAAATAAAGGGTTTGGTTCGAAATTCCAATCACGAATTGGAAATTCGAACCAAACCTTTTTTTCGTCAACAGGAGTGGATTGTCAGTCTCCTTCGAACTGACCTCTTGTCCGGTACGGGAATACATGAACTACAGAGGTCACCGGACCGTCCTCCAGTGATTGTTGGCAAAAAGAGCGTGAACGATATCAAAGTCGTTTGAACTGATCCCTCGATCGGTAAGGGTACACATGAGCCACAGGTGTTGCCTAACCGTCAGCCAGTCATTGTTAGCAAAAACGGTGTAAAGGATATCAAACTCCTTTGAACTTACCCCTTGCCCGGTCAGGGAATACATGAGATACAGGTGTCACCAGACCGTCATCCAGTGAGAGTTCGCATCAATGAAACTTCTGGCCTGTTATTTCAATGAATTAAGATGGCCGCCCAAGAACGTTGAGGTAAGATGTTTCGAAAGGCGACAAAGACGGAAGTGAGTAGATGAAGAGAGAATTAATTACTTTTCAAACTCTTATAATCTATTAAACAAAAGATAATGAAGCCAAAATAGAATCAAGATAAGCCAAAAATAACATTTCTAATTTGATTATATATTTATCTTTGTGGTTTCCAAAGACGTGGTTAAATTAAATAATTTTTTTAAAAAGCCTTAGCTTGTATAGATAAAGAAGGATAGCGCCCACGCGAGAACACACACATGTACACAAACACAAACACATACACGCATTTCCCATAAATATTTAATTAAAATGATTATATATATATATCTGTTATATGTTGGGTAATGTTTGTTTAGTTAGCGGTCCTTCAGGAATATATGTTTAACTATGGATTCAATAATTTTTAACATGTTTCCAATCCGCTCCCCTTTAAGTGTGTTCTTACGGGAATATTTTAAAATACGAGAAACAAGGATTGTGGAATAGGTAAACGTTCAAAATTATCCATTCATTTGCAATGCAAGATAACATTTATTACTGTCCTGGGTATGACGATAAACTACATCCGCGTCCTGGGTAAGACGATAAACTACATCCGCGTCCTGGGTAAGACGATAAACAACAGCAAGGCCTCTGATCAGGAGGTTTTGAGGAGCATGAAATTACATCTTAATTGCTGGCGTTCCCACCTGTTAGGGTCCCATATATATATATATATATATATATATATATATATATATATAAAATTTTATAACAACATTATATATAATGTGCGTTTAAAACTTCAGATAGAATGTATCTGTAAAAGGACAATATCAATAATTTTTCTCTTTTGTATTCATTCATATCTATATATAGTCGTGTCCATTGCTGATCTCGCAAAATACAACATTAGTAGAACTGTGACCTTCCTGATGCAGTTACAAATTCGCTGGTCTGATCATGTTGCAAGGATGAGTGGCGGCAGAATCCCTAAGGTCCTCATGTATAGCCAATTTGACAGTTGGCAAAGGGCCGATGGACGGCCGTGATTCAAGTATAAAGACAAGCTAATAGCCGAAAGACAACGACGAAAAGTGTTAGCAAATAAACACCATAGCTATGTCCCGAGATTTTCGCTTTTGCCGAATATTCAGGTCTTTAGCGGGGCTAAAGTGTCACCTTAAACAAACATAAAAAGTGAATGAGCTTGTCGGATTATAATACGTGAAAATCGACGGGGAGTCCTGACACCAAATCGGTTGGGTTTCGTTCCAGGCTTGAGGCATTCGGATGTCTAGTCGCAATCAGAAGCTGTAATACAGCGAAACAGTACTGTCTGCGAATGACATTATTTAGTTCTTGAAAATATATTTTCAATTGAGTACTGTTGAATGCAAACTAATTCTAAAAACAACTGTCAACTGCGTAAATGCGAACCTCTTCAACAAAATGAATGGAGCACTATGGCTGCTTGGTGTTTGTTTACGTTTGTGAAAACAATACACTAGATTTGGCTGACTCGTTCTGTCAAGTGAAGATAGCTAAGTGGTAGAAACTCCGACTGACACTAAATCTGTTATATATAAGATGTAATTTATGTCTTGTTGCAAAATTTGTCATCTTAAAACACTTAAATAACAGCAGTTTATTAAACAAGAGAAACGAATTAATTGTTACATGTCGGTGTGAAAATAGATATCTACTCAAATACTTTGAGTCAGATTTGTTTTAATGTAAATTATTGGTTTGTGTTGTATGCTTTTTGAAAAAAAAAAGTAATCTACATGTATACTTAATATAGAAAATAAATATTCACAGCTGTAAAATATTTTCTTTTTACATGTATATATAAATCTTGTTTAATTTAAACACCAAATATATTTTTAAAATTAAAAAAAACCCTGTAATCCCAATATGATATATAACTTCACCAACACTGCGATAACCAAATTTGCATAACATTCAATCTATACTCAGGACCTGATGCTCGAGTTGTGTTATCGGTGAGGGATAATATATATATATATATATATATATATATATATTCGTTGTTTTTGTGTAACATGATATTTAGGAAGGATAGGCTTAGATTCAGGTTGAAAGGCGAAGTCTATTGTAGGTTCGACGTTATTTAGTTTGTTGACAAGAGTCGGCAGTATCGAGTCTTGTGGATATTTTAGTAGAGAATCATCTATGTATAAGAAATAGGCAGAATTTTGTGGTAAAATATGTCTGAAAGGATCATTTTCCAGAAAAAAATAGAAAGCCAAAGCGCAGCTGATAGAAGAAATTTGGTTTGCCAATGGGATCTCCACTAAGGGCGTTTTGGCTTATCTATTTTTGGAATTTCTTGAAAATTCCGCTTATCGCAGATACTTAGTCGATTCTGTACTCTCCGATATTGCCAAAAAACTAAATAGCTTCTAACACACAATAGACTTCAGATTAGAACATTTGAGTTCAACAACACCCTACACTTCCTATCTCGTAGATTGAGCACTTTGGAAAAAAGGGAATTTGTCGGCTGCTGCCGTTAATGCTAAAAGCCCTTCGTTAGGAGCTGAGCACTCTGCTAGACGGTAATGCTTATATCTCATCTATCCTTTTCTTTCGTCGCGTTATGGCATAAGGGTTGAGAGTCACCGACTGATGTCAAATCGGTCGGATTCGATCCCGGCTTGAATCAATCACATGTCTAACCACACTGATGATGTGAGATACAACGAGACTGTCTGTGGATGACTCTACACACACACACACACACACACACACACACATATATGATAAATTTTAGCTAAAATATTGATCAAATTACACAGCTTAATGACAAATTTGAAAGATAATCCATCCTAAAATTCACATTAGAAATTAAATATTAAGAAAATTCTATTCCTTGATGTATTTATTGATTCCAGCACACATTACTACTACTCTCTATAGGAAACCCACAAGCATTAACTTGTGTCTTCTTAATTAAAATAGTGCATGCCACCAACGATATAAGTTAGCCGTTATAAAAAAAAAAAAAAAAAAAACTTACTCCAACGCACAGAAATTATATCTTCTTCCAAAACCATATTCTATAAATGAATAACATTAAACAAACAGTTGTTAATAATGGATTCCCTACTTCCGTCATTGTTCAACAAATTAAAATGTATCTCAATAAATTTAAAAATGCCTCTAACCAAATTTATATTAATAATAATATTGTATGTCAAAATAAACATAACATTATAAACTTATATTATTGCAACCAATTGCATAATAATTGCAAACATGATGAAACAACACTCCAAAACATAATAGGTAGAAACGTTAAAGCCATTAATACTAATAAACAAGTTAATATATTAAAATTTACATTACATTGCATCTAGACATTGGTCCTGTTCCAATACTTCCATCTCTCACGTTGTATGACGTCATAGAACCGCATCTTGAACTTAGGATCTGCATCTGTTATTCCCCGACCGTTATCGTAGCATAGCAATCTTCTATGTCATAATAACAAAATATCATCTTTGACGTTGGATATCTTTGTGTCATGTCTTTATGGTCACTCTGACGATGGCTCATGTGAGCCGAAAAATTAGGACTAACATAATAAAAAATTATCCAAATTTTGGACAATTTTTGTCTTTATTTTCACCAGAAATTAAAGTAAAAATTCGAACATTAGAACGGCTCATGATCAAACATAATAGACCTTCACTGTTATATTTAATACTACATATATATATATATATATATATATATATATATATATATATATATATATATATATATATATATAGTTAAACCTAGAGAGCCAGACAAACCTACCAAGGTTTCACCTAAGTGGATCGTCAGGGAAGGCTGGCTTCCCTGACAATCCTTTTAGGTGAAACCTTGGTAGGTTTGTCTGGCTCTCTAGCTTTAATAGGTCTGCTCTACTTAATGTATTGAGCACTTTATTTAGTTATTTTGCGTACTCGCATCGGTTTTTTTCTTTGGGCCTTGAACTCGTATGTTGGACGATTATTTTCGGCTAACGTACATGTTCTTGGTTCTTTCTTTTTTAATACCTTTTTTCCCTTTGGTATTGGCTTGTTTATTTTCAAATCAAGACACCGATGGTTTTCCGAGTGAGTATAGTTTCTTATACTTATAAGATTTCTATTAAGCATACATACATACATACATATATATATATATATATATATATATATATATATATATATATATATATATATATATATATATCATAAAAAAAATATTCGGGCATTTATTTCAAACACGAGTATCCAATGTAACAAGGGCTGAAGTATTAGGTTGGTGCAAAAATAATGATGTAATAATGTCGTTTTTTGACGTATTTTCTAACGTCAAAAAACGACATTATTACGTCATGATTTTCGCACCAACCTACTAATAAAAAATGTCAATTAAAAATAAATGCACTAATTATTTACAAATTGCTTTGTTTAACTTTTGGATATGCAACTTATCAGATATGGCCTCCCAGGAAAATATCTTCGTGAGGAAGTGTGATTTCCTCAAAAGGGAAAATAGAACCTGGCTGTACTGTGATATTTTTCGCAGGTTCGATCACTGCCGGAGAGCACATATACGCAGGCCGAGAGACGTCATTCATAATGTTTAAAAATAAACCATGGGGCATTTCTTTTCAAATATGAGTATCCACTATAATGACGTCTGAAGAAATCTGTGTGCGTTATGAAGAGAACAGGATAGATACAATTACATTCACTCGTGATCATCAATACGTCAAACCCTTTTAAAATGTCAGAGATTTAAACGTGACGAGGCGAAAACTGAAATATGTTTCCTTTGAACTCTTGCAAATCTGATATAATTGAAGGAAAAAAGAATAAAAACTTTGCATCGATTTAAATAGTATAAATGTTACTGCAAGACTGGAGCTCCTGTCTCTTTCTTTTCCTCCTTGCCATTTTTAGGACAGTTGTTTACAGGTAATTCTGATTTTTCCAAGACCAACAGTATGAACGAAGCATGCAAATAAATATTTCCTTTCATTATATTGGCACAGAAATTCTCACAGCCATTCTTTGCATGCAAGAGGAGTCTCAGAATTGACTTACTCTGCTCTTTATTGCTTGTGTAATCAATCAACTTTAATATATCGCATACAATCTCAAGAAAAGAAACCCCAAAAGAACATTCAAATGAAAGAAAACAAAAATCAACCGTCTTTAAAATATCTTCCTTTCTTTTTTGACACAGTGTTGCGTTGTAGCTCAGACCAGATACCATGTTCTTTGACAGTGTGCAGTTTCTTCAAGTCAAATGCTTATGGCTTAAAGATTATCCTTCAGCCAGAGTGAAAAAAAAATTTCTAGCAGTAAACAATATTTTATTCTTGGGTTATAGCCTACAGACTATAACCGAGCAAAGGAGAGATGAGACGTAGCTGTGGAGTGGGGATGAACAGTCTAGCGGCTCTCTTCCCTGTCCGTTCTCCGAGGCCATCTTTGTCCCTCTCTGTGTGCCTTTTCGCGGGATGATCAGTTTTATAGATAACAGTTCGCTGATTTATCATCGTCTAACAATTGTAATATATCTTCCTTCCTTTCTATCTGTCTAAGACTCTTTCTCTCTACTTTGAAGCTGACTTCACTTACTGATAGCCATCGGTCGAAAGCAAATGTTCCGTATCCATTTTTGCGACAGGTCCAGTTTTTTTTTTCGGTTTAGCAAGCGTTCAGTTTACTCATATTGTCCCAACAGTTAAAATTCATCTTCAATAAAATATACATTGTCAGCAAAAATCGAGTTTTTAAAAAGGCCGCATTCAAAGAGCGTTCAAAGCTTCTTCTTCGGACTTTAGATCAGTTATTCTTTGAGTTTAGCTCAACTTTCGTTTCATCGGAGAAGAGAACATTTAGCAAAAAAAAAAAAAAAAAAAATCAGGTAAGTCACTTTTATCGAACAACATTTTACGTTGATGATTTTATGAATAAACATACAGAGATTTCTTTGTATTGTTAATCTTTTGATTTCACCCAATTCAAAAAAAAAAAAAAAAACTACCAATTGAAAAGTTCTTTGTAATAGGGTTTTGAATAATATTGAACTAACGTATTTGCTGTCGCATTGAGCAACACTGAAAAACAAATCAGAGAACCTAAATCAAATTAAACCAAGTAGAGTTACGTGCCGGTTGACTATAAATAACCTTGGGTTATAAATATGATATACAGTGTAACTCGGATATAAGAGAAACCCTGATATAAGAGAAACCCTGATATAAGAGAGATTGTCTCTGGTCCCAAATTAGAGCCATACTTACCTAAACAAAATAGACAAAACCCGGATATAAGATACTTCTCCGGTCCCGACAGCTCTCTTGTATCCGGGTTACACTGTATTATAAAATGTAATCTTTAGTTGTGTAGACCTTGTGAACAGAGACAGTATTTTTTTCTTTATGAAAGAATACACAATTTCACGGTAAATCAGGATGCGTTCACACAAAGCTAGAGAGAAAAAAAAAACTTTCCTGATATAACAACGATTCTACGAATTGATACAAAAAGAATTCTTTGTTAAAAACATATTTGGTAATATTTGCATCTCACCTAATTCTATAAAATAAAATAAAAAATAAGATGAGAATTTAGTCAATGCGAGCGAGAAGTTGTTTTTCGATAAGGTTTATGATTAATATTGGAAGTCTATTTACTCTCGCATTGGGCGACTTAACAACGTTCTACTGGTTTTGGGTGCCTTTGGGCTTTCCACCAAAAAGCGTCATTGTCCCAGCATTAAGAAAACCTTTCAAATGCAGTCCGCTCGATATCTTCCTTATTGAACAAACTCACCAAAGTCGGAAGTAAATGATTCGCTATGAAGCAGGAAATTGTCGTGAATGGACGTTTTCTGTATAACTGACATGAAGTGTTCTCCCGAGGCGTACTGATGAATTTAAACACTGTGTTTATCAAATTCTGAAGGTGAGACGAAAAGAAAGGAACCTTTACGTGAAGAAACACATCTGTGAGGCCAAGTAATAAAAGACCACTCCTGATTCCGTCGAAGGCCAACAATAACGGCAAGGAATTGTCATCTGAGACTGTATTTTTATTTACTAATCGACCCAAAGCTCCAAAGTTTTATCACATATTGCTATCCACGATAGCATACATAGCTTTTGATCCACTGTGTCACTTACAAACATTATGTATCTGTTCTAAGATCGCGCTCAAACAATAAGGCCCACTGACCCTATATTTTATGTCGATATTCGCTAAACAGTCAAATGTAGCAGAGGTAGGTTTAATAAAGCCTGATAAGAATACTGTTATGGTCCAAGGTTAGGACCATGCAAGAACAACGCGAAACACAACAGTAGAAATTAAAAAGAATATATTACACTAAAAATAACACAAGAAGTTGAAGGTGTTACTATGGCTCTCAGACTGGTTTTTGAGTGAACTACTATCAGCTTGACTCGATTCAATACCGATATTTAACAGTCCCCCACGAGGAATCTATGTGGCACAAGGCCGAGTTTAACGTGGGTTTCTCCGAGCCCGTAGGCTCGGCCAAAAATATACCCTTTCAACCCACCTAGACGGGTTCAGGGTCTGCTACATCCCCGGACGAAACTTTGCCCTTCGGCAAAGCTTTGTCCGGGTTCCTCTCTGCCAAAGCAGAGTTGACTCGATTCAATACCGTCCGTCTCTCTGGAGAGGAGTAGTATATATATCGTTAAGAAGTGTTCATTCGGTCGATCTAGGTAAGAACCATGACAAATACGTATATAAATTTTTCACAAGTTAAATAATTATCGTTCTAATCTTTGTTATTATCACGTTTCGGCCGTTGTGCCCTGTGTCTTTCATCAGTTATAGGTCGATGCGTGTAAACTACTATGAATTCAGATGTGAATTTTATCTAATCTACAGGGGGTGGGGACTGTTCTTGTTCCACTACTCATTTCAATGGATATCTCGCCTCCTTCTTATTTTTACTATTGCTCAATTATTACTCGGCCATTTTCCATAGTCTAAGTACATACTCTCTTACCCAGGACTCACTATTACTATGCCACGAAATCCACGAACCAATGCTTTATTATACAAGGCTATGGTGTCATGAGAATTTCCTATAACTTATCCTGACCGACATACACCTGATGAAGACTGATGTCAAAAGGGCCGAGATGAAGACAATTATCTGCATGTAAATTAATGTAAATAATGATAACTTCTCATCTTAGAAATTCAGACATAAAATAATAGTTTATTCACTTCTAAAATTCTTTAAATTAACCTTGTGGTTTCGGGGACATTCTTCGAACGGTCGATCTTTTTCTCACTAGTATGTGAAAGATTCTCCCTGTCCGTTCGCTTGTGGGGTATTTCTATAGCTTCCTTTCACCTGGTTGTCTTGTGGGTGTATATCTTAAGTTAACCCCACTCCATTTGCTGTGTATGACAGACCAGCCACCAGTATTATTTGAGGCCCGATTCTGCACTTGTTTGCTATGAGGTTTCCTTCTAGGCAAAAATACGGAGGCACCCTTTTGGCGTTCTGAGGCTACCCCAAGTACAATAGTTGTAGTTATCTTTTGGAGTGAAACCCATATTTGTTTTTCCTGTTACGTCACCTAATTAGAAGACTCAAGAGCCACTCAAGGTAGAGGGTTATTGTATGAGATTGTAAGGGAGGGAAAGGGGGAAGTAAGAGTGTATTATGAAGACGAATAGGATAGGTATCGGTTGATATTGGACTAAGATTGTAGTTGCTAGGGAAGTATTCTTTCTGCAGCTTGATACGCAGAGAAAAAGTTATTCGAAAGAAGCTGTCTAAGTGGAGCTAGCTCTTTATCAAAGCAAACACGAACGGCATGAGGATGATTTGCCACGATGGTGAGTTCTAGCCTTGAAGGTCTCACCTGGTGGAACTAAGGTATGTAACTCGTGCGGACACCTGCCATATTAATAGGGATAGAGCAGTGAAAAAGTTGGCAACGCTTCCTCTGGACGATAAGGTTTGCATGGAAGAGAATGGTTCATCACGCACAAAGCCGGGTAAGCGCCTTTGAACTCTAAGGGGGGTCGACAGTGAGGATTGAGTAGCAGCAGCCCAGGGATAAAAGAAATGCGCCATGCTTGATCTGATCTGACACATGTATAAATAAAGAATGCTAACAGAAGTTAGCTAAGGAACCGAACATTCTTCTCGTAACTTTGGGGATGACACGAATATAGGCGTTCCATACATTGGAGTAAACGCAGAATGAATCATCTTTGATCAAAAATCCATTTGAATTCAGACTAAGGTAAATTGCGTACTACACATGTTTGTAAAATCCTGAGCTCCTAAAGCAACAAATCATTAGAAGTATA
>OZ010587.1:57502944-57505444 GCA_963932145.1 Acanthosepion lycidas | reverse complement strand
TTTTTGACACACTAAGTTATCATAGAAATATAGACATTTTTTTGATATGGGTGGAAGAGAAATCCAAATCCTAGATGGACGGCTAAGTAACCGAGAAGAAGAATAATGGCGAGATCCCACAGCAGGAACTCAAAACCTTAGCGGGAAGAACTCAGACGGTTTTAAAGACAAAAGGGAGAACACCCCGGTATTAGAAGAGTATCCCAAATTAAAAAAATAAAATACTGTCTATACTATATATATATATATATATACATATATATATATATATATATGTATATATGTGTGTGTGTGTAATAAACCTTTCACCCCAAGCAAGGCGGGAGTGCCACTAGACCGCATGGGGTTCACGGAAATTGGGAGCAAGAGTAAAGCGGTATGAAAGAGGAAAGAATGAAGGACGGAGAATAGATTGACATTGCATTTGAATATTTGGAGATTATAGCTATCAGGGAAGCAAGTAAGAGGGAAGGAGTACCACAGACAGAAAGTGAGAGATATGAAGCTATTGGAGTAGAAGAGACGGCTACATTTAACAGTTTCGACAGTGAAAGGGTGGGATTGAGATGCCGACCTAGTGGTACGCTTAAATTCATGCAGTTTGGAAACTAGTGAAAATAGATCGTCGGAGCAGTTACCGTGAAAGTATTTGTAGAAAAGGCAGAGGAAGGCGATGGCACGTATGTGAGGCAGCAACTCTAAAAGAGAAGCCAGGTCAGGGCCAACCACATTGCATATCCGTCTCTGGATTTTGTCCACGACTCTAAGACAAACAGCGGCGGCTTCAGACCATATATGATAGCAATATTCCATGCAAGAGCGAATGGTTGATTTATAGATTTGAAGGATGGACTCGTACGAGAAAAAACTTTCTGGCGCGACATAGGAAACCAACTTTCCTTGCGGTTGATGAAGCTATCGACTCAATGTATTTTTTCCGTCTCAGGTCAGCGGATAGTTTGAAACCAAACAATCACAAAGAGGTGCCCTCGTGGATTTGAACATCAAACATTCTAACGGGAGGCAGGGAGAGTTCTCTGTGGTGGGTAACAGAGAGTAGTTTTGTTTTTAGGGTATTAAAGTTAACCAACCATTTCCTGCCCCAGTCAACAACCCATTGGAGGTCCTTTTCGAGACTAACGGCCTGGTTAGTTTTGTCAACGATACCAGATTTGCTATTTAGGCAGGAGTAAATAGTGGTGTCGCCTGCATAGATGCCTACTTTGGAACTGATGACATTGGGAGGATCGTTAATGAAAATAAGGAACAGTGAAGGTTCCTGGATAGAGCCTTGGGGAACATCTGCCTTCGTGGGAAAGGAACTGGAGGAGAATCCGTTTAAGACAACCTTCATTACACGTTTTGGCATGAATGATTTGTTAGACATTTTGACGGTCGTCTTCGAGTATAGAATCCAGAGTTTAGCAGTGAATATTTCGGAGACATTAGGAAAGCGTAGTTCAGGTTAGCAGTGGATACCACAGCAAAGTAGCAGAGCGCAGTACTTCCTTCTGTCATCTTCGCCTGACAAATTGGCACTGGTCATTCGGGTAGGGTAAACAAAAATGGCCGCCTTTATACACGACGGATTGAATGTTCTACGTCTTCTGATTGGTTAACTTTCTATTGGTGGACTATAAAGTGAATCGTGTCATTCGAACTGGCTCACTAGTTACATAATATATACAAAAACTGTAACATGATTGTATTAAGTCAAATAATCGTCCCTGAAGGTTATGACGGGGGCTGGCATGTCAAACCTTATCAAAAGCTTTAGAGATATCTAGAGCCATGGCACGAGCTTCTCCGTTAGTGTAAAGTGCTTGGTAAACAAATTCAATTATGGCCGTATCGGGCAAAACGGAAACCCATATTGCTTGAAAAGATCATGGGATGTAAGGTGATTGACCACTTCGGCGTTGATTAAAGAATCAAAGACTTTGTCGAACAGTGGTAGGAAACAGGACAGAAGTTTGGGTCAGAAGGGTTGCCAGAGTTCTTGAAGAGTGGTACAACAGATGAAAACTTACAACAGGATTGAAAGCATTAGGTTGTTGAGGCAGTAGTTTGGAGAGGACAGAAGCCAGTTCAGGAGCACAGGGTAATGTCTGGTATCCCGTTCCCACCACTAGCCTTATACAACTCTAATTAAGAGATGATGCCCAATACCAATGGTGGGGTTATGTGAAAATTGCTAAACAAAGCCTCGGTTTTACGGGGGAAATCGGGTGTAGGTACACTGGACGAGTCGAGCGTTGAATTGGATGAGAATTTACGAGGAAAGCACTGGGCGTTATCAGCTGAGCAAGTCAGGACCTGAAATTGGTTGAAAAAAGAAGGTATTTTGCGTTTGCTGTTGTTTAATACGCTCTTGCAGAGAAGCCAATAATCTGTGGAACCGACTTTGCGAGATGCAATACGTTGTTTCATTCTATCAGCAAATAGTGATTTTGCTTTATTGAAAACACGCTTGCACACATTACTGGCGGAGACAAATAGA
>OZ010587.1:57490444-57497944 GCA_963932145.1 Acanthosepion lycidas | reverse complement strand
ATCTATTACGACTGAAAAGTGAGTTCGATCTCCACGCTTTCGGCTGTGTGCCACATCTAAGCTACGCTTAGAAAATTATTAAGGGCAATCTGAGGCGGTGTAATGGTTAGCAGGCTTGTCTCGCTAAAACAATTACGAATAACATTATTTATATTATTCGAACTATCATCCTCATCTTTGTCGCCATATTTATCACAACGTTTCGGCCGTTGTACGCTCCGGCCTTCTTCGGGCGGTTGGAATTTCGAACTGGACCCTTTATTTCGCTCACTGGGGTAGACTGTTCTAGTTCCACGTGCCATGCTTGATCCAGTGACAAGACCCAAAGAATGTGAGTTCAATACCCGGTTAAGGCAGTGGAAAACTTTCAGAAGGTAAATTAACAGGAGATAACTGATAGCTGACATCCAACAAACATGGCACGTGGAACTAGAACAGTCTACCCCAGTGAGCGAAATAAAGGGTTCAGTTCGACATTCCAACCACCTGAAGAAGGCCGGAGCGTACAACAGCCGAAACGTTGTGATAAATATGTCGATGAGGACAATAGTCCGAATAATGTAAATAATGTATATAATACCTCATCTCAGAAATATAGACAGACTCTGAATTACGAATAAGTCGTGAGTTCGATCCTTACTGGGTGTCCCATACATTCGGCCTTGTGCCATATCTAAGATACGCTTGGAAAATTGCTAAAGATACTTACCTGGCCCAGAGATTTGTCCCTGTGCTGGTGGTATCATGGCTACAACTAGCTTGGACCAGCTATGACAAGCCTAGACCAGCTCTAACCACTTTGGACAAGCTAAGACCAGCTTGGCTCAGTGGTACGAGTGAAAAAAAATCGGGTCCCCACGTTAAAAACTCACCTTGTGTCACAAGCTGACTCAGTGGGGGGTCAAGAAAATCTCCACTCTGACCAGACAAACTAACGACGGATCCAAATTCACTGAACGCAGAAAGTGAGTACCTTTATTGACGAAAAACCTCCGAAAAAGTTACGTTATTTAATAAAATATGTATCCGCTAGCATCTATGAGTATTTCTCAAATACAGCCGCGTATGAAGAAGCTGAAGGAATTCTGGACAAACAGTATATCAGAAAACAAAAAAAAACTAAATGGTCGATCGTTATCTAATCGGTACGAGGTGTCAGCGGCCCTCAGAAAAAATCCACAAATATCTCCGGGAACTAAACAAATTTAGCAAAGATTGCAGCTTCACAGCTGTTACGGCTTACCAATACAGAACTGGTAACGGATGCATTCATTAATGGAATATTGTCAGTAAACATAGCAGCGTCTACTACAAAATGAAAGCCTTGCCCTCCAGCAATCTTACGACAAAGCAAGAATTTTTGATCTAGTCCAACGTAATGCAGAATCTTTCATTCCACAAAACTCTGCGACTGCAATGACCGAAGAACCTCATCCTGGGATTCCCTTGATTCTCCAGAAACCGTTGGCTCGACGAGATGACTTGCTTTTTTTCTGCGGAGGCAGAATGCATTCTCCTTTGTCATGCCCAGCGAAAGACGATAACTGTTTTTGTAGTGGAAAAGAGATCACTGGCCTAAAGAGCGTCAAAGTATCCCGCGCATTCTCGTCAGCTTAATTTACTATATTAGAGGGCGGTTAATATATATTTTAAATCGCCATATAAATTCTTTACCAGTATAACAGGCGAGATAATTAGTCCCTAAACATATGTACCGTATAAACTCGCGTACCATGCGACTTTTGAAAACATGATTTTGAAGCTAATTTTAAGGGGGTAACATTATACACGAGATATAAAATTAGTGTAAGTACTGTTGGCCTTCGCCACGCCGTTGACCAAATTTCCAAACGATATATCCATTTACTGTAGTCAAAAAGTACGGCTGTATTTAAAATGAACATTGCAAGTTGCTACAGTATCTAAGGTATATATCCGTTTGTTTAGTTAAAAATGCAAATACTTATCCTCTTTAAAAGGATAAATATTTGAATTTTTTTTGCTACCAATGCAAAAAAATCTATTTTTTCCAACACACAAACAATTTCTGTTGAATGCTTAAAATATTTTTTGAAAATAAAACTAATTAAAATGTACATTTCTGTTTTTTTTTCTGTATCTAAAATAAACATTTAAAAAATGTCTATTTTGGAACGCAGGTATAAGTGAGGTAAGCAAGGTTTTTAAACTTGATATCAGATAGATCTTTGAAAATCAGGGATCGATTTTACACTGTTTCAATATTATGAACAGGGTCCACAATCTAAAATACCTGATCCCTTATTCATCATTCTTACTGTTTAGAACAGTGCACTCATACTGATTAGTTCGTCCTCGGTATGACGATAAACCTCAGTCGGCAGCAATGTCTCGAATCGGGAGATTGGAGGTTTTAGGGAGCTTAGAACCCCCTCTTAATTGTTGCTTTTCCCAGGTAAACTCTGACCCGGAGATGTCGCACCTCTTAGGGGGTACCAGCTATGGTCAAACAGCGAAACTCCAAATAAAAATCAACTACATTTTTACATTATTTACATTATTCGGACTATTGTCCTCATCTTTGTCGCCATATTTATCACAAAGTTTCGGGCGTTGTGCGCTTCAGCCTTCTTCAGGTGGTGGTTGGAATGTCGAACTGAACCCTTTATTTCGCTCACTGGAGTAGACTGTTCTAGTTACACGTGCCATGCTTGATCCAGTGACAAGACCCAAAGAGTGTGAGTTCAATACCCGGTTAAGGCAGTGGAGAACTTTCAGAGGGAAAATTAACAGGAGATAACTGATAGCTGACATCCATCAAACATGGCACGTGGAACTAGAACAGTCTACCCCAGTGAGCGAAATAAAGAGTTCAGTTCGACATTCTAAACAACTGAATAAGGCCGGAGCGTACAACGGCCGAAACGTTGTGATAAATATGTCGACAAAGATGAGGCCAATAGTCCGAATAATGTAAATAGTGTACATAATACCTCATCTCAGAAATATAGACAGTACATTTTTATAATAAAATTACCAATAATATAATTGTATAGAAAAATGACAATCAATGCAACACCAAAATACATAAAAATACATTTTGGTAGTAAAATTACCAACAATAGATTTTATGATCTATAAAATACATGTCTAAAAAATATACCTTTACTCTGAAAGTATAAAATTATGTACAAAATATTTAGATTTCGGTATTAAATCACCCATAGAGGTGTTGATATGCGACCAAATCAATCAACCAACGAAACAATTAAAATAAAAGAACTCCTTCAATTTCTTAAGAAATCAAACTGTATTGTAAAATATAACTTCAACAAAACTACAACATAAAACACACATATCACCACCTCTAGCAATTTTGTCCACACAAACATCTATATGCTTGAAATTGGGCATAATCTGCCATGTGATCAATTGTGAAAGCAGAACAACCTATAACATTTTTATTACTTCAAACCTCCCAAGAAAATTGAATTTCGGCATTAAATTATACATAAGGAGTTGATACCAATGAATTGGTATTTTCTTTTGGGAGCAAAAACAATGAGTTTGTGCGGAAAAGGGTTGAAAGTTTTGTGGGCCACCAGAAACTTCTTCTCATTGTAAAACGGACAAAAAATGGCGTGGTTTGAACACATTACAAGGCATCACAGCCTGTGCAAGACCGTCATGCAAGGCACCGATGAAGGTGGACGCAGGAGAGGACGCCAACGCAAAAAAAAAAAAAATGTTTGGATAATATCAAAAAATGAACAAGTATGACTGTACCAGATATTTTGATGATTGCCATTAATAGACCGTTGTGGGAAAGAGTTAGTTTGGCTTCTGAATTCGGATCCGCCCTACTATTGCAAAAGTCAAGGAGATGATGATGAAGGATTTGATATGCCGTTAAACAAACAAGTCATACTGGTTAGTAGAATTGCTTTGTCATAATGTTTGGATATCTGTGCACTTCGGTGCAGTGTAATGGTTAAAATAATTTCAACTTAGTGGATTTGATATTTACGGGGGTGCTCCATAATTCTGGTCTAGTGTTATAAGAAAGCCACGCTGATGTATAAGATTATGAGATTCCATGTTGGAAAATTGTGGAAATATGGTGACCTAAGTATTTTATTACCATCTACGGTGTATGAGCACAATTAAAAAAAATGTGATGGTAAGGGTTAAAATGGCGTCAATTATCCCTTATTTATATTTTTGCGTATGAAAATTTAAATTTAGTTTTTGATACTTTGCCACACGCTTCCATAAAAAATATCGCATAATCATATTATTACGATATCTCATCATTTAAAATGATAGATCGACGTTGGATGCCTCGGTCCTGTGCCCCTGTACATACGATTAACATCGACATATAGAGCTGGATCTTCTCCTCTCCTCCCCTACTGTAGGCATATTTTCTTCAAACGTAAGACAGGATATTATCGGATATTTGTTTACACTATCCAAACATTTCAATTTATTACGCCGACGTTTCAAAAAGGTTCCTGAAAAAAAAAAAAAGATGGTGTGTTAAAAGGACGTTTATTCCCTTGACAAAACTATCAGGTCATCCCATAAGTTCTGTCTGAATTTTAACTTTTTGTTAAAATGAACGAAATTTAAAGAGTATTTTATAATGTCTAATGGAGCTGAACATTATTTTTATGTTTAGATGCATTTAAACTGATCAAATTTTATTTCAGAGAACAATAAAATTAAATTTTGTTTGATTAAAACCCTGCTAAGATACAAGTACCCAAGAATCATTTGAGGTACATAATGCTTTATGAGTTCAAGAAAGGAAACTCAGCAGAAGAAGCGGCTAGAAACATTCACTCAGTTTATGAAGAGGAATGTGTGAATGAAAGAAATTGCAGAAAATGGTTTGCAAAACTCAGAGGTGGAGATTTCACCCTTGAAGATGAAGATCGAACCGGGTGTCCAGATGAGATTGATGAAAAGGTTCTTGAAGCAGCCCTTGAAGAAAATCCTGCTTTATCAGTTGATGAATTGGCAGTTGTTCTCAGTTCAAACCATACAACTTAGAATGCCTGATAGTAAATTTCTTGAGAGCAACTCTCTGCGTCTGCTCGGTCTCACGTTGACTGCTGACCTGAGATGGAACAAATACATTGAGTCAATTGCTTCGGCCACCGCAAGGAAAGTTGGCTCTCTCTGCTGCGCCAGAAAATCTTTCTCCCGGGAATCGATACTTCAAATATACAAATGAACCATTCGCGCTTGCATGGGGTATTGTTGCCATATATGGTCTGGTGCACCTTCTGTTTACCTCGGAGTTCTGGACAAGATCCAGAGACGGATATGTAATATAATTGGCCCTGATCTGGCATCCTGTCTACAGTCACTCTCTCACAGACGTGCCGTCGCCTCTCTCTGTCTTTTTTACAAATATTTCCATGGTAATTGCCCCGATGAGCTGCTTTCACTGGTTCTCAGACTTCTCACCCTTTCACTGTAGAAACTTTTAAATGTAGCCGTTTCTTCTACTCCAGTAGCTTCATACCTCGCACCTCTCGCCTGTGGAACACCCTTCCCTATTACTGTTTCCCTGAGAGCTATAATCTCCAACTATTCAAATGTAATGTCAATCGACATTTCCAGTTACCTTGATCTATCCACTATCCCTCTCCTCATCCTTTCTTCTATCACTCCTATCTGCTCTCGCTCCAAATCTTCTGCAACCCCTGCATCCTAGTGGCTTCACGCCTTGATCGGGGTGTAATGCTTAAAAAAACAAAACAAAACAAACAAAAACAACTGTTCATCGTCATCTTCAAAAACTTGGAAAAGTTCCTAAACTTGGGAAATGGGTGCCTTGGAAAATGAATTGTCTGAAAGCAACCTCAAATCTCGAGTTGACATCTGCTCTTCTCTCCATTCTCGCCAACTTGTTTCACCTTTTTTGGATAGACTTGTGACTGGCGACGAAAAATGGATCTTTTATGGAAATGTTAAGCGTCGTAGACAGTTGCTTGGTAAAGGGGAAAGACTCCAGCCACAGCCGAGAAGGGAACTTCATGGGCAAAAGGTTCTTCTTTCAATATGGTGGGATCGCCAAGGAATAATCCACTTTGAATTCTTACCAACTAATGCAACAATTATTGCTCAAATATACTGTCAGCAATTAGAGCGTTTGAACCAAGCTTTGAGGAAAAAAGACCTGCTCTAGTGAATTAAAAAGAGGTGATGTTTTATCAGGACAATGCGCGACCCCACACAGCAAGAATCACGTTACAAAAGATCGAAGAACTTGGTTGGGATAAAATTCCTCATCCACCTTATTCTCCCGATCTTGCTCCTTCAGACTACCATTTGTTTCGTAGCTTACAGAATCATTTGGAAGAAACATCTTTTGTAACACAGGAAGGGGTTAAAACTGACATTTGTGAGTTGTTTGAATTAAAGCCAAAAGAATTTTACAGTAATGGAATTAGTAAGCTTGTTAGGAAGGAAGTCATAGATAATCAGGGAAAATACAATGTTGGTTGAATCTGTAATTAAATGTAACATTTGGTTATTTGTTTTCTTTATTCAAAATTCGGACAGAACTTATGGGATGACCTGATATTATTTTGTACTCCATCGGTAATGTTCATTTACAAGAGCATAAAAATACGTGAACCAAATACAATACGATATTTATAAAATTACTATTTTATAAAGAAATGGGTGTGAGGAGAAATCTTTTTATTCAAAAATTTAAAAAAATATCAAAATAGGTAAACCATCTACATTGGAATATTTAGTATCTATGAATGTATAAGTAGCTATTAAAACATGATTTTTATTCATAGTTTTATTAACAATATAAATGAATTGCTGCATGAATGAAATGATAGGAATATCAAAATTTATTATTAGTTATCGTCTTTATCTAAAATTGTTTTTTTAAACTTCCATGTTTAACAGACATGTTTTATAAATTTATTTAAAAAAATCATTTATTTTCATATTTATTTCATTATCAATTGATAAATGATCAAAATTGCATTGCATTAGTTAGTTCAAAATTTTAAGATTCGCCTTTTTAGTATGTTGTACATATAAAAATATACTTATAAAGAAACAATCTAATGAATAATTAGTCTTTAATATTTTTGTTATAAATTTTCAAACAAAAAATATATAATAAATTCACTTTCATAAGTTTGGGTTTCATTAAAACTATTGTAATCACTTTTTAAATCGATAAACATTGTTGGAGGGATGAAGGTAGTAAAAATAATGGTGATTTCTGGGAAAAAGCGTCCTTTTGACACAAGTTTTATTGTGGACACGAAAGTAAAACATTGACAGGATTTCTTCACATAGCCACACACACACACACACACACACACACACATATATATATATATATATATATATATATATATATATATATATATATATATATATATATATATATATATATATATATATATATATATCATGTTGTAACCTAGAAAATGTTACTGAATGAGGAACAACCAAAAGAGAAGTTGGGAATGAAAT
>OZ010587.1:57482944-57485444 GCA_963932145.1 Acanthosepion lycidas | reverse complement strand
GTAGTTCCTGGCTCTTTAGAATTTATTTCATTTATTCCTGCTCTACATAGCGTATTAAACACTCTACGTTTTAGCATTATTACTAGGTTGTTTTTTTTTTCTTTGAACTAAAAACTTAAGGCACTGGACTATTTATCTCACCCTGTTCGGATATTTCTAGTTCTTTCTTTTTTTCCAATTTTATTCCTCGGGTACCATTTTGTTTTGATAGACTTGCAAGTTGTGTTCTCCGAGATTTTTACAACCGAGTATTACTAGTAGTATAATACTTATAATATATATATATATATATATATATATATATATATATATATATATATATATATATATATATATATATATATATATGTGTGTGTGTGTGTGTGTGTGCACTTAGAAAAATAAAACATATTAAAAAATAAAATTTTCAGACACACTGGTTTGTAAATCAATATTTTTTGTTTTATTATTTCATTTAAATTCCCCGACTAGTTTCGGCCAGCAAGGCCATCATCAAGAGAAAGAAAATGTTAGATACAGTGAACTACAGAAGTGAATGACTGTTTTTGAGGAAAGGGAACTTTATCTGTACTTTTCATTTGTTTCTTTCAAGTTGTTTTTAAGATAGAGAATGGGGGCCTCCTGGCTTTAAGATTTCCCTCCTTGGTCATCTTCACAGTTTTATTGGTCGCTGGGAATGGGAATTGTGTGTTAAGTGTATGTTATATTTTAGTTCTTTGACGATATTCAGTCACCCCGCCCCCACAAGGGTGTCATGTGGCACAAGGCCTTTTTAACGTGGGCATTCCGAGCCCGTGGGCTCGGCCAAAAATATGCCCAGTGAACCCGTATAAACGGGTTCAGGTCCGGTCTCCCTCCCGAAGGAGACTCCACCCTTCGGTGTAGCCTCCTTCGGGTTCCTCCCGTCCGTAGGATGAGAGTACAACCGAACAGTTGCTCAAGTCAAATTAGTTCTTTGACAGTGTGTGTGTGTGTGTGTGTGATATGTATATGTGTATATATTTGTGTGAGTGTGTGTATAAGTGTGAAACATCAACGCCTCTGTAAGTATGTCTGTCTTGTGTGGGTGATAAATATGGGTTGGGCTTGATTTATGGGGTTAGAATATTAACTCTATCTATGTTGTTAAATTTGTGGTTAAGACCGTCTGGACGATGTGTTTTGAGGCGCAAAATCCATTTGTCTTCATGATCTTCTAGTATTTTTCTAAGGTTATCTTTTCTATCTATTTCTATTTTTTCAATTTAAGAGAATTTTGCATGGCTTTTAAAATGATGTTTTCCGAGGCGGAAATGTTGTTCTGCAGGCAATAATATTTCTTAGGGAACCAACTTGATCCGTTTCCGATAATTATTAATTCTGCAGTGAAATGTCATTCACATTCCCCCACATATTGTTTTTGGCATTGTATGCATTCTAATAGGTTTTACGTTTGCTATATTTATAGAGTGGACACACTTTTGCAGATATAGGCAATATAGACAGAAAACAGCAATGCAAGTTGACAGGCAATTTGGTGCGGTAAATGATCATAAAGCCATGCGTTATTTGGCATTAAATTAGCGCTATACATAGGTCTCTGAAGTTTTTTGATATATGGGATAAGTGGAAAAGGAATTTTTCATTTTTTTTTTAATTTAAGACTAATGTTTTTATATTATTCACTTGATTAATTTCGATTTTGCTTATGTTATTTATTGGTTGATCTATTTTATTTATTATATTTCGCTTACTTTTTTTATTTTATTTCATTTATTTTGTAAACCCTGGGGAGCACTCACATCATAGTAGCAGAAATTAGCCTCGTGTTCACGGAGATAAAAGTATATTTGACAGGAAATAAAACGTACACAAATAACAGGAAAGCATGGTAAATTGTATGTCAATTTCATACAATTTATTTGTATTTTTTGTATTTTTTAGGTTACAATTGTTTTATAGTACTTGTGATAAAAGGGAGAAGTCACTCCGTATTATTACAAGCCATATCACATAGAAAGTAGTTACACACGTGTTGCCTGCCTAACGGTTCTTGGCGAAGAGATTTAATTTAACGTCTTTTAGCGGGATTCCGTATTTCCAACGGGAACATATTTTGTTGGAAGCTGGGAGAGTTTTATTATTTTTATTTATTTAATTTGTTTTGAACAAAGTTTAAATAATTATTTTATTTTATTTTTAATTTCCATTATTATAATTTCATGTTTTATTTTTATTTATTTATAATAGTAAGGTCGCTACATCACTTTATTCGATTCCAGAGTTGAAGTTATAATGCTTATTATTTTTGTCTATGGCTTATAACTTGTTAAGTCGCTTGAGTTGCGATGTGGTTGTAGATGGAATATTAGGAATTTATATTCGCACCCGCATTGAGAACTTATCTATGGCTTTTTCTTTAGGATTTTCTATTTCTCTGCAAAAATGTTTATTGCGATTTGCTCCTCAAGGCAAAGTTTGATTTAAGGTGTTATTGTCAGCTGGTGCGTGTTCTCTTATT
>OZ010587.1:57462944-57477944 GCA_963932145.1 Acanthosepion lycidas | reverse complement strand
ATATATATATATATATATATATCAACGTTTGCGAGTCTAGTGCAAACTTCGTGAATGTCGATATTCTTTGGCGCTTTGCAAACCGGAAATACGAGGTCTGATAAAAAATTATAGGAACTAGTGTCATAATAACAAAGCTGCAACACATAACAATTCGCTATTTAATCTCCTTCGAAGTAGTTCCCTTTTCAAGCTTCATGCATTATCCAGCGTCGTTTCCTTTTATGAAAGCGTTCTTGGAACTCGTTTTTTGAGAATCACGAGCTGCTGCCTCGTCGCATTCAGTTGAATTTCCTAGTTCCTTTCAAGTGAGATTTGATGTTTAATATGTAATCGGAAAAAAGTTGCAAGTGGCGAGATCTGAGGAATATGATGGTTGTCGGACCTGGGAAATATTGCATTTCGCCCGAAAGTTATGCACAAGCGCGGTCACTGATTAAACCACCGTGACGCGGAGAGACGACCGCACTCCACAAAGTTTGCTTCCGAGTACTTCTCGTCCTGGATATGACGGTAAACTACATCCAACAGCAAGGCCTCTGATCAGGAGGTTTTGAGAAGCGTGGAACCACCTCTTAATTGCTGATGTTCCCAGGTCCACCCTGAACCGGTGTGGTAGCACCTGTTAGGGCTCCAGCTATGGGCAAATAATTGACACCCAAACTGGGGTCAAAACACTATGAAATATTAGAAACTATAGTTTATCTTGAAAGAAAATATTACCAGCAATAAAAAAAAAAATGTCGGCATTAAATAAGCCATTGAGGTTGATATGCCGTAAATACAATCAAACCCAACCCAGGCATTTCTATAAATCACAGGTGTGCGAGAACGTTATTACAGAGTTTAAGGTCAATCTGTACCCAGCGGCTTCATTCTGCATACCTTAGATCCACTAATATAACAAGAGTCCCGATACTTTTTGATCATACGTCGTATTTCTGCTTTCATGACTAATCTACACTGGACAGATGTCTTTCTTTTTTATTCTGGTGAAAATGGGATTTATGCGTAATTTTGTGACGATTCCTTGTAAGTTTTGTCATTTGAGACGTGGTCGACATTAATGTTTTTGTTAAACCTACTAACCCTAATCCTAACCCTAATCCTAACCCTAATCCTAACCATTAATTGTCTCTTTAACCTACAGTTATTTCTTTACCTTTCTTTTGTTTAATGTCGCTTTAAATATTTCATGATATTCACACCTTTCTCTGCTTCTTTTACTTTTCTCTCTGTTTATTTTGCTATCTTTTCGAGGCGTCTCTCTTCCTTTTTCTATGCCGTCTATCACTTTACGACTGACCCTATTTTCATTTTCTCTAATACATTCACTTCTGAATTACCTCACTTTATCGATTTCTTCTACTCCTATTTCCCTCATTTACGCATTATTTACTTTAGCTTTTCCTGTATTTTCTCCTTACCATTTCTGTCCCTTTTGTTTTTCTCCCAGAAACCTTTTAGGGCAATTCCACTACCTCCCTTAATAAATCTCCTTTTTCCTCAAACTCTTTCTCTTCGTCTCTCATTTTTTCCCCCTTTAAAGCTTTCGCTAAACTAACTCCTCCCTTGACCTGTCTCTTTTTCCTCATTCAAACTCTTTGCTTCTCGGTTATTTTGCCAATGCCTCCCCACTGAGACAGGATTCGACACAAGGTCAGGATAAACGTGGGGAACCCGAACGCGTACACTCAGGCCAAGTGCAAAATTTGTCCAAGCCCCCGAAACTGTCGGTTACGCTGGCCTTGTTGGCGACCTTCGATCTCCCTCTCTAGTGCAATGAGAAGGTACAGCCTCGGGCAGCTGTTCCCCGGGGCGGGTACCTCGAAGTATTATTTTCGTCAGCTGCATTTCTGTTCCGGGACAGAGGCCACAACTGAGTTGCACTGTTACCGAAGACAGAGACACAACTGAGAAATAATATGCATCCCCGGGCAGGGCCGCGGAATGCTTCTTCATTTCTTGCCCTCGCTTGCATTTTTTTCTTTACTATTAATATTCTCACGATCCCTTCTCGTTCTCTCCTTAGCCGTCTACACTTGTTTTTGCCCTTTGTTTTTATTTCTTTTTTCTCTTATACTGAATTGTTTTCTACACGTTTTCTCTATTCCGTTTCTCACAAATCTGATTTAACCGTAGTTGGTACCCATGTTCCTTAGGAATACCACAAATCAGTCTTTATGTCATCTAGCTTTGTGTAGCAATCACTCTAAGAGATTGAAAAGTCTGAATTTCAAAGCGTGAAATCGAACAGAGGGAAGCCACTCCCTAATGCATGGTAATTCATCGATAATAATGTTCTGCCGTGAGTCATGATCACCTACGCACTGAAGTTAGATGACATTTAAAAAATTGTAGTTCGTTAGAGCGGACGCAGGTACGAGCCGAGTGGTTAGTTTCTCTTCAATATTCTTGATCAGTAGTTCAAGGTTCAACAACAGAATGCCCAATTTCATTATACAGTTAAATAACGAACGAATGAGCCTGTCTTCCCCGTTTTCGTGCCCCATCCGTAGGTTATCACAGTACAAGCTTTGATTCTTCTTCATTCGCATTGCCTCTTGTGACTATGGGGAGAGAGCCATACAGAACTGCATTATCGTTATATACATAGTTCGCCAAACATAGATAAAATTGCCCGCATTTAGACGGACAATCAAAGGGGCAGTTTTTCCATTGAGATTTTTTGGCGGTGTTTATTGTTTTTTATATGCCCCGAAAAGAGATATATATTTATCGAAGTAGCAAAGTGTTTATTGACTACAGTAACCAGGTAGGACAATCTAGCAGGTAACCGTACTGGACAGGTCTTCGTCGTAGTGGTAGGCAATAGGCGTAAGCAATAGACGAAGACTATAGGCGTAGCCAATAGGTGCCCTCTACATCGTTCTGTATATATGGCTGACACTAGCCAATCATATTACTGTGAGGGGGAACCCAGGTGTATGCATATTCATTACATCAGTTTTAAAAATCGATTATTAGAATTGTAATAAATACTAAACATATGAAATTAATGCATTTCCTTTGGTCTTCAGAAATGAAAACAAAAATAATAAACATTATTTTTTTATTAGATTTTTTCTCTACACTATTTACTTCTTAGATCGTAAATTATAGTTAAATAGATAGTTGTATATGAAAATTTCTCAGAGTTAACCTGTAGAAAAAGAAAATATTTATGAATGTAAAAGACAATAAGAAAACTGTAATAGTTGACGACGCGTTTCGCCCGACGTCGACTTTTTCAAGGCGAAACGAAATGAATTTCTTAAACAAAGTAACTAATAACAAAACGGGCTTTAGTTAGTTTTTTCATGTATATTCTGACTATATCTGTGTCTATGTTTTTGTTTTCCAAAATATTTAGTATATACATGGAACAACTAACACCCGCCTGTTTTGTCATTATTAGTTACTTTTTTTAATAAATTCATTTCGTTTCGCCTTGAAAAAGTCCACGTCGGTCGAAACGCGTCCGCAAATATTTCAGTTTTCCTATTGTCTTTTACATTAAAAAATATTGTATATCTATATTATAATTTTATTTCTATTGGTTAGTATGATGCCATACAAGAGTACTCGGGTAAGAGTTGGGACAAATTCTGGAGAAATTAGCGAAAGTGCCATGTCTAAACAGTGTCTTTAATCTTTTTTCAAACCGTAATCTGACATCATATTATTAGGTTGGTGCAAAAATAATGACGTAATAATGTCGTTTTTTGACGTATTTTTTAACGTCAAAAAACGACATTATTACGTCATTATTTTTGCACCAACCTAATAGTTTACCATCGGACTTGACACCTCACCCCCGTAACGTTAATATCAAGACTAGATATTTACTCTATCTCCCCACTAAGACGAGTTGTGACACAAGGTCTTTTTTGAAGTTTGGGACCTGTGCGCGTACACCCGGGCCAGGAACAAAAATTGCCCGCAGCCCCCGCAACAGTCGTTTGCGCTGACCTCGGTGCGAGCACCGATCCCTCTCTAGGTGCAATGAGAGGGTGCAGCCTCGGACAGCTGTTCCCCAGAGCTGGGCACCTCTCAGTATAATTTTCCTCACTTTCGTCTCTGTCCTTTGCACTTTTAAAATTTGCAATTAATATCCAGACTAAATCATTCCACTCCTTTGTATAACGATATACTACATCCGCGTCCTGGGTTCGACGATAAACTACGTTCAACAACAAGACCTCTCAGCAGGAGCTTTTAAGGAGCGTGGAACCATTCATTTTTGGAAAAAAATATTACCAGCAATACATTTTTTTTTAATTTTTTACCAGCAATACATTTTTGGAAAAAAAAATATTACTAGCAATAAAGATTGTCGGCATTAAATAAGCCATTGAGGTTGATATGCCGTAAAACAAAATAAACCAAACCAAACTAAATCATTCGTTCACTTCAACGAGATTAACAGGGATTTGGGGGAGGTTGCTTTTGAGGAACAGAATCTTTAGGCTCATCAAAAATTAACATTTTCAATCAGTGTTTCGACCAGGGTTGTTTAATTTGCAGTCCTTGTATTTCGCGCTCTAAATTCTTTTTTTGCCCTCGAGAAACACAAAGGATTCGCATGCTGTTTTCTCCATTTCAGTAACTAAATTTGTAAGATCTTGGTCTTTCATTAATTTTCTTATTTGTGGTCCATCAAAAAACATCAGGTTTCATTTACTTATAATCAAAGACGGGAAAGCGTATAAATGATCCAATACTGTTAGAACGATCTAATTTAAAGTCTTCAATTTAAGGTTCAACTTCAAATTTAACAAAATAATAATACAAGTTAATAAAGCCTACTACAAGGTGGGGGGGGGCTGTAAATTCAGGAAGATGTGAGACGACCTTTGAAAAATGGTGACAATTGATGTGACTGAAAAAATACAGTAAGGATTCCTGCTTATTTCGTTAATCCCTACGTCAGATGTTCTTTGAAAAGTACAATAACTTGATGCTCAAAATCAGTGACTTGTTTAGCCAAACGAGAAGGGCAGAATGAAAGACGAAAATTGTTTGCAAAAACCTTTAAATGTCGAGTCACAAGATCATTAATCATTCATAAAAAAAAAGCAATCAGAGTTAAGTAATTGAGAGTGAAATGATTGCCCAAGGTCATGAATATTCAAGAATTATATTCAAGGTCAATTATTCCTGGAAGATAAAATAGTGATAATAAATTGATCACTACAAATAAACAATCTTTTATATTTAAATTTCTTCTTCTTCTTTTTTCTTCTGCTTCTTTTTCCTTATGCTTCTTTTTTCTTTTTTTCCTTCTTTTTCCTTCTTCTTCATCATCATCATAGCCTGTGTTTGTCAAATTTGCGAGGTTCTTTTTTTCCCTATTATGGGTCCTTTTTTTCCATTTTACTTAAAACTTCCCCGTTACTCACATGTTCAGTCCACGGTATTCGCAGTATACTTGTCTAGTATCACATTAGTGTTTTCTCAAGCCTCTAATTTATAACTGGTTACCCTGTAGTAGATATAGTTGAGGCTTCAGTATATATATATATATATATATATATATATATATATATATATATATATATATATATATATATATATTCAAGTATATAGCAAAATAATTAAAAATAGATATCGTGAAATTGAAAATTGTGGCGCTTTAAAACACTATAATTTTATTTCAACCAAAGCAAGACCAAAAAGCCACTAAACGCAAGTGTGAAGAAAACGTTTGTGGGAGAGAGTGGAGGAGAAAAAAGGGGGGAGGGAGAGGGGAGAAATGAGGGGAGAGGGGGGACTTTAAAAGATCAGGATTCACGGTGAAGATTGACGTTCAATTTGAATGCCTGAAGATACCAGACAGAAACGCAAGAAGCCGAAAGAGATTTCTGCAAGCGACAAGTGCAAGCGAAGAAACTATTAGCAGCCAACTTACGCTTGCATTTAGCAATTTGAACAGTAAAAAAAAATTAGACCAATCCTGTCTTCTTGTTCTATGTGCCGTGTCCCTTAAAGACGTGGGTGATCATGGCTCTCCACGACGTCAGATTCCTGTCGTTTGTAGATCTTCTACCAACCAATTATACATGGTCTTTGGGTAGGTTATTTAATGCTTTCCTCTGCCCCCTACCTTACTTTCAGTTTTCTAAGCCGTCTTTCCTCATTATGTGTCTTCTTTCTTATTATTTATATGGTAGGTGGTATATTATTATTTATATGGCAGAGCATATATTTTTATAATATGGTAGAGATTATATTATTATTGATATGGTAGGGCATATATTGTTATTTCTATCTTAGGGAGTTTTTTAATTATTTGTATGATAAGGCATACATTTTTATTTATATGGTAGGGCATATATTTATTTTTATATGGCAGAGCATATACTATTTATATGGTAGAGATTATATTATTAATTTATATCGTAGAGAATATATGTTAGGGCATATATGATTATTTATATGGCAGGTTATATTTTATTACTTATATAGTGGGTATATTTTGTTATTTATATGGTGGGGCATATATTATTATTTATATGGCCGAGCATATATTTTTATTTATATGGTAGAGATTATATTATTATTCATATGGTAGGGCATATATTATTATTTATATCTTAGGGATTTTTTTAAATTATTTATATGATAAGACATATATTTTTATTTATATGGTAGGGCATATATTTATTTTTATATGGCAGAGCATATACTATTTATATGGTAGAGATTATATTATAAATTTATATGGTAGAGAATATATGTTAGGGCATATATGATTATTTATATGGCAGGGTATATTTTATTACTTATATAGTGGGTATATTTTGTTATTCATATGGTGGGGCATATATTATTATTTATATCTTAGGGATTTTTTAAAATTATTTATATGATAAGGCATACATTTTTATTTATATGGTAGGGCATATATTTATTTTTATATGGCAGAGCATATACTTTTTATATGGTAGAGATTATATTATTAATTTATATGGTAGAGAAAATATGTTAGGGTATATATGATTATTTATATGGCAGGGATATTTTGTTATTTATATGGTGGGTATATTTTTTTATTTATATGGTGGCGCATTTATTATTTATATGGCAGAGCATATATTTTTATTTATATGGTAGAGATTATATTGTTCTTTATATCGTAGGACATATATTATTGATATAATAGGGTATATATTAAACAGAAATGGCAATTATCTGTTGTATACAACCGCTTTCTAAGATCAACGATTAAACATACTTTGAGAGAGTGAAGCCTGTGGGTTTTAGAAAAGACCACACTTCTTTGAACATTGTGGCATGGCGTTACAGTATCACAAAGAAAGAAACGTATCAAATGAGAGTAACGATATCACTTGAGGTTTTCCAACAGCAACAACTGCTAAAGTGGATATCACATGTAACTCGAAGATAAAATAATAATATAATCAAGATGCAGACATTCTAGCCTAATTCAAATAAACGGTTAGGGACGAAACTGCCATCAATACTGGAAAGAGCGATAACAGCTACAGGACTTGAGAAATCTATTTTTCTGAAAATTTCTTTTGAAGAGAAAGATTTGATGAATTTCATTCGGCATTATCACAAACTGCTATCAATGAATGCCAAATGTTTCCTTATAAAGAAACCGTTAAAATTACTATTACCTCTTTTAAATAGAAGCAATGATATTCGAAATGTAACACATTTTTAGGCAATGTAAAATAATGAAAAAATGATATATTGATTTTATTCACTTTACACTAAATTTTCAGATTATTTTTTTTTTCATGATTGCATTTATTACTTTAAGAAACTAATTTAAAAATGGCCTCAAGTTACGCCGTTTCGCAATTTATTATTCACATCGCAACCTATACACAGCTGAGCAAACAACACCAACTGCATCTTAATGTACTTGGCGAATATTCATCATTACAATATACAGGGTGGCTAAAAAAATTGCCGCATTTTAATTTTATTGTAGTTTGGTCTTCGTGGCTTCAGGAACTTGTCTTTTAGACGAAATCAGAATCAACGAATTGTTGCTGCCCGACATTACTATCTGTGTGGCTCAAATGAATCTGAAGCATGTCGTCGCTTCAGTGAAAGAATTAGGCAAACCTTTTTGAATACCCTGTACACACACACGTACACACACACACACACACACACACACACACACACACATATATATATATATATATATATATATATATATATATAAAAGTGAACATTGACGTCAATACTCAGAGGCGACAGGCTGTTTCATAATGGACGCAAGCGTCAGGCCGCGTCCAGTATGAAACAGCCTGTCGCCTCTGAGTGTTGACTTCAATGTTTCATTCTATATTTATATTTACATAAGGTTCTATCTCTGATATTGAACACTTTATCCCATAAATATGGCACAACTTAAAATTATATTTCTTAATATATATATATATATATATATATATATATATATATAGTAAAAGATTTATCACTTAGATAATAGATCTTACTTTCAGCATTACGACTCCAGGATTTCATAGACGGGACTATCCATCCACTCGTCAGGTTGTATCAGCTGATTCAATTGACTGCTTTACATAAAGGTTCACTCTGTACAAGGCCCGAGTGTCACTCGAAGTAGAAAGTTATATTAAGCAGTAGTTTATATGGATAGGAGAGGATGATTACGGTTAACTCTAGATTTGAACAGGTTAAGATTGTAGTCATCGGGAAACATCCTCTTGGAAGTCTGTCTAACAGAGCAGTGGTTCATGGGAAGAAGTTGAACCCAATTCTCTCCGATGGATTACGGAGGAAATGTGGGTGGTTTTCAAATATGTAAGTGCCATTGAAAGTCATAGCCCTGGCGAAACCGAGAAATATATTTCGCCCGAGCACTTTCCATGGAAGTAGGGATAGTGCAGTTAGAGACTCACCACATCCCGCTTGTGAGAAAGAATTTCGAGGGTCGAAACTGATTATTCTCCAACAAGGATTCGGAGACTCTTGAACTCTATCAAAATTGCATAGTGGGGGCTAGGCAGCTCCTGACTAAATATGGCAACAGTACTTCATTTTTGGCCTGATCTGGCTCATTATTAGGCTCATCATGATCAACATTTCGTCACCATTTTTTTTCTTAAGCCTTAAAATGTTTCATTTGTATTGGTCGATATTTATTTTGGTTTGATATACTCCAAAAGGTTTCTCGTGGATTTACATTCATTTTATCTTTATCTTCTCAAATAAATCTTTTCTTTTTTCTTCGTATTTTTAATACTATTAACATTGTTCGAAGTTCTGCCTTTATCTTCCTATTGCTCACCAAATAAAATTACGGCATTAAATGACATATAAACAGTTGATACGTATGCTCAGAATCTACAATATTTACCTTCTCTTACGGTGGAGTAATGTATAGCAGCACGGATTGAGGAATCGGAGAGCCGAGTTCGAATTCCAGTCGAATCCATTACATTCGCTGACGTGCTAATACCCTTGGGAAACGTATGAATCCCCTTCTTCTCCCCCCAGCTATGGGTGAATAGCAGGACAGACCGGGTTCTATAGCCTTGGATAGCAACTGGTCTACCGCAATAAGAAATGGCAACCTACTGAGGCAAAAATCTACCTCGTTAGTCATGTATCGAAAGCTACATGATCGCCTAAACGTGTATCACGCATGGCATATAACTGACAGCCTGATCTAACTAAACTCGTTAATTATCTATATAAATTCGTTAATTATCTGCCTAAACTCGTTAATTATCTATCTAAACTCGTTAATTATCTATCTAGACGCGTTAATAATCAATCTATCTAAACTCGTTAATTATCTATCCCTCTTAATGCGTTAATTATCTATCTAGACTCGTTAATAATCAATCTATCTAAACTCGTTAATTATCTATCCATCTAAACTCGTTAATTATCTATCTAGACTCGTTAATAATCAATCTATCTAAACTCGTTAATTATCTATCCCTCTTAACGCGTTAATTATCTATCTAGACTCGTTAATAATCAATCTATCTAAACTCGTTAATTATCTATCCATCTAAACTCGTTAATTATCTATCTAGACTCGTTAATAATCAATCTATCTAAACTCGTTAATTATCTATCCCTCTTAACGCGTTAATTATCTATCTAGACTCGTTAATAATCAATCTATCTAAACTCGTTAATTATCTATCCATCTAAACTCGTTAATTATCTATCTAGACTCGTTAATAATCAATCTATCTAAACTCGTTAATTATCTATCCATCTAAACTCGTTAATTATCTATCTAGACTCGTTAATAATCAATCTATCTAAACTCGTTAATTATCTATCCCTCTTAACGCGTTAATTATCTATCTAGACTCGTTAATAATCAATCTATCTAAACTCGTTAATTATCTATCCATCTAAACTCGTTAATTATCTATCTAGACTCGTTAATAATCAATCTATCTAAACTCGTTAATTATCTATCCCTCTTAACGCGTTAATTATCTATCTAGACTCGTTAATAATCAATCTATCTAAACTCGTTAATTATCTATCCCTCTTAACGCGTTAATTATCTATCTAGACTCGTTAATAATCAATCTATCTAAACATCCCTTAATAATATCGGGGTCTGCATAGGCGCTCACTGAAGGTTTCGAATGAAGGTTTTCGATTCACAGAGAAGTTATAATTTGGAATAGACGTTGCATCGCGCCTATTGACGGCCGATAGCTACCATTACATTTTTCAATTGTATTCTTCTCGATTGTAATGCGTTTTACAATAAAAATTAATTTCCATATACAGTATGCCCTAACAAATGAAGTATCTGTACACATGTGTACACACACATCAACATATATATGTGTGTTTAGGCGTTTCTAAGTGACATAACCTAACGCACACAACAAATCAATGGATTATTTTATGATTTTAATCTATTTCTCCTTTCTCTCTTGTCACCACTTTCTTTCTCTCCCGTATAACCTGTTTCGTTCTTTCGATGAGGTTAGTTTTCTGTTTCTCCTTTATGTGACTTGGGATCTCAACAAGCACACAAATTCACATGATGACGCAGAAAACCACGTGCAATCTCTTTATACATGAGTGTGCGTTTTCAGTGAATGCTATTTTCTGTAAATTAAGCGCCAGTTTCCGTGTGACGTCTACCAAAATTGCCTCTTTTTATTACGTTTTTCTCTTTTTTATTTCGTTTGAAATTCGTTCCTAACATCAAAGATAAAGGAAGAATCAAGGCTCATCCTCGAAGCGGAAGCACCTATCTCTCTATCTATCTTAAATTATCCGCTATTTTTAATAGTTACTCATATTTGGGTAGACGCTCCGATTATTTTTTTTGACCACGGTGGAGTAATAGATAGCGACTCAGATTGACGAATCAGAGAGCTGAGTTTGAATTTCAGTCGGATCCATTACACATTGGGAAAGGCATGAATCCTCTTTTTCTCCCCTAGCTATGGGTAAAAAGCGGGACAGAACGGGTTCTATAGCATTGGATGTAGACTGGTCTACCGCAGAAAGAAATGGCAAACTACAGTGCTAAAAAATCTACCTCGTTAATCAGGTATCGAAAGATACATGATCGCGTAAGCGTTTATCACGTATGACCCATAATTGACTGATCTTATTTCGTGTACCGGCCTGCTCATTCAAGAAGCTTATTAAAGAAAATGCACCCTCAGGAAGTCTTCTTGAGGATGGAGGCCGGTAGACGAATTAAAATACTATTTAAATAAGTAAACGGAACGTCTACTTATATAAGTTTATCAGCCAAAAATAACGATTAATATAAGAAAATTATGCAACATTAAAAAATAAAACCCATTATTTTTTAGAAAAATAAATTTCTATCTATGTAGGTAGCTATCAATCTCTATGTATCTATGTAAACTCGTTAATTATCTATCTATTTATATATATATTAGGTTGGTGCAAAAATAATGACGGAATAATGTCGTTTTTTCACGTATTTTTAACGTCAAATAACGACATTATTACGTCATTATTTTTGCACGAACCATATATATATATGTGTATATATATATATATATATATATATATATATATATATATATATATATATATATATTCGTTAATTATCTATTTATCTCTGTATCTATCTAAATTCGTTAATTTTCTATCTACTGCAGAATGTCCATTGTATATATATATATATATATATATATATATATATTAGGTTGGTGCAAAAATAATGACGTGATAATGTCGTTTTTTGACGTATTTTTAACGTCAAAAAACGACATTATTACGTCATTATTTTTGCAATAACCTTATATATATATATATATTGCTGTATGTCCATTATCTATCTATCTGTCTGTCTATCTTTCTATCTTTGTTCATTATTCATCAGATTGATACTACCTATTCTTCAGTATATCAAACAAATTTGATACTGTCTGTTTATCTACACCAATCATCTTGCCCATTTATAAATCTACCATTCGACCGTGCATTGAATATTGCTGACATATCTGGTCTGGTGGTCCTGCTATATCCGAGGTCTAATATATATATATATATATATATATATATATATATTTAAATTTGAAATTTAATCTCCTTCGAAGTAGTCCCTTCTGAAGCCGCACACTTTATCCAGCGCCATTTCCATTGGTGAAAACATTCTTGGAACTCCATTTTTGGGATATCGAGTATGAGTCTTATTGCATCCTTTCATTTGTTCCTTTCAAGTGGAATTTGTATTCCTGAAGAGGAAAAAATCTCAAATGGCGAGATCTGGAGAATATGGTGGTTGTTGGACCTAGGGAATGTTTTACTTGTTCAGAAACTGGTGCAGAAGTGATGGTCCCTTATGGAACCTCTGTGGCGAATTGAGTCGATTACACTTTACAAGTACTGCTATAAACAACGAGAAAGTGAGCGAGAACGTTATAACTTCGTGTGCATGCGCAGCAGACATCAAGGTCAGTCTGTCCCAAGCTATTTCATTCTGATTACTTTAGCTTTGTTATCATAGTAACAGTCCCAGAAATTTTTTTTTTACTAGACCTCATATCTCATGATTCTTGATTAAATCCAATGAAAAGTCTGTAATGTAACCGGTCCTGACCTGGCATCTCGAATTCGGTCAGTTTCCCGCTGCTGTGACGTGGTTTACTTCAGTCTTTTCTATGAATATTTTCATGGAAATTCTTCTGGTGAGATGTTCTCCTTGGCGGATCGACAGCATGAATTCAAACATACTACCAGATTAGAAACTAGATCTCAACATTTATCTTTTGAAGTAGCTAAATATAACCGTAAGTTCTATTCTAATAGTTTCTTCCGGTGTCTTCATATTCCCTAACATCTAAAATTTGTTATTTTTTTTTCTTTTAAATCATCATCTCTCTTCCTGAATCCTGTTCTTTTATATAATTTTTCTTTACTACAATCTTATCATTCTACTTAAATTCTACTTAAATTCTTAGGTAACACCGTTGGTCTTAGTGACATTGTCCACTTGCTTGAAGTGGAATAAAATCAGTGACTGAAACGATCTAATTACATAGACTAATACTCTCTATATATCCCTGTTGTTTATTTTTAACTAATGTTCACTCAGGGGAAGGCCCAAGAATAAAGGAAGTTGTTTTCTGAGCATTAAGATTAAGAGGTAAAAAACGCAGTTTATGAAGATGTTATATATATATAACAACTAAATCAAACGCCAAACTGATATGCGGCTGCTCGGTGAATGAATGCCGAGTGTTCTTATGGAAGGACAGGTTTAATAATGACATTTCCCTGTCCAAAATGTCGATCATTGAGCTATTGAATTTTTTTTTTCGCCTTGACAAGGAATGATATTATTTTGAAATATATATTTGCGGTGAAATTTTTTTATTATTATTATTATTAAGCTGTGGACTTGTTGATATACCTATATATTTGTATGTATTGTACTTTTCAGCATCCAATTTAAAGAGAAGCCTAATTTCCAGAAACAAAATGCCGTCATTAATTGTTCCAAATGAAATGACTGAAATATAGATGAACTCTACCATTTTTTTTCCATTAATTTCCCTTATTTTTATTCAAGGCGTCAACCGTTCGAAAGAGCACTCGATTTGGCAAATCTTTAATTTAAAATTCTGATGACACGTTGGTCGACTTGTCGTCTGTTTCCAATCAATATATGTAGCGCCAATTTTATACTCACCAAAGACTTATAAGAAAATATCAAAATTTCAGATAAGTAAAAAAAATGATAAAAATGGAAGTAACGATATTTTTCTCCAGGTATTATGACGGCTTCTTTTTTCCTCTCTTCTGAAAAAAAAAAACAAAACAAAAAAAAAAACAAAAGACAAAAATAATAATAATAATCTGAGATATTCTGTCAGTATTTTTATCCTTGTTTGCTCGTTATGATGGAATGTTTACTAATCGCGTGTCATAAAACTTTTTTACTATTAAGTTCAACAAGTACAAGTCTCGAGAGCCTCTCAAGGCAGAGGATTACTGTTAAAAAGGTTCTCATGAAGGAGATGTGATACGGGTGAAAGACGATGTGATAGGAAGTAAAACTTAGGAAGCAAGATAACGATTGACCTTTGACTTGAATTTTGTATTGTTTATGTGAGCAAACATTAAAGGAGGTTGTTTTCTGAGCATTAAAAGTTAATTAATTCAAATTATCGCCAAAAAGGCGACGATTAGAATTGTAATAAAACGATTTATTTACCCATTAAATCGTTTCTTTGTGAAACAATCTTGCAGTTGAAATTAGTAGGCAACGGGGACAATTTGACTCCTCGGAAGTGGCATACTGTGTCCTAGTTGTTAAAAGTCTGAATTGGCAAAAATAAAGAATAGATCTCATTTGAAAATTGCCACTGAAAAAGCAATGAGAGGTATCTGTGAGAAAGTGACTGCAAAAAGGAGAATAGATTTTTTATACCAAGTGCAAGTAAACGATTGTGTACTTTGTGAAGATAGAAAAAGTGAGCAACTTCAGCCCAGATTTATAAACCACTATTTTAT
>OZ010587.1:57372944-57457944 GCA_963932145.1 Acanthosepion lycidas | reverse complement strand
GCATCCATTAGACATGGAACGTGGAACTAGGACAGTCTTCCCCAGTGAGCGAAATAAAGGGTTCATTTCGACATTCCAACCTCCTGAAGAAGGCCGGAGCGTATAACTGCCGAAACTTTTGTGATAAACATGGCAACAAAGATAAAGACAATAGTCCGAATAATGTAAATAGGATCTCCTCAGTTTACAAAGCAATATGTAACTACATTCATAGATCTCACTCAGCTGTAGTTTATATCTATGTTCATTGGGAATGGTATAAATCCGTCTTTTCCCCTCCAACTGTGGGTTAAATAGCAGTGCAGGCATGACCCTCTAGCCATGATTGGAAGACGATCAAGTGATTGAAAAACCTGAAATCCAAAGCGTGGTTTCACTACTCAACTATCTTATCGAAAAATACATGGAAATTCAGAAATAAAGGAAAATATGGGAAGACCTATGATCGCCGACGTATTGAAGTGAGACGACATTAAAAAAAAAACGTTGTATCTTTATTAGTTATTTACTTTGCTAGCCCGGACTCGGATAAGAGTCAATTACGTAGTAAATCTCGAGTATTCTCGATCTTGTCTACCAGTTCATCAAAAGAATGTAGTCCAGTGATCATGTACGGTCAATCAATGAACGAATGAACTTGTAATGAAGAAAATACGCAGGTGTAATCTTTAAGAAAGCTTTGTTCACCTGAGAATACAAGTTTGGCGTATAGTGTCTGTTTATAGTCCCAGCAAACAGAAATACCATGGTCTGTGTTGTGATCCTAGGAAGAGAGCCATACAGAACTGCATTATATTTATATAACTAGTTTGACAAACATGGATAAAACTGATCACAATTAGACGGACGGCCAAAAAATGCGATGATTAAAATTTTAACAAGACCTAAACATATAAAATTGGATGCATTTTCTTTTTTCTTCAGAACTGCGAATAAAAATAATAAACTCTATTTGTTTATTAGATTACTTATTTACATTATTTATTTCTTAGATCGTTTATTGGAATGGTTGAAAAAACATTGGCTAGTTTCCAGTTGATTTAAACTTCATAAAATGGTAACTAGTGGGTAACTAGCGTTTTACTTGTTAATAAAACTTGCTGTTTCGTTTATTTTTTCTAAAAAAAATTTTATTTTTTATTTTCAGGTTATAAAAATGCGTGTCAATAATCATAAGCTCCGGAATAATCATTTAAAAATGTTATTGTTGAATTGTAATGTTTCTTTTTTCATAAAAAAATATTGCCTAAAAAAACGCCTGATAATTATGCACCAACCAAACAGTTGTTTTGTACTCTAAAAAAGAGAAAATTATTATACATGTTTAAAAAAAAGTGATATGATTTTTTTATTAGAAAGTTTATGACAAAAAGAAAAAAAAAGCATTTTATGATAAAAAATGAACGCTTAAAAAAGCATAGGTGATATTTATTTCATTGAAGTTGATAAAAAGCGACTTCAAATCTTCAGACCTGTTAACCAAATGTAAATGGGAAAATCCACTCCAGTGCTAAAAATTATGAATAGTGATTTCATATTGAGAAAGTGAGGGAAAGAAAGATGTAAATTTATTACTGTGTAGGAAGGAGGGGAAAGGAAATTGTGTGTATACATGAGTTGACAGTTCGTCTCAGTTGTATTAAGTGACATTAGATGTTGTGATCTAATTTAACATCCAAATTGTGGACATAAATCATTGCATAAGATGGCAGGATATATTGGGGTTGGTGCATAATTATCAAGTGTTTTTGTAGGCAAGTTATTTGTTAATAAAAATTGCTCTGTTGTTTACTTTTTTAAAAATGTTATTGTTGAATTGTTATGTTTCTTTTTTCATAAAAAATATTGCTTAAAAAAACGCCTGATAATTATGCACCAACTCAATCAGGATTTACTTATATTTGGTTCAGATGTTTTAATAATTTAGTTAATGATTATACATTTATGAATGCTTTTTTTTTAAATTTATTTCTTCATAAATTGGTAAATGATAAATGAAAAGATAAATATTTTAATGATAATAATGAAGTACCCCATCCTACCTATTTACAATAATAACCAATCTGTATAAAAGCTCTCTAAGTTCAGTTTAGCAAAATAATGCGAGGCTAGCTGGGACCTGTTCCAGCTAAACAGTCGAACTCTCAGCCTCTGAGCAGAGAGGAACCCGGACGAGGCTCAGCCGAAAGGCAGAGTCTTGTTCGGGGAGGTAGACTGTCCCTGAAACCGTTTATACGGGTTCAAAAGTGAATATTTTTAGCCGAGTCTACGGGCTCGGTGAACCCACGTTAAACCGGCCTTGTGCTACATGCAACCATCATGGGAGGTAGCTAAATATATTAGCAGAATAATGCGAGGCTAGCTGCGACCTGTTCCAGCTAAACAGTCGAACTCTCTGCTTCTGAGCAGAGAAGAACCCGGACGAGACTCCGCCGAATGGCGGAGTCTCGTTCGGGGAGGTAGACTGCCCCTGAACCCGTTTATACGGGTTCAAAAGGGAATATTTTGGGCCGGGCCTACGGGTTTGGTGAACCCACTTTAAACCGGCCTTGTGCCACATGCAACACTCGTGGCGGGGGTGGCTAAATATAGTAGTAGAATAATGCGAGGCTAGCTGCGACCTGTTCCAGCGATACAGTCGAACTCTCTGCCTTTCAGCAGAATAATGCTCCTGAAGTGGCTATTCCGAGTTTTCTACTCATTACAGTTGTATTGCATTAATTCTAATTATATTACATAACATAAACTTATTCTTATAGATAACCAATCTAATAAATAAAGTGTTTAATATTTTTGTAGTAAATTCTCAAGAAGAAAAATGTGTAAATTCACTTTCATTATATGTTTAAGTTGTATTCCAATTTTAATCATTGCTTTTTAAAACAAACATTGCCGAAGAGTGAAAATAGTTTCAAAAGTGATTTTATGGTAAAAACCGACCTTTTGACATACCTCTTATTACGGGACGATTATCCATTTTGCCGATAGTCCTGTATCAAAATAACAATCTGATTTTATGTTCGTCGGCATGTTGCCATACAAGAGAAATTGGAAAGAGATGGGAGAAATTTTCGAGATTTAAGGGCGATTTTCATGTGTTAACAGTATCTTAGATATTTTTTCAGACCCTAATATGCCATCATATCAGTTTGCCATCGGCCTTGAAACCTCACCCCCGTAACGTTAATATCCAGAAGAAAGCGTTCGCTCACTTCAACGAGATTAGCCGGAAAGTCATCAAGATTGCTTTTGAGGAAATGAATCTTTAGCCTCAGGGTTCATCTAAAAGGATGAACATTTTCAATCAGTGTTTCGATCAGGGTTTTATAAATGGCAGTCATTGTATTTTGCGCCTTAATATTTGTTGTTTTTTTTTATTCCCCGACAAACATGAAGGATACTCAGGTTCTTTTCTCCCTGTCAGCGACTAAGTTTGTGAAATGTTAATCTTTCATTTATATTCTTATTTGTAGTCCATCAAAAACAACGACTTTTATTTTCTCATAATAAAAGCCAGGAAATATGTATAAGAATGTACAGGGTGCGATCGATAAACTGTCGTCTAAATGACGCAAAGATGAAACTAACACTGACATCTCATTTTAATAGATATATTTACCAAAATTACACAATAATATCTCCAATCACTAAAGAGTAAATTTATTCAATAAAATCGCCATTTGTTTCAATCAGCTTAAGTAAATGGATGGTGAAACAGGTTTTGACAAATAACAAAAGAGCTAAAACGGGATAGGAAAATGCGGAGGGCCATGATCACCTAAGTTCTGAAAAGACAAGGCACATAAAAGAGGAAGATATGGTTTTGCCATTGGCATATAATTGTTTGATAATGAGACCAACTTTAATTGAATTTTTATCGAATCCATTCAGTTTAAGTGTATGTGTTCTTTTACCATTTTCAACCATGAAAAGTGAGGACAAATGTGCATGCATGCATTACTGACTCCAGGGAAAACAACTGAAGTCGTTCCTCCTCATCTTTCTTCTTGTTCTTGTTCTTGTTCTCATCCCCCGCCCCCTTCTTCTTTAAACTACCAGCTATCGATCCATTACATGTTACCAGAAACGAAGAATCTTCTATGGCCAGGTCGTTTTTGGCAAACACCTACCGCCTCTTCTCATTCAATAGAATTTCAACAGAATAGGTTGTTTTCCCTGCCAAGGTGCGATATTGGCATCCGTGTCTATATTCCTTGCTCAAATGTCCTTGACTTTCTTACAGCAGTCGAACTTTGTTGGCTTGAAGCCATGTTTAAAGTCTTTCCGTTTCCAGTTTTCTATTTCGCCTTTGATTCAAATATAGCTTTTATTCAATAAAATTCTGTTATAGAATAATACCCTGACTCTATATTGTAGCATAACTACGAACGATAATGGGTATGTCCCCATTCACATAAACAGAGTAGTAAATACTGTATGTTGGTCTGCAGTCGGAGATTTTTCTCCAGCAGTGCTGGTGAAACTCTGCCTCCCGACAGAGAAGATGCCCAGGCGAGGCTATATCGTAGGACAAAATTTCGTCTCAGGGAAAAAGATACCCGACCCCGTTTTATACAGGGTCTACGGGGAATGTTTTGGCCGAGCCTACGGGTTTGTATATCCCACATCACATTCGGCCTTGTGCCACATCTAACCGCATGGGGCGGTTGGAAAATATCCTGCAGTTGAAAATTCGTTTTCCAGCTGTGCTGGTCAAACTCTCTACCTCCGGGCAGAGATGATCCCCAGACGAGGCTGTGTCATCTCGGGAAACAGCTACCCGACTACGTTTTATATGGAGTTTACGGGAAAATTTTGCGGAGGCTACGGGATCGGATGCCCTACATTAAATTTGGCCTTGGGCCACATCTGACCGCATGGGGCGGTTGGTAGATATCCTGCAATTGGAGATTCGTTGTAGAATTGACTTGACTCGCTTCCCTAGTAACCTTCCCTGGGTGTTGTAGGTGTTGTCTATTAAATGACTCGGGAGCTGCTGAAGATAGAGGCTTACGTTCACATCACATTGAAACAGCGGTTCCCGTATATCATCGAAGTTAAGCAGCGTCGAGCCTGGTCAATACCTAGAGGGAGCGCTTGGAAATGCCAGGTGCTGCCAGTTTTGATGTTCGGGTGGATTAATTAATAATGGCTTGGAAATGGAAATGTTCCAGTTGCGTCTATAATATTAATTTACGTACAGATGTCTTTGGCGAAAGTATGAATCCACCTTTTCCCCCACCAAAATCGAATCACAGGTTACGGCACCTGATACTCCCAAGCGGTTACCCATCTAGGTACCGACCACGCTCGACGTTGCTTAATTGTGTTGAATGTACGGGTACCGGAGTTTTATTAGAATGGTAACCACTAACATATCCGAAGTGAAATGCTCCTAGCATTGTATCGTTTTCTTTTATTACGATGATAGCTAATTATAGACAAAAGATATTTAGCCACAAATTTACTGTAAAAGGATTATGTTGGCATCATTCGTTAGGAAGATTAGGATAAAATGCAATTACTGTATACTCCCTGAAGAACATAGGACAGGAGTTACAATATACAACGTGTTGCTGCTGTGGTTTCTGTAGCAAGTAAGATTTTGACATGAGATTGCCAGTCGCCCGCTCAATTGATTTCAATTCAGAGTTGTCTTTCTCATGGAGTGGTCACTAAGCAAAGCTAATCTAAAAAGACTTTTCTAGCAATCTGAAAATATATTTTTTCTGGCTTTAAATATCCTGAAAAGGATTGATAATTTGTAGCAGTGATTCTCAATCGACGTGTATCGCGCTTTTCCTCTTAAGTCTCTCGCAAAATATTGTCACAGCATACATATATATGTTTGGTTTGTTTTGTTTTACTGCATATCGACCTCAATGGGTTATTTAATGCTGGCAATATTTTTATTGTTGGTAATATTTTTTTTTTCAAAATGCATTGCTGGTAATACTTTTTTCAAAATTGTATTGCTGGTAATAGTTTCTTTTCCAAAATATATTTCTAGCCATTTTTGTTAAAAAAAAATGTATTTTTGGTTATAAGGTATTACTGATAATACTTTTTCCAAACGTTTATTGTTGGTATTCAAATTTATTTTTAAACTTTTATATTATTTTGCCCTCAGTTTTGGGATTAATTGTTGGCCCATAGCAGGAATAGGGGCTCTCCACCCCGTGTCAGGGTGACCTAGGAACACCAGCAATTAAGAGATGGCTCCACTGTTAAAAATCCTTCTGATCAGAGGCCTTGCTGCCCGGTGTAGTTTATCGTCATACCCAGGACGCTATATGTGTGTGTGGGGCGAGGGACGTAGTAATGGTACAGCGTTAGTATTAACATTTTTTTTCAAATTATTCTTTTCAGTATTCGTCGATTATGTTATTTTAAATACTTTGTTTAGATATTCACTTTTTAAAATGTATTTTTATTTTCTTAATTGAACTTTTTAAAAACCATTTAATCATTTCTAGTGATCGAGAGCTAAAGATAAAAAAAAATCATGTTACCCATTGATAAGGAGAAAAAGCTTTATCAGTTTTATTTCAATTTTCTATTCTTCTCAACCCTAAATAACATAATAAATAAGAAGCGAGAAAGACTACGCTCAACTGAAGAAGAAATGAGAATATTCTTACCGCACACTAGCAGCATGGCCCGGCGTTGCCCGGGTTTGATTCAAAAATCGTACGACTCATACAGCAATCTATATCAGTTGAGTTAAAATATTTTTGCATTTTCTTGCCTTTAAAGGAGTGCCCTTTGCCGTGCAGATGTTGCTACATGCCTTACTTCTTGCCTATATCACACTGAGAATTTTTTCTAAGCTCTATATTAACATTAAATCTGTTATGAAAAAAGAACTAAACAAAATGAACACAAAACAATCAGCTTTAAAAAAGGACTCATAACTGGAAAAACCGAATGAAAAAAGAATGTTAACAACAAAGACTTTTTCACACCCAACCCAGTTCTGCGGAATCAGAATCAACATTGAGTTTAACCAAGTGAATGAGCCAATTGGAGTAAAGTGCCATGTAGATTTAAATTTTTCCCACTTGTGACGAATGCAGCATGCTAGTTAACATTCGTGTCAGTCAGCTGTTGGCTCTCACGCTGGCCAATAGAATCTTCCTGCCTATTCGTGGCAGCCAGCTATTGGCTCTCACTCTGGCTAGTACAAAATGGCCGCAAACTACATGAAAAGTGCCGTAGAAGCATAAAAAAATCGATTATTTCTACTATCGATAGGAGTTGGGAAATGCATAAATAATAAATAATTATAATGAATAAAAAAATTGTAATAAAATAAGTTCATTTTTGTGCGTGCGTTTTTTAATCTATATTTCATAACATTTAAAAAATCGCTACAATCTATTATTGTTGTGTGTCTCGGTGACAAAGAAACTAATTGATTAGATTTTTATGGCTTATCAACCCTTTATGGATTATTTAAGGCTGAAACATATTTTGAATTCTAAGAATAATTTTATTTTTTGGTGTATTGGGGAGTGAATATTGCATTTACACTTAGGAAATAACAATAATTTTACAAGATACAAGTCCTACAATTTAACCCGTATCTGGGGAGAGAGAGAGAGAGATGGAGGCTAAGAAAATAAACTGTAAAGATTTTAGGTCTCTGATTCATTTCTAGGATCAAAGTGTTAGTCATCTTACTGATACATGTAAATAGTGTATTTTCTTAGTTTTAACCTCTTTATGGTTTATACTATTCTTCGATTATGTTATTTTAAATACTTTGTTTTAATATTCATTTTTTAATAAGTTTTTATATTTTTAAAATAAAATAGGGTACCTATTGATACATCTTGAATTTTAGTAGAAAAGGAATATGCCACATTATCTAAAAAAGGCTTTATCAGTTTTATTGCAATTTTCTACTTCTTATTCACGTGAATTAATCTTCTCTAGCACAAATAACAATAAATAAGAAGCCAGAAAGACTAAGCTCAACTGAAGAAGAAATGAGGGCCTGCTTATCACACATTTGTCCAAACATTGAAGAAATCGAGAAAATCACCGGGTTCGGGTTTCCCACCAAATAAGCTGCACAAATAGTTGAATAAAAACATTGAAATAAAATAAGTTCATTTTTGTGCGTATACTTTTAAATCTATGGTTTTATTTCATAACATTAAATTTTTTTTGCTAAGTGTGTCGTGACACAGGCATTTGCTTCTAGGTATCACGTTTCTTAAAATGGTTGAGAAACACTCAACTATATAGAGTGATAGAAAAGTAACTTTCTAATTTATGTGAGAGTGGCCAGGATACAGTCCTGACTTAACACCCGGTAACTTTTTCTTTGGAGTGGGTTAAAATAGTAAGTCTACTATTCCAAACCAAGAATTTTGAAGAATTTTAAGGGCGAATACAAGAATTTATATCATCCATATTGCAAGAGTTCCTGGTGAAATCAGTTGACGCAATTGCTGGACGGCTGGAGAAGCTGCTGGCTGGTAACCATATTTTATTTTAAACAAAACCTCAAATTAAACGCTTTCCTTTTCTACCCATTTCATGTGTAAATTGTTGTTAATAAATAAAATATAAGTATTTTAAAATGGGGAGTTACTATTCAATCACCTGTAGAAACCGAATCAATCAATCAAGTAATCAATTCACTCTGAATAAAAAGGGTTACAGTTGGAATGCTTCTGATAAAAGACGTGTGAATGAAAGCAAAGAAAAGGTGTTAGGAATTTCAGATTATGAGGTTGCATTGGGAAGTAATGTAAGGACATTGATTTGCATTTGCCAGGAGTAATGTATTCACAGAGACATTGATTTGCAATTTGCCAGGAGTAATGTATTCACAGAGACATTGATTTGCATTTGCCAGGAGTAATGTATTCACAGAGACATTGATTTGCATTTGCCAGGAGTAATGTATTCACAGAGACATTGATTTGCATTTGCCAGGAGTAATGTATTCACAGAGACATTGATTTGCATTTGCCAGGAGTAATGTATTCACAGAGACATTGATTTGCATTTGCCAGGAGTAATGTATTCACAGAGACATTGATTTGCATTTGCCAGGAGTAATGTATTCACAGAGACATTGATTTGCATTTGCCAGGAGTAATGTATTCACAGAGACATTGATTTGCATTTGCCAGGAGTAATGTATTCACAGAGACATTGATTTGCATTTGCCAGGAGTAATGTATTCACAGAGACATTGATTTGCATTTGCCAGGAGTAATGTATTCACAGAGACATTGATTTGCATTTGCCAGGAGTAATGTATTCACAGAGACATTGATTTGCATTTGCCAGGAGTAATGTATTCACAGAGACATTGATTTGCATTTGCCAGGAGTAATGTATTCACAGAGACATTGATTTGCATTTGCCAGGAGTAATGTATTCACAGAGACATTGATTTGCATTTGCCAGGAGTAATGTATTCACAGAGACATTGATTTGCATTTGCCAGGAGTAATGTATTCACAGAGACATTGATTTGCATTTGCCAGGAGTAATGTATTCACAGAGACATTGATTTGCATTTGCCAGGAGTAATGTATTCACAGAGACATTGATTTGCATTTGCCAGGAGTAATGTATTCACAGAGACATTGATTTGCATTTGCCAGGAGTAATGTATTCACAGAGACATTGATTTGCATTTGCCAGGAGTAATGTATTCACAGAGACATTGATTTGCATTTGCCAGGAGTAATGTATTCACAGAGACATTGATTTGCATTTGCCAGGAGTAATGTATTCACAGAGACATTGATTTGCATTTGCCAGGAGTAATGTATTCACAGAGACATTGATTTGCATTTGCCAGGAGTAATGTATTCACAGAGACATTGATTTGCATTTGCCAGGAGTAATGTATTCACAGAGACATTGATTTGCATTTGCCAGGAGTAATGTATTCACAGAGACATTGATTTGCATTTGCCAGGAGTAATGTATTCACAGAGACATTGATTTGCATTTGCCAGGAGTAATGTATTCACAGAGACATTGATTTGCATTTGCCAGGAGTAATGTATTCACAGAGACATTGATTTGCATTTGCCAGGAGTAATGTATTCACAGAGACATTGATTTGCATTTGCCAGGAGTAATGTATTCACAGAGACATTGATTTGCATTTGCCAGGAGTAATGTATTCACAGAGACATTGATTTGCATTTGCCAGGAGTAATGTATTCACAGAGACATTGATTTGCATTTGCCAGGAGTAATGTATTCACAGAGACATTGATTTGCATTTGCCAGGAGTAATGTATTCACAGAGACATTGATTTGCATTTGCCAGGAGTAATGTATTCACAGAGACATTGATTTGCATTTGCCAGGAGTAATGTATTCACAGAGACATTGATTTGCATTTGCCAGGAGTAATGTATTCACAGAGACATTGATTTGCATTTGCCAGGAGTAATGTATTCACAGAGACATTGATTTGCATTTGCCAGGAGTAATGTATTCACAGAGACATTGATTTGCATTTGCCAGGAGTAATGTATTCACAGAGACATTGATTTGCATTTGCCAGGAGTAATGTATTCACAGAGACATTGATTTGCATTTGCCAGGAGTAATGTATTCACAGAGACATTGATTTGCATTTGCCAGGAGTAATGTATTCACAGAGACATTGATTTGCATTTGCCAGGAGTAATGTATTCACAGAGACATTGATTTGCATTTGCCAGGAGTAATGTATTCACAGAGACATTGATTTGCATTTGCCAGGAGTAATGTATTCACAGAGACATTGATTTGCATTTGCCAGGAGTAATGTATTCACAGAGACATTGATTTGCATTTGCCAGGAGTAATGTATTCACAGAGACATTGATTTGCATTTGCCAGGAGTAATGTATTCACAGAGACATTGATTTGCATTTGCCAGGAGTAATGTATTCACAGAGACATTGATTTGCATTTGCCAGGAGTAATGTATTCACAGAGACATTGATTTGCATTTGCCAGGAGTAATGTATTCAGAGAGACATTGATTTGCATTTGCCAGGAGTAATGTATTCACAGAGACATTGATTTGCATTTGCCAGGAGTAATGTATTCACAGAGACATTGATTTGCATTTGCCAGGAGTAATGTATTCACAGAGACATTGATTTGCATTTGCCAGGAGTAATGTATTCACAGAGACATTGATTTGCATTTGCCAGGAGTAATGTATTCACAGAGACATTGATTTGCATTTGCCAGGAGTAATGTATTCACAGAGACATTGATTTGCATTTGCCAGGAGTAATGTATTCACAGAGACATTGATTTGCATTTGCCAGGAGTAATGTATTCACAGAGACATTGATTTGCATTTGCCAGGAGTAATGTATTCACAGAGACATTGATTTGCATTTGCCAGGAGTAATGTATTCACAGAGACATTGATTTGCATTTGCCAGGAGTAATGTATTCACAGAGACATTGATTTGCATTTGCCAGGAGTAATGTATTCACAGAGACATTGATTTGCATTTGCCAGGAGTAATGTATTCACAGAGACATTGATTTGCATTTGCCAGGAGTAATGTATTCACAGAGACATTGATTTGCATTTGCCAGGAGTAATGTATTCACAGAGACATTGATTTGCATTTGCCAGGAGTAATGTATTCACAGAGACATTGATTTGCATTTGCCAGGAGTAATGTATTCACAGAGACATTGATTTGCATTTGCCAGGAGTAATGTATTCACAGAGACATTGATTTGCATTTGCCAGGAGTAATGTATTCACAGAGACATTGATTTGCATTTGCCAGGAGTAATGTATTCACAGAGACATTGATTTGCATTTGCCAGGAGTAATGTATTCACAGAGACATTGATTTGCATTTGCCAGGAGTAATGTATTCACAGAGACATTGATTTGCATTTGCCAGGAGTAATGTATTCACAGAGACATTGATTTGCATTTGCCAGGAGTAATGTATTCACAGAGACATTGATTTGCATTTGCCAGGAGTAATGTATTCACAGAGACATTGATTTGCATTTGCCAGGAGTAATGTATTCACAGAGACATTGATTTGCATTTGCCAGGAGTAATGTATTCACAGAGACATTGATTTGCATTTGCCAGGAGTAATGTATTCACAGAGACATTGATTTGCATTTGCCAGGAGTAATGTATTCACAGAGACATTGATTTGCATTTGCCAGGAGTAATGTATTCACAGAGACATTGATTTGCATTTGCCAGGAGTAATGTATTCACAGAGACATTGATTTGCATTTGCCAGGAGTAATGTATTCACAGAGACATTGATTTGCATTTGCCAGGAGTAATGTATTCACAGAGACATTGATTTGCATTTGCCAGGAGTAATGTATTCACAGAGACATTGATTTGCATTTGCCAGGAGTAATGTATTCACAGAGACATTGATTTGCATTTGCCAGGAGTAATGTATAAATTCACAGAGAGACATTGATTTGCATTTGCCAGGAGTAATGTATTCACAGAGACATTGATTTGCATTTGCCAGGAGTAATGTATTCACAGAGACATTGATTTGCATTTGCCAGGAGTAATGTATTCACAGAGACATTGATTTGCATTTGCCAGGAGTAATGTATTCACAGAGACATTGATTTGCATTTGCCAGGAGTAATGTATTCACAGAGACATTGATTTGCATTTGCCAGGAGTAATGTATTCACAGAGACATTGATTTGCATTTGCCAGGAGTAATGTATTCACAGAGACATTGATTTGCATTTGCCAGGAGTAATGTATTCACAGAGACATTGATTTGCATTTGCCAGGAGTAATGTATTCACAGAGACATTGATTTGCATTTGCCAGGAGTAATGTATTCACAGAGACATTGATTTGCATTTGCCAGGAGTAATGTATTCACAGAGACATTGATTTGCATTTGCCAGGAGTAATGTATTCACAGAGACATTGATTTGCATTTGCCAGGAGTAATGTATTCACAGAGACATTGATTTGCATTTGCCAGGAGTAATGTATTCACAGAGACATTGATTTGCATTTGCCAGGAGTAATGTATTCACAGAGACATTGATTTGCATTTGCCAGGAGTAATGTATTCACAGAGACATTGATTTGCATTTGCCAGGAGTAATGTATTCACAGAGACATTGATTTGCATTTGCCAGGAGTAATGTATTCACAGAGACATTGATTTGCATTTGCCAGGAGTAATGTATTCACAGAGACATTGATTTGCATTTGCCAGGAGTAATGTATTCACAGAGACATTGATTTGCATTTGCCAGGAGTAATGTATTCACAGAGACATTGATTTGCATTTGCCAGGAGTAATGTATTCACAGAGACATTGATTTGCATTTGCCAGGAGTAATGTATTCACAGAGACATTGATTTGCATTTGCCAGGAGTAATGTATTCACAGAGACATTGATTTGCATTTGCCAGGAGTAATGTATTCACAGAGACATTGATTTGCATTTGCCAGGAGTAATGTATTCACAGAGACATTGATTTGCATTTGCCAGGAGTAATGTATTCACAGAGACATTGATTTGCATTTGCCAGGAGTAATGTATTCACAGAGACATTGATTTGCATTTGCCAGGAGTAATGTATTCACAGAGACATTGATTTGCATTTGCCAGGAGTAATGTATTCACAGAGACATTGATTTGCATTTGCCAGGAGTAATGTATTCACAGAGACATTGATTTGCATTTGCCAGGAGTAATGTATTCACAGAGACATTGATTTGCATTTGCCAGGAGTAATGTATTCACAGAGACATTGATTTGCATTTGCCAGGAGTAATGTATTCACAGAGACATTGATTTGCATTTGCCAGGAGTAATGTATTCACAGAGACATTGATTTGCATTTGCCAGGAGTAATGTATTCACAGAGACATTGATTTGCATTTGCCAGGAGTAATGTATTCACAGAGACATTGATTTGCATTTGCCAGGAGTAATGTATTCACAGAGACATTGATTTGCATTTGCCAGGAGTAATGTATTCACAGAGACATTGATTTGCATTTGCCAGGAGTAATGTATTCACAGAGACATTGATTTGCATTTGCCAGGAGTAATGTATTCACAGAGACATTGATTTGCATTTGCCAGGAGTAATGTATTCACAGAGACATTGATTTGCATTTGCCAGGAGTAATGTATTCACAGAGACATTGATTTGCATTTGCCAGGAGTAATGTATTCACAGAGACATTGATTTGCATTTGCCAGGAGTAATGTATTCACAGAGACATTGATTTGCATTTGCCAGGAGTAATGTATTCACAGAGACATTGATTTGCATTTGCCAGGAGTAATGTATTCACAGAGACATTGATTTGCATTTGCCAGGAGTAATGTATTCACAGAGACATTGATTTGCATTTGCCAGGAGTAATGTATTCACAGAGACATTGATTTGCATTTGCCAGGAGTAATGTATTCACAGAGACATTGATTTGCATTTGCCAGGAGTAATGTATTCACAGAGACATTGATTTGCATTTGCCAGGAGTAATGTATTCACAGAGACATTGATTTGCATTTGCCAGGAGTAATGTATTCACAGAGACATTGATTTGCATTTGCCAGGAGTAATGTATTCACAGAGACATTGATTTGCATTTGCCAGGAGTAATGTATTCACAGAGACATTGATTTGCATTTGCCAGGAGTAATGTATTCACAGAGACATTGATTTGCATTTGCCAGGAGTAATGTATTCACAGAGACATTGATTTGCATTTGCCAGGAGTAATGTATTCACAGAGACATTGATTTGCATTTGCCAGGAGTAATGTATTCACAGAGACATTGATTTGCATTTGCCAGGAGTAATGTATTCACAGAGACATTGATTTGCATTTGCCAGGAGTAATGTATTCACAGAGACATTGATTTGCATTTGCCAGGAGTAATGTATTCACAGAGACATTGATTTGCATTTGCCAGGAGTAATGTATTCACAGAGACATTGATTTGCATTTGCCAGGAGTAATGTATTCACAGAGACATTGATTTGCATTTGCCAGGAGTAATGTATTCACAGAGACATTGATTTGCATTTGCCAGGAGTAATGTATTCACAGAGACATTGATTTGCATTTGCCAGGAGTAATGTATTCACAGAGACATTGATTTGCATTTGCCAGGAGTAATGTATTCACAGAGACATTGATTTGCATTTGCCAGGAGTAATGTATTCACAGAGACATTGATTTGCATTTGCCAGGAGTAATGTATTCACAGAGACATTGATTTGCATTTGCCAGGAGTAATGTATTCACAGAGACATTGATTTGCATTTGCCAGGAGTAATGTATTCACAGAGACATTGATTTGCATTTGCCAGGAGTAATGTATTCACAGAGACATTGATTTGCATTTGCCAGGAGTAATGTATTCACAGAGACATTGATTTGCATTTGCCAGGAGTAATGTATTCACAGAGACATTGATTTGCATTTGCCAGGAGTAATGTATTCACAGAGACATTGATTTGCATTTGCCAGGAGTAATGTATTCACAGAGACATTGATTTGCATTTGCCAGGAGTAATGTATTCACAGAGACATTGATTTGCATTTGCCAGGAGTAATGTATTCACAGAGACATTGATTTGCATTTGCCAGGAGTAATGTATTCACAGAGACATTGATTTGCATTTGCCAGGAGTAATGTATTCACAGAGACATTGATTTGTATATACCAGGAGTAATGTATTCAGAGAGACATTGATTTGTATATACCAGGAGTAATGTATTCAGAGAGACATTGATTTGTATATACCAGGAGTAATGTATTCAGAGAGACATTGATTTGTATATACCAGGAGTAATGTATTCACAGAGACATTGATTTGCATTTGCCAGGAGTAATGTATTCACAGAGACATTGATTTGTATATACCAGGAGTAATGTATTCAGAGAGACATTGATTTGTATATACCAGGAGTAATGTATTCAGAGAGACATTGATTTGTATATACCAGGAGTAATGTATTCAGAGAGACATTGATTTGCATTTGCCAGGAGTAATGTATTCAGAGAGACATTGATTTGTATATACCAGGAGTAATGTATTCAGAGAGACATTGATTTGTATATACCAGGAGTAATGTATTCAGAGAGACATTGATTTGTATATACCAGGAGTAATGTATTCAGAGAGACATTGATTTGCATTTGCCAGGAGTAATGTATTCACAGAGACATTGATTTGTATATACCAGGAGTAATGTATTCAGAGAGACATTGATTTGTATATACCAGGAGTAATGTATTCACAGAGACATTGATTTGTATATACCAGGAGTAATGTATTCAGAGAGACATTGATTTGTATATACCAGGAGTAATGTATTCAGAGAGACATTGATTTGTATATACCAGGAGTAATGTATTCAGAGAGACATTGATTTGCATTTGCCAGGAGTAATGTATTCACAGAGACATTGATTTGTATATACCAGGAGTAATGTATTCAGAGAGACATTGATTTGTATATACCAGGAGTAATGTATTCAGAGAGACATTGATTTGTATATACCAGGAGTAATGTATTCAGAGAGACATTGATTTGTATATACCAGGAGTAATGTATTCAGAGAGACATTGATTTGCATTTGCCAGGAGTAATGTATTCACAGAGACATTGATTTGTATATACCAGGAGTAATGTATTCAGAGAGACATTGATTTGTATATACCAGGAGTAATGTATTCACAGAGACATTGATTTGTATATACCAGGAGTAATGTATTCAGAGAGACATTGATTTGTATATACCAGGAGTAATGTATTCAGAGAGACATTGATTTGCATTTGCCAGGAGTAATGTATTCACAGAGACATTGATTTGTATATACCAGGAGTAATGTATTCAGAGAGACATTGATTTGTATATACCAGGAGTAATGTATTCAGAGAGACATTGATTTGTATATACCAGGAGTAATGTATTCAGAGAGACATTGATTTGTATATACCAGGAGTAATGTATTCAGAGAGACATTGATTTGCATTTGCCAGGAGTAATGTATTCACAGAGACATTGATTTGTATATACCAGGAGTAATGTATTCAGAGAGACATTGATTTGTATATGCCAGGATTAATGTATTCAGAGAGACATTGATGTGTATAGGCCGGGAGTAAATAATATTCAGATAGACATAGATTTGTATATGCCAGGAGTAATTTATTCAGAGAGACATTGTTTTGTATATACCAGGAGTAAATAATATTCAGAGAGACATTGATTTGTATATGCCAGGAGTAATGTATTCAGAGAGACATTGATTTGTATATGTCAGGAGTGATATCTACAGAGAGACATTGATTTGTATATGCCAGGAGTAATGTATTCAGTGAGACATTGATTTGTATATGCCAAGAGTAAATAATATTCAGAGAGATATTGATTTCTATATGCCAGGAGTAATGTATTCAGAGAGATATTGATTTGCATAAGCCAAGAGTAATGTATTCGAGAGACATTCATTTGTATAGGCCAGGAGTAAAAAATATTCAAAGAGACATTGATTTTTATATACCAGAATAATGTATTCCGAGAGACATTGATTTGTATATGCAAGGAGTAATGTATTCAGAGAGACATTTATTTGTATATGCCAGTAGTAAATAATATTCAGAGAAACATTGATTTGCATATGCCAGGAGTAATGTATTCAGAGAGACATTGATTTGTATATGCCAGGAGTAATGCATTCAGAGAGACACTGATTTTTATAGCCCAGCAGTAAATAATATTCAGAGCGACATTGATTTGTATAGGCCAGTAGCAAATAATATTCAGAGAGACATTGATTTCTATATGCCAGAATAATGTATTCAGAGAAACATTGATTTGTATATGCCAGGAGTAATGCATTCAGAGAGACATTGATTTGTATATGGCAGGAGTAATGTATTCAGAGAGACATTGATTTGCATATGCCAGGAGTAATGTATTCAGAGAGACATTGATTTGCATATGCCAGGAGTAAATAATATTCAGAGAGACATTGATTTGTATATGCCAGGAGTAATGTATTCAGAGAGACATTGATTTGTATATGTCAGGAGTGATGTCTACAGAGAGACATTGATTTGTATATGCCAGGAGTAATGTATTCAGTGAGACATTGATTTGTATATGCCAAGAGTAAATAATATTCAGAGAGATATTGATTTCTATATGCCAGGAGTAATGTATTCAGAGAGATATTGATTTGCATAAGCCAAGAGTAATGTATTCGAGAGACATTGATTTGTATATGCCAAGAGTAATATATTCAGAGAGACACTGATTTGTATATGCCAGGAGTAAATAATATTCAGAAAGACATTGATTTCTATATGCCAGAATTATGTATTCAGAGAAACGATTTGTATATGCCAGGATTAATGTATTCAGAGAGACATTGATTTCTATATGCCAAGAGTAAATAATATTCAGAGAGACATTGATTTATATATGCCAGGAGTAATGTATTCAGAGAGACATTGATTTGTATATGCCAGGTGGAATGTATTCAGAGGGACATTGATTTGTATATGCCGGGAGTAATATATTCAGAGAGACATTGATTTTTATAAGCCAGGTGTAAATAATATTCAGAGAAACATAGATTTGTACTTGCCAGGAGTAATGTATTCCGAAAGACATTGATTTGTATATGCCAGAAGTAAATAATATTCAGAGAAAAATTAATTTGTATATGCAAGGAGTAATATATTCCGAGAGACAGTGATTTGTATATGCCAGGAGTAATGCATTCAGAGAGACATGGATTTGTATATGCCAGGAGTAATGTTTTCAGGAGACATTAATTTTTATGTGCCAGGATTAAATAATATTCAGAGAGACATTGATTTGTATATGCCAGCAGTAATGCATTCAGAGAGACATTGATTTGAATATGCCAGGAGTAATGTATTCAGGAGACATTGATTTTTATATGCCAGGAGTAATGTATTAAGGAGACATTGATTTGTATATGCTAGGAGTAATGTATTCAGAGACATTGATTTCTATATGCCAAGAGTAATGTATTCAGAGAGAAATTAAATTGTATAGGCCAGGAGTAAAAATATTCAGAGAGACATTGATTTCTATATGCCAGAATTATGTATTCCGAGAGACATTGATTTGTATATGCCAGGAGTAATGTATTCAGAGAGACATTGATTTGTATATGCCAGTAGTAAATAACATTCAGAGAAAAATTGATTTGTATATGCCAGGAGTAATGTATTCAGAGAGACATTGATTTGTATATGCCAGAGGCAATGTATTCTTGGAGACATTGATTGTATATGCCAGGGGCAATGTATTCTTGGAGACATTGATTGTATATGCCAGGAGTAATATATTCACAGAGATATTGTTTTGTATATGCCAGGAGTAAATAATATTCAAAGAGACATTGATTTGTATATGCCAGGAGTAATATATTCACAGACATATTGATTTGTATATCCCAATAGTAAATAATATTCAGAGGGAAATTGATTTCCATATGCTAAGAGTAATGTATGCAGAGATTTATTGAATTGTAAATGACAGGAGTAAATAACATTCAGAGAGACATTGATTTGTATATACCAGGAATAATATATTCAGAGAGACACTTACTTGTATATGCCAGTAGGAATGTATTCAGAGAGACATTGATTTGTATATGTCAGGCGTAATGTATTCAGACAGACATTGATTTGTATATGCCAGGAATAATGTATTCAGAGAGACATTGATTTGTATATGCCAGGAGTGATGTTTACAGGGAGACATTGATTTGTATATTCCAGGAGTAATGTATTCACAGAGATATTGATTTGTTTATGCCAAGAGTAAATAATATTCAGATAGACATAGATTTGTATATGCGAAGAGTAATATATTCAGAGAGACACTGATTTGTATATGCCAGGAGTAAATAATATTCAGAGAGACATTGATTTGTGTATGCCAGGGTTAATGTATTCAGAGAGACTCTGATTCGTATATGCCAGGAGTAATGTATCCAGGAGACATTGATTTGTATATGCAAGGAGTAAATAATCTTCTGAGAGACATTGATTTGTATATGCCAGGAGTAATGTATTCAGAGAGACATTGATTTGTATATGCAAGGAGTAAATAATATTCTGAGAGACCTTGATTTGTATATGACAGGTGTAATGTATTCAGAGAGACTCTGATTCGTATATGCCAGGAGTAATGTATTCAGAGAGACATTGATGTGTATATGACAAATGTAATGTATTCAGAGTGATATTGATTTGTATATGCCAGCAGTAATGTATTCAGAGAGACACTGATTTGTATATGCGAAGAGTAATGTATTCAGAGAGACATTGATTTGTATATGCCAATAGTAATGTATTCAGAGAGATATTGATTTGTATATGCCAGCAGTAATGTATGCAGAGAGACACTGATTTGTATATGCGAAGAGTAATGTATTCAGAGAGACATTGATTTGTATATGCCAATAGTAATGTATTCAGAGAGATATTGATTTGTATATGCCAGCAGTAATGTATTCAGAGAGACACTGATTTGTATATGCGAAGAGTAATGTATTCAGAGAGACATTGCTTTGTATATGCTAGGAGAAATGTATTCAGAGAGATATTGATTTGTATATGCCAGGAGTAATGTATTCAGAGAGACATTGATTTGTATATGTCAGGGGTAATATATTCTGAGAGACATTGATTTGTATATGCCCGGAATAATGTATTCAGAGAGACATTGATTTGTATATGCCAGGAGTAATGTATTCAGAGAGACGTTGATGTGTATATGCCAGGAGTAATGTATTCATTGTGATATTTATTCGTATATACCAGGAATAATGTATTCAGAGCGACATTGATTTGTATATGCCAGGAGTAATGTATTCAGAGAGACATTGATTTGTATATGCCAGGAGTAATTTATTCAGAGAAACATTGATTTGTATATGCCAGGGGTAATGTATTCAGAGAGCCATTGCTTTGTATATGCCAAGAGTAATGTATTCAGAGAGACATTGATTTGTATATGCCAGGAGTAATTTATTCAGAGAAACATTGATTTGTATATGCCAGGGGTAATGTATTCACAGAGCCATTGCTTTGTATATGCCAAGAGTAATGTATTCAGAGAAACATTGATTTGTATATGCCTGGAGTAATTTATTCAGAGAAACATTGATTTGTATATGCCAGGGGTAATGTATTCAGAGAGACATTGATTTGTATATGCCAGGAGTAATGTATTCAGAGAGACATTGATTTGTATATGCCAAGAGTAATGTATTCAGAGAAACATTGATTTGAATATGCCAGGAGTAATTTATTCAGAGAAACATTGATTTGTATATGCCAGAAGTAATGTTTTCAGTGAGACACATACCTGTGTCATTTCCGAAAAGTGGAAACTGTTTGAGAAAAAATGAGTGAAACTCTCTTTTTGCATTTGAAATACGCGAAGATTGAAGACTCCGTGGATGTAAGATGGCCTCTCCTTGCTCTAAAGGTATGAACTGATGGAACTAGAGAATGACAATTTGCAATTGAAATTGCGATATCTGAAGCAAGAAGCTAATATAATGTTTGTAGATTCGAAAATTAGCAATAATGTCTGAATTTCTTTGATGAGGAGTTATCATTTACATTATTCGGACTATTGTCCTGATCTCTTTTGCCATATTTATTACACCGTTTCGGCCGCTGTACGCTCCGGGCTTCTTCAGGTTTTTGGAATGTGGAAGTGATCCATTTATTTCGTTCAATTTGGTCGACACTTCTAGTTCCACGTGCCATGTTTTTTGTTTTAATGGATGTCAGTTATCAGTTATGTCCGCTTATTGAACTGTTTAATGGATGTCAGTTATCAGTTATATCCTGTTAATTTTCCCTCTGAAAGTTCTCCTCTGCCTTAACCGGGTATTGAACTCACACTCTTTGAGTTCTGTTCCTGGATCTAACCAAAGCCTTTATCAACTGTGCCATGTGTCATTAAAACGAATAAACGGTTTTTGAACTCTGCCAAGGCTTGAAAAATAACTTTGAGTTGTCCAGCACCAAAATGACAGCAGTATTTCATTCTTTTGAATTAATCTAACTGTTGCAAAAAGAAATCGTCACAGGAGTGAGATATTCCCTGTAACGTTATAGCAATCCGACTAACTTTCCATCTTCATTAGCACAGGTTTATGATTTAATTTTGTGGTCTGGAAGAAACTTGTGTAACAACATACATCCAAATCATGGAACCTTATTGAGATTGCAGAATAGTTACAATATTTTGCACCGTTTGAGCGAAAACGTTGGAAAAATACAACCAAGACCTATTTGAACTGCTAGGAAAACTCGTTTTATATTGCAAAGGATGATGCACACTACAGATTTTTTTTCTAAATTGAGTTCATGTTCTAGTTTTCTGGAGATCCCATTCTGTGTTTAAAAGTTCTTGAAAATATAATCATTAAATCGTGACAAACTTAAAAGAATGCTTTTTAAACCAAGAACGATTGTCTTTGTTTTTTTTTAAATAATATACCCAAATCATTATATTATTAGGTTGGTGCCAAAATAACGTAATAGTGTCGTTTTTTGACGTTAAAAATACGTAAAGAAAACGATATTATTACGTCATTATTTTTGCACCAACCTAATATTTAAACACGGATATTTTTTTTTTCATATTTAAATTTTTATTTGTTGTGCATAAAAATTTGGCTTTCTTCAATCTAGTTCGGAAGTGTGAGGAATGACAATTGTTTTTTTGCTCTTGTCTTGTTTTCTTTCTTTTGTTTTACTCCCGAATTTGAATTACCAACTACCGTGGTTGATGTTTTTTCTATTTTTGTCTACGTTGATTTCCTTAATTGTATTTTGGACCTCTAATAATATTTTGAAGTATTGTAAAATGAGTTAGTGAGGAAACCCGGTTACCGCTAAGCGACTCAGGACACGGGGTGATATTAGGGTCGATATGCAGCTGAGCAGCTCAGCGCCTGACCACCTCCCTCCATTACGCATTAATTGTTTGTCAATGTTAGGATGTCTGCAAAAGACCATACAGTTTACTAAGTGAAGTTGACCGTCCATTATCCTTTTATCTGTCTCTTCTGTTATAGTGCCGCATAGGGCTGTAATAGGAAGATAATTCTTCTGAGGTGGCAACGCCATTTCATTCACAGATCAATAAAAGTAAACATTGACAAGGAAAAAAAAGAAATAATTTTCTTTGAGAATATCACAAAAATATTTGATAAAAAATAAAAGGGTAATAAGCAAGAAAATTGGATTGACCATCAAGAATTCTAGGATTGCGAACGGAAACAGCGAAAAGGAATACAGAATATTAACTAAAGTCAGCAGAAGTACTGTGTTTAAATAAATAAAAAATCAAAAAGAAAATTTTATAATATTTTTGAAATGCTTGAAAACATATTTCTAACACAATTTTCCTGATAACTATAGAATTGCAGAAGGTCCTCGGGTTACGTCGGACCCGACGTAAGGCGTTTTGTAGTTACGGTGCCATCTCCGATAATATAATAAGTCGTCACAGGGCGCTGTTTTCTCATCGGATGTACGCCATATTATATTGTGTTTCCATCTCTCGTTTGTGTCGTTTTGGGACGAACTTTTTGCCTTTCATTATGACTATATTATGAACTACAGAAGTTCCTAGGGTTACGGCGCCATCTCCCATAATATAATACGTCGTCACGCGGCACTATATGAGGAAGACGGCACTGTTTTTTTTACCAGCTGAATCATTATTTGTTATCTCTCGTTCGTGTTGTTTTTTATTTGTTTTTTTCTTTTCTTTTTTAACTTGGTCACTTTATTATGGATCCCAAGCGTAAGGCAGACTCGTGGGTGCTTATTGAGGTGAGTTCCGACTTACGTCAAAAATCAGGTAACATCGCGTCGTAGGAATGGATCGCAAACCTACGTCGAGGACCCCATGTATATTGGATGGATCTGAGGGCTGGTAAGTTAGTTGGATCATTCAGGGAAGCCGTCAAAAAAAAAAAAAGAAGAAAACATTTGGGAGTTCAAGTATTGTTCTGGGCAAGTATTGTAGCAGTTACTATGATCCTTATGCAGCTTATCTATGTGTTGCCTGATGTCACTCTTTTCCAAAAGGTAACAGAGGAGACACCGTGATGAGTGAACGGAGGGATGGATGGAAAGTTTGTCTATAAAACAAGACATCAAAGGTAACATCAATCATCTAAGTAACAAACTTTATATTTGTATGTATATATATATATATATATATATATATATATATATATATATATTTCTAATAATTTGGCACTCTCAAATCACCGTGCTGATAACTAATATGGCGCCAGTTTGTTTACATTGCGCAGATCAGTACGAAAAATTCAGTGATTGCGCAGGTTAGTATTGCCAACGTTGTGTGAAAACTTTGTGTGAATTGATTGGACTGTTTTTGAAATATTAGATAAAAAAAGTTATCTCGATAATAATTTGGCACGCAGTGTATATATATATATATATATATATATATATATATATATATATATATATATATATATATATATATATATGTATGTATAATATGATTGCCTATAATTATAAGTATAAAATAAAATTCTATTTAATTTTTTAGCATAATAAATTCGGACATCTCCGGAAAAATATGTTATCAATATTTTACATGAGGATTATAATGTATATATAATAACATTATATAATTACAGTAAGCTCTAAATGGCATAATATGCTGTTAATACAAACATAATCTGAAAATTCGAAGAATCTCTGGTTTTCAGAAACAAATCTTATTGTGAAAAACATTCAAGTGCATAATCAAAATCCGACATAGCATTTCTCTATTTTGATTCCGAAATATAAGTCTGCCTCCTTTCATTATGTCATATAGTTGGATAATGTCATATGCGGTAGAATAACATTGTGTAAGAAATTCAAAACGTGTACAGACGTCATTTATAATATCATAATGATGTACCATGAGATATCTAACTGGGGATTACGATTTCCTGTGTTAATCATGTTAACAAAATGAAACCCTTCAGTTGACGACAAAGATATATTTCAGATGATATACATCCATATGTCTGACTTGTCTGCTATGTCTTTCTCTCACTCGCTCTTTCTTTCTCTCTTTGGTTGTCTGCCTGTCTGTATCTCTCTCTCTCTCTCTCTCTCTCTCTCTCTCTCTCTGATATATATATATATATGTGTGTGTGTGTGCGTGTGTGTGTGTGTGTGTGGATTTGATAGACCGGTTAATAAAATTCAAAGAATAAAAAAAAAAATGATAAAAGTATTATCAATTGGACTGATGATATTTATTTTATATTACTAGGTCTGTTGACTAAACCGAAGCACAAAAAAAAAAAAAGAAAAGAAAAAAAAAAGAGAAGATATTAAAGTCGGAATTTTCGGAGTCTTTTTTCAACGAGATAAGAAATGAACAATGAAGTGAGACTCACTCTTCCGGGTAATTCTGGTGTTGTTTCTTTGGTGTTTTTATATTTTTATATTTATTCTACTTTTGCTATCCCTCTTTAAATATCGCCGATCAGATCCTGAACTGCCACTAAACATGATAAATGGATGTTTCGTGTCTCTTGGGCCCCAAAATCAACCCAGACATCAAATGGAACTCGTTCATACAATCGGTCACTACATATGCTGGGAAAATGGTTTGTCCCTTGAAACCGCTCTAGCAGATACCCGACTCTTTGTGCGATAAAAGTGTCGCATCAGGTTTAAAATGAAGTAAAACTGTGATATTTGGGCAAAAGGTACCCAGTCCTGACTTTTGGAATCTATCGAGACTAGAGTGCTCAGACAAACTACATTCCTGAGTTCCCCTAGTCCTAATCTTCACGGCTAGACGCCGCCGTGCTACGCGAACCAACCTCATTCCCGACGCATTCCATTGGTGAGATGTAAATTCCACTCAAGCAGATTCTTTCCCTGGACGACTGCTCTGTAGAAACCGACTCCAAAGTGGACGTTTTCCCAATCACTACAGTCTTAATCTGTTCAAATCTAGGGTTAACCTTTATCTTATCTCCACAATATCCGTATAAACTATGCCTATTACACTGTAACCTTTCACCTCGAATGGTTCTTCGGCCTTATACAGGGTGAACTGCTCTCTCTCTCTCTCACTCTCTCTCTCTCTCTCTCTCTATATATATATATATATATATATATATATATATATATATATATATATATGAATTATGTATAGCAGTTCAATTTACATTACAATGAATCATTCATACAAAAAGTAGATTAGTAAAGTTAATGATATAAAATAGCGAAATTTTCTTTGTGAAGGGTTTTCGCCATTTTATAATATTAACCAATTAACTGCCAAATTTTTTTAATGCGCATTTTTTGCCCAGACAGGTGTCTTAAGAGTTTATTTATTCCATATATTTAATTTCAGTAGTTACATTGTCGTTTTTATAGAAACTAGAACATCAAATATATATGTATAAAACATCAAAAAATAATATTGATTAGAAATAATAAAAAAAATATTTTTCAAAATAGTCATTATTTTTCGAATCGTGAAATGTAAAATTACAACAGAAAGTGTCTTCTCACGGCTAATAATAAAAACTTTAAAGGCTAAGTGATGTAAAATATACCTCTGAAAATGCAATGCAATTCAATGTAAAAAAAGGAATAACATGTAGTGAGTTTAATTTTAACAGATCCCCAAATGGGATTCATGGCAGGGAATGGGAAAACTTTACTAATCTGCTTTTTGTAAGAATGTTTCAACAAAATTTACATGCACATGCTCCAAGTTAGTGGTAAAGCCAAGACTGACTTTGCATTTCCCAACTCCCATCAATAGTGGAAATAACCGATTTTTTCATCCTTCTACGGCAGTTTTCATGTAGTTTGCGGCCATTTTCTACTGGCCAGAATGAGAGCCTATGGCTGGCTTCCACGAATAGGCAGGAAGATTCTATTGGCCAGCGTGAGAGCCAACAGCTGACTGACACGAATGTTAACTAGCATGCAAAAAATCGATAGCTGCATTCGTCACAAGTAGGAAAAATTTAAATCTGCATGGCACTTTACTCCAATTGGCTCATTCGCTTGCTTAAACTCAATGTTGATTCTGATTCCGCAGAACTGGGTTGGGTGTGAAAAAGTATTCGTTGTTAACATTTTTTTTTCATTCAGTTTTTCCAGTTACGAGTCCTTTTTTAAAGCTGATCGTTTTGTGTTCATTTTGTTTAGTTCTTTTTTCATAACAGATTTAATGTTTAGTATAGAGCTTTGAAAAAATTGACAGTGTGAGATAGGCAAGAAGTAAGGCATGTAGCAACATCTGCACGGCAAAGGGCACTCATTTAAAGGCATGGAAGGGCAAAAAATTTTTAACTCAAGTGATAGCAATTGGTGTATGAGTCGTACGATTTTTGAATCAAGCACGGGCAACGCCGGGCCATGCTGCTAGTATACACACACACACACACACACACACACAATTTCTATTTTGGGGAACTGATTCATTCTAACTAGTAATCAAACGTGGCAATTAAGAATAAATTTGTAGTACATTGAAATAACATAAGTTTTTGCACGACAGTTTATGAAAGAAAACGTTTTTTTTCTTCTCTATGACAATGAAAGGCTGCATGTGTCCATATTTAGAGAGGAAAACTTTTGGAACCCGGTTGGTTGGTTCTACTTAATCAGATATATTCACTGTATTTCAAACGATTAATTACATTTTTCGATCGCATCAGAACTCTTTGGAGAAGAAAACTTTCTCTAATGAAAACCAAAACCACGAATTTGTCGAAAAATGTCTCGCATCAAAACATGCGGACTTTTATACCAAATTTATCGAAGAGGCTGCATGATGAGCGTCAACAAGTCATGGCAAATAATGGCGAATATATAAAATCTACACGTGATTTATTTTTTAAAGAATAATAAAAAAACGAAATTATTTATTACTGAAACTATAATATATATATATATATATATATATATATATATATATATATATATATATATATATATATATTTTATATATATATATAAAGAAATAATAGGCTTAAGGTGTGCTATATTTATGGAATAAAGTGCTCAATATCAGAGATAGAGCGTGTGTAAATATAAAAGTGTACATAGAAGTCAACACTTAGAGGCGACAGTGTGTTTCATGATATATGCAATCGTCAGGCCACATGTAGCCTGACGATTGCATATAGCATGAAACAGACTGTCGCCTCTATGTGTTGACTTCTATGTTCACTTTTTATATATATATATATATATATATATATATATATATATATATATATATATATATATAGAGAGAGAGAGAGAGAGAGAGAGAGAGAGAGAGGTTACGACTTTGACGTTTTGTGAAATAATTTCCTGTATCATAGTTATATAAACTGTTGTTAAAAAAATAATGAAAATAGTTTTAATTCAGTTTATTTTTTTAAATGTTACCCCAACACGAAATTTCTAAAATTGTATATAAGAATAGTAGTACTCCGACCTTCTGGGAACTTCTAGGAGTTCCTTGAACTTGTTTTTGTTCATTTTTAAGTTTGCATGTCATGCTATAGCTATAAACTATTAAATGTGTTGAAAATGTATAAGTAGTCTCCATTTACATCATTAGCATATTGAAGAAGAATGTTCCTGAAATAATTTGATTTTTTACCTTTATATACCTGTGCATATGACAAAATCCATTTTTCAGTTTGTTTTTTAGAACTAAAACACATCTTTGTGTGTGTGTGTGTGCGTGCGCGTGTGTGTTTGTGTGAGCATTAAGTCGAACTTTCTTTTGAGGAAGTTAAATTTATAGAAAATACATAGGAATGTTATTTTTACAGCTGTGGCAAAGAAACTGCACGTAAGGGGCGATAACTATACGGATTCTTCTGGTTTTATATCAAATACGTTACTATGGCCTGTATCTTCTGAGTTTATTTACTAATCAAAAATCTAGTAATAGAAATAAATTTTATTAATAGTAGCAATCGAAAATCTACTAATAGTAATAAATAATAAATACTATTGATAATAGAAATAATAAATAATATTTACTAATAGAAAATCTACTAATAGAAAATATATAGGAATGTTATTTTACGTTTGTAGCAAAGAAACTGATACCGAGATATCACGTAAGAATCGATAATTTTACGGATTCTTCTTATTTTTTAACGTGTTAATCAAATAGGTTACTGTGGTTAAATCTTCTGAGTTTATTTACTAATCAAAATACATACACACTTTTCGTAATGAATTCTGACATTCCTGAAATAACGAACTCGATTAGTTTGAATTCTAGTTACATAAATACCTTCTATCACGTATGAATCCATCTCTTCCCACTCCATCTATGGGTTGAATAGCAGGAGAGACTGAGTTATATAGCCTTGATTGGCAACCAGTCTACCGTAGAAAGAAATGGCATCTACTTTGGAAAAAAATGTCTGCCTAGTCAATCATGGATCGAAAGATCGCCCAACGGCGCATGTATGGTACTTAACTGATTGACTGAACTATATTTTACATAAGAATAAATATTATATGCAGAAAACCTCAGAAGACATATTGAAAATATACCCTAAGAACTTTACTAACATCGGATGTTAAAGATTTATCGTCTGTATTGTCTGGCCGTCATTTTTGCGTGGTCGGTTTTGTATTCCCACTTCATTATTTATTTTTACAAGACAATGAAGGATTTTATTTGAGCTGTGTTAAGTGGATTTACTCTGACTGGCACGTCCGAGTTGCTCTTCCTTTACTGGATAGTTAATATTGTTCTTAGTTGCAGTTTTGTTTTTAAAATGAGATGCTCAAAAGGTTACAAAAGGCTTGTTTACAACCTCGTCCAAGATAAAAAAAAAAAAAAAATTAAAAAAAAAAAGAAAGTAAAAAATGAAAGAAAGACCAAAGAAAAAAGAAAGAAGGAAAATAAAAGAAAGAAAAAAGAAAAAGAAAGAAAGAAAAAGAAAGGGATAAAAATAAAAATAAAATAGAAAGATCAAAGAAAAAAGAAAGAAAGAAAAATAAAAGGAAAACTGAAAGAAAAAGTAAGGAAGAAAGAAAAAAGAAAGAACGAAAAAAGATAGAAAAGGAACGGAAGAAAAAAATGAAAAAGAACGGAAGAACAAAGAAAGAAAAAAAAAGAAAAAGAATAGAAAAGAAGAAAGAAAAAAGAACGGAAAAAAGGAATAAATAAAAAAGAACGGAAGAAAAAAGAAAGAAAGAAAAATGAACGGAAGAAAAAAGAAAGAAAGAAAAATGAACGGAAGAAAAAAGAAAGAAAAAAGAAAGAAAGAAAAATGAACGGAAGAAAAAAGAAAGAAAAAAGAAAGAAAGAAAAATGAACGGAAGAAAAAAGAAAAAAAGAAAAATGAACGGAAGAAAAAAGAAAGAAAAAAGAAAGAAAGAAAAATGAACGGAAGAAAAAAGAAAAAAAGAAAAATGAACGGAAGAAAAAAGAAAGAAAGAAAAATGAACGGAAGAAAAAAGAAAGAAATAAAAATGAACGGAAGAAAAAAGAAAGAAAAAAGAAAAAAAGAAAAATGAACGGAAGAAAAAAGAAAGAAAAAAGAAAGAAAGAAAAATGAACGGAAGAAAAAAGAAAGAAAAAAGAAAGAAAGAAAAATGAACGGAAGAAAAAAGAAAAAAAGAAAAATGAACGGAAGAAAAAAGAAAGAAAAAAGAAAGAAAGAAAAATGAACGGAAGAAGAAAGAAAAAAAGAAAAATGAACGGAAGAAAAAAGAAAGAAAGAAAAATGAACGGAAGAAATTAAGAAAGAAAGAAAAATGAACGGAAGAAAAAAGAAAGAAAAAAGAAAAAAAGAAAAATGAACGGAAGAAAAAAGAAAGAAAAAAGAAAGAAAGAAAAATGAACGGAAGAAAAAAGAAAGAAAAAAGAAAGAAAGAAAAATGAACGGAAGAAAAAAGAAAGAAAGAAAAATGAACGGAAGAAAAAAGAAAGAAAAAAGAAAAAAAGAAAAATGAACGGAAGAAAAAAGAAAAAAAGAAAAATGAACGGAAGAAAAAAGAAAAAAAAAAGAAAGAAAGAAAAATGAACGGAAGAAAAAAGAAAAAAAGAAAAATGAACGGAAGAAAAAAGAAAGAAAAAAGAAAGAAAGAAAAATGAACGGAAGAAAAAAGAAAAATGAACGGAAGAAAAAAGAAAGAAAGAAAAATGAACGGAAGAAAAAAGAAAGAAAAAAGAAAGAAAGAAAAATGAACGGAAGAAAAAAGAAAAATGAACGGAAGAAAAAAGAAAAAAAGAAAAATGAACGGAAGAAAAAAGAAAGAAAGAAAAATGAACGGAAGAAAAAAGAAAGAAAAAAAAAAAGAAAAATGAACGGAAGAAAAAAGAAAAAAAGAAAAATGAACGGAAGAAAAAAGAAAAAAAGAAAAATGAACGGAAGAAAAAAGAAAGAAAGAAAAATGAACGGAAGAAAAAAGAAAGAAAAAAGAAAGAAAGAAAAATGAACGGAAGAAAAAAGAAAGAAAAAAGAAAGAAAGAAAAATGAACGGAAGAAAAAAGAAAAAAAGAAAAATGAACGGAAGAAAAAAGAAAGAAAGAAAAATGAACGGAAGAAAAAAGAAAGAAAAAAGAAAGAAAGAAAAATGAACGGAAGAAAAAAAATAAAAAGAAACAAGGAAGAAAAAAGAAAGAAAAATGTGGTTTAGAAAAAGGCATAAAATGCAGAAAATAGACAAGAAAAAAAAGAAGAAATCAAATACGAACAAAAAAACAATAAAAAAGAAACAACACCTTTGAAAAATGGACTTCTTTAAATACTTGGAACCCATGTCCCTTTAATCGTATGGCGTTGTTGATATTAACGACCTGCTTAAGAATATTATCAGATCAATATTATATATCTATGCAGATAATGCTACAATTTATGGCACGTTCAAAAATCAAGGTGACCAGAACTTGGTAACAGATTTTACCTCTCATCTAACTCTAATAGCTCAATGAGGTAAAAAGTGGCTTATAACATTCAATACCGCCAAAACGAAGCTTCTAACGTTTCATCATCGTCGAAGAGTACCTCCATTTTCTTGTCATAGTAAATCGTTGAACTTTGAATGAAGATCCTTTGGTTGATAGTCTGTTGCAATTTAAGCTCACCTCAGACCTAAATTAGAACTCATATATGTTCCATCAACTGTCGCTTCATTTACCGCTTCAAAATGCATATATCCAGCGGGAACGCCTCTGATCATTGCTGCTGTTCCCAGGTCGCATCTGAAGCCCAAAAAAAAACGAAAAAAATTATAAAAGCATAAAAAATATTTTTATAAATTAAAAAAATACCAACAGCACATATTTATAGTAAAGTTACAAACAATACCTATTTATACTATAAATTTAGTTGACGCCATAAAATAGTGTTTAAAATATTTCGATTTCAGCATTAAAAAATCCATAAAGGTTTATATGCCGATCAATAATATCAACCCTCCTGATATGATCTGTTTTTAAAAGAGTTCTATCAGACCCAGGCTTACGGCCATATCATATTGAAACACCTGTACGATCACCAAATTTAAGCTACGTCGACCATGGTCACTAACTGCATAGTTGACCCCTTGAAATAACAGGTGCTGTTTAGCTTGGATGTGCGGGTGGTCCTTAAGGATAATGACCCGGGATTGTTAATCAGATGGCCAAGTTCCAATTCAATTTGTGTTCGTTATATTCGTTTACGTGAAAATACAATTTGAGAAATGTATGAACTCATTTCTTCTCCCCCAGGTATGGGTTAGTTATTAAAACTTTCTATCACTAAATCATTATTTTCTCTAATAGTAAAAAAAAAAATCTTGCAATCGAAAACTATTTTTTCATTTTAAATAACCTGTAAACGGTCGATAAATCGTAAAAAACGAATAAATAATTCAAGATTAGACCAAAATAAAATCTATATCAGGGATGGAGCTTCCTCATCGTCTCTTTTCTAATTCTGACAGTTTTCAAAAGCATCTACATGGCCGTGTGGATGTGAACTGTTTTTTCTTCATACTACAACACATTTCCCGCACACGAAACATCTCAAGCCTCTCGATAATCTAACCCTATGTCTATAAAATATGTTCTGACGCACATTCTTATTTCCTGCTGTTCAAACCTTTATAGCTACGACACACCATGTCAGGTACACAGAATTAAATCATCTCATTTCTTACATATTCCATTAGTAAGGAGTAGGCTCCATTCGGACAGTATCTTTTTGAGAACCGCTACCTTGTGGAACGCTACGAATGGATGCTTCACCACTAAACACACCCTCTTTTAAGTCTAGGATCTTTCTTTCCTATATAGCCTCTTCTTACCTCTTCCTCTTACGTTTATCCAATGTAATGAATATTATTCGATAACCCTCTACTTTGGGTTTTTCTTGGGGTTTGAATTGGGTGAATAATTAAAATGAACCAATGAGACAAACCTGGCACGGCAGACGAGACAGTTGAGCCAACCTGTAAAATAAGGTGAACTAGAATTCGATCTACGTATATTGAGGTCAGATCTTATCGAAAATAGAATTGATTTTTTCGTCGTTGGCTGAAAACGAAGCCGGACTTTTTTGAGCAAAAGTGTTACCCAAAGATGTAACAAGCAGCTCAAAGAAAACGGTGCATTCCAGATTATTTTTTCTGCAAAATAGTTTCGTCCTGGGTATGACGACGGACTTCATCCGACAGAAAGATTTCTGATTTGGAAGTTTTGAGGACCGTAGAACCAGCTCTGTTGTTCCCAGTCCACCATGGCATGAGGTTGTAGCACTTCTTAGGGTCCCAGCTATGGGAAAATAGTGAAACCGCAAACTGATCAAAAACACTATGAAAGTGCAGAAATACATTTTTATAGTTCAGGTGAGAGTAATACTTTTTTTTATAAAAAAAATTACCAGCAATGTATTTTCGCAAGGAAAAAAATGCCAGCAGTACCTTTTTGTAAGGAGAAAAAGAAAATCCTAGAAATACAATTTTGTACGGAAGAAACTATCACCATTAGATTTTTGTATGGAAAAAATTGCCAGCAATAGATTTTTTTGTGAAAGAACTTGCTAATACTCACAAGAAAATTGAATTTCGCCATCTATAATTTTCAAAATTTAAATGACATATCAATTGCCATATTTTCTCTTCTTGAATCTTGTTCTTTTATTTTCCTTTATTCTAACTAAATTTTCATTCACCTCCACTCCCAGTAAATTCTTGCGTCTTAATGGCTTTATCTCCTTGCTTGGGGGTGAAATGATTTAAAAAAATATATTTTTCAACGTGTAGTATCAGGCCAAGTTGACCATTTTTGAAGATACTAGCTACTGTTAGATACTCATTTGGTCGCGTTATCCCCCAAAATATGACAAAATGGTGACTGTGTGTCAAAGAGTTTTGACTTTATAATGAACAGAAAATCCTTCAACGCCATTTCCTGGGCGTCGAAGACCAAAAGCTGCTGATCAGTGTCTGGGTTTGAAAACCGGTATTATTTGCCGGGAAAAGAAATTCTCCAAGCATCCGTCCAGCGAATGACGACTTGCGTTAAGATCCCCTTCAGTTGTCGAAAAGTAGGATCACCCTCCAGATTTAGCCGGAAATTTCGGCCAACCTTTGAAGCAGAACAACGCGCCGCTTCTCTCTGAACTTCCCAATAAATACAGAGATATTGATAGAACCTGAAAAGTCGGAAGGAGAGTTAAAATTGGCAAGGAAAGGTAGCAAAATCTTCCAAGCAGACTGAGGATCTCAGTTATTTTGGAGACGATATTTAAAGGGATGTACATTCCTCACAGAGTGAGCCCGCGATCGTACTCTTCCTCCTCCTTTTCTTCTACTCCTCCTCCTCCTCTTCCACTCCTCCTCTTCTCCTTCTCCTCCTCCTCCTCTTCTTCTACTCCCCCTCCTCCTTGTTGTTGTTGCTGCTGAGGCTACTATTTATAGTTCTTTGTAAAATTTGTCTTTTTTTCTATCTCTGCTAAATACTTTTATCTGGTGATTGATGGTGAAGCATTCGATCGTAGATTGTTCCACAAGGTAGCGGTTCTCAAAAAGATGCTGCAAGAATGAAGTTTACACCTTACTAATGGAATATGTAAGAAATGAGATGATTTAACTCTATATACCTGACATGGTGTGTCGTAGCTCTAAATATCTGAACTGCAGGAACTAAGGATGCGCGTCAGAACATATTTACAAGACTTACCTCTTGTCCTCTCGCCTTCATTATGTCCTCATAAATGTCAAATTTTCCAAACCCTCTTTCCTCGTTATGTGCCAAGAAAGAATTAACTACCTTTTTCTGATGTTAAGTTTCCTTTTTGTTTCAATTTTTCTCTAAAAATTCGTCGTTTCTCACACGTTCAGTCCTTGATATTCTCAGTCTCCCTATGTAGAACTATTATTCCTATGGTTTAAGTCTCTTCTTCATATACCAGTAGATTGTTCAACATTCAAAGTCAGATAGGAGGATCGATATGACCTAACAGTTTAGTACTATTTTCTTTGTTTCTAACAAAATTTTCAATTTTCTTAATAGTTTACTCAGCTTTTGGAAGTCATCTTTCTCTATCAGACTGTTTCTTCGGATTTCGGTGCCATATTTTGCGTTCTGTGTTAATACGATTTTCAGATATTTAATTTGGTATACTTGCTTGATTTTGTAACTACAATTTGAAATTTTATATTGGGCTGTTCCTTTTTCTGAACTCCGCAGTCGAGTTATCAGGAAAAATTGCTTATCAAAAAAAAAAAAAAAAAAAGTTGCCATAAAAACAGGAAGGCCACCTCACATCGGTGAGAAAGTGACTAAAGTCGAGATGTTTGTCAAGATAGATTACATTACACAACATTTTGAATTTTGTCCAGAATCTAAATCTGGAGGATGATCCTACTTTTCGACAACTGAAGGGGATCTTAACGCAAGTCGTCATTCTATGGGCGGATATTTGGAGAATTCCTTTCCCCGGCAAACTGCAGTGTCAATAATACCGGTTTTCAAACCGAGAGACTGACCAGCAGCTTTTGGCCTTCGACGCCCAGGCAGTTGAAAATGGCGTTGAAGGATTTTCTGTCTTTTTGTTTAGTTTTACTTCTTTTTATTTTACCACCTTTTGTGGGGGTTTATTTAGTTTTCTTTCTGTCTCTGCCATCAAGACAGTGTCATCTGCATACATTATGTTGTTAACATTGTGGTTGTTAATAATGAATCCTGGTAGGACTTCTAATTCTCTCATAATTACCTCAATGTATAGGATGAAGAAAGTAAAAGAAAAAAAAAACAGTGAATGCAATTAGGTCTTCAATAACCCTGCCTATTTCACTAGAGATCATTACAGCTACAATTACAACAATTATTTATGCACACGAATAGAACATATTCTGCCTGCTATGATAAACCCCACTAGGGCAACGCTCTACGCCTTCTTGGGCTAACATCTTCCATTGATATGGAGATTGACTATACTGAATTAGTTGCCACATCTGCTACGAAGAAAGTTGGGTCACTGTTTCGTGCACGGATTTTTTTTCTTGTCGGCATTCATCTTGCATATTTATAAATCTACCATCCGTTGATTACAGTTGCTATATCTGGTTTAGTTCTCCTGTTAAAGATACTTCACTCAGCGCATTGGTTGTTACAAACATCCAATCGGATGTGCAGAATATGTGGTCTTTCTTCGTCTAATTCTTTAAAAAGGCCAGGGTAGCTGTTAGCGTTTAATTGAGAGGGGGAATCAGGGATTGATGGATGGGGGAGTATGATGTTGAAAGACCCGAAACTCCCTGATGAACCAAGTCAAAACATCACTGACGACTCCTTAAAAGCGTATTTTTTAATTAATGTATAACTTGAGATTCTTGACAAAATTCAAAATGTTGTGTAATGTAATCTATCCTGACAAAACATTTCGACTTCAGTCATTTTCTCCCCAATGTTAACGTGGCCTTCCTGTTTTTTATAGCTACTTTTTTTTGATAAGCTATTTTTCCTGGTACCTCGACTGCGTGAATTTAAACGTGCTACTATATTGGCAACTAGGTCTCACCGTTTTACTGTCATACTAGCTAGTTTCAACAACAACTGATATTCTAACAGTTTATCTTCTCGCACTTCTCACCTGTGGAACACCATTCCGATTTCTTGCATCTCTACCATTCTTCAGAAATTTCCATGTAAGGCCAATCACCATCTTTTATCTTCCTAAATTCTCTTCCTTTATTTTCCTTTCTTCACTTTTCCTTACTAAATTCTTCTCTTTCCTTTTCGGTCCCTGTTACCACCTCGATCTTAGTGGCCTTATTGCCTTGCTTGAGGGTGATACGATTTTTAAAATACTACAGCTAACACTTATTTCACATAAATATGTTCCCCATATTGTCGCCCTCAGTCTTACACAATATCTCCTTTCGGACGCCGTTTCCTATCTCTTCTAGATGAACTGCTTCTGCTTTCAAGCAACATTAAGAGATGGATGAACTCCGTTGAGAGCTTGAAATCGAAGCACTCCCTTAATAAAAACAATAAAAGAAAAGGAGCCAAAGTATATCGATATTGGGGATACGATACCATGGTATCTATTTGACGTGCGGAGCGAGACACGTTGTCAGAATTTGGTCCAGGTTGGAGAAAGCAAATAAAGTCTTTGACATTTCGCCTCTGCAGGTCAACTGTGCATCTGAAGAATTCGAATAGTTACTGCAGATGTCTTCACAATCAGAGACATATATTTATTCATTCTTTGATCTATCGCGTTGTATATTTATTTGTATTTGGGGACAAGTGAAGGTGTTATCCTGTAACAAGGCCGAAGAGGATGGGATTAGTAATTTCCGGCTTTACCAATATTAAACAGTGCTACAAATTTTTGCTGAGGTTTTGCAAACTGATTACAGACTGTAGTCATATAGCTTAAAAACTCGCTGTGTTGGATAGAGAATAAGAAGGAGGGCGGATGATGACGACGACGACGACGACGACGACGAAGAAGAAGAAGAAGAAGAAGAAGAAGAAGAAGAAGAAGAAGAAGAAGAAGAAGAATGCTCGCATAATCGCAGAGAAAATAATTCTGAAGACGCGTTGCTAAATTCGGAATAGTCTAAGGTCTTCGATATGATCGACCATCATTTCTCGGATGGATTCTAGATGCACAATAGATCCAGGATTGTCTTGGAGAAGTGAACGAGGGAGGATTGAAACATTTAATCTATTGAACAAGTTTGTTTGCTTTCGCCCATGCTGTACGCCAGTAATATTTTCCTATTGATTTGACTGGATTTATTGATCTTTTTTACGGCTTATCAATCCTTTGCAGGTTATTTAAAGCCAGGAATTTTTATTTTTATTTTCAGACCTATGGTATCTGTTTCGCGTCTCAATTCTCCTCTCTTGACGACTGTCAGAACTTACACTCCCGTAACGAAATACCTGAACGAGAGACACCTTAAACCCTTTTAAGTTGGTTGTTGTTTTGATTTATGGCATATCAACCTTAGTGAGTCATTTAATGCCAACAAAATTTTGAAATAGATTCATAGCGATAGTTTGGTAAAAAGGTGTGTATGTATAAATATATATTTGAACCATTTTTCAATTACTCATATTTTTGCGTACAATCCAACTTCTTTTAGGAAATTTACAATCTTGGATTTTTTTATTTTCGTAAAAGGTTTTTTTTTTAAATTACTCACTTGGTAATATTTTGTTTGCACTATTTTTTATTCTGAGTTCAATTCTCCATTTTTTTTTATCAAAGAATGTATTACTGATAATAAATTTTCCTTCGCAAATTATTACTAGTAATAATTTCTTATTAGAAAGTATTTCTGGTATTAAAAACTATTTTTACACAAGTTTGGGTGTTAACTATTTGCCCATGGCTGGGACCCCAACAGGTGATACCACCCCGGGTCAGGACCTGGGAACACCAGCAATTAAAAGATGGTTCCACAATCCTCAAAATCTCCTGATCAGAGGCCTTTCTGTTGGACGTAGTTTGTCGTCATACCCAGGACGCGGATGTAGTTTGTCGTCTTACCCAGGACGCGGATGTAGTTTATCGTCATACGGAAACCATTTTAAGAATCATACGTCTCCCTCGCTGTGTCTATTGATTGCAATCGTTTTGACGGCGATATGAAGAGTCGCCATCCACAGGCATAGCATGCGAAAGTGAGGATAGTTTCTATACAATATCGGTATACCTCATGAAAGTGATTATACTTTTGATAAATATAATACGAATAGATTAATTTATTTTACATCGTTCATTCTGGCAAAACGTAATTAATTTCAAACATTTCAAAAGCGTTCGACAGGGTTTGGCATATCAGTTTTCTTCAGAAGTTAAAAAAAAGGTTATGGTATCACCGGACGAATTTTTGATCTGATTTAGTCTTTCTTATAATATCGTGAAATGAAAGTCACCCTGAATCTTCTAGATCGTTTTGTACCAATACAGGTATAACCAAGCACTTGCACCTATTTTGTTCTTAATTTTCATCAATACCATTTGTGATGGCATCAGTTCTCAATTTGGAATCTCTGCTGATGACACAATTATTTACTCCTGCCTCAATATTGAGTCTGATACCTTTTATAACGTCAAATTTGTGGCTGGTGTCAAATATGACCTACAGTCAGTTGTCAACTGGGGCAAAGAATGTCATTTTAAATTTAACGCCTCCAAAAACGAAACTGCTCTCTGTTATTCATCAGAGAGACCTGTTTTAACTTTCCATCAACAGGGCTGATGATAAACTCCAGGAGAAAGACTCGTAGCACCTTCTCGGGCCAACATTCTCACCTAACATGATTCCTAGGTCCGCTGCTAAGAAAGTTGGTAACACTTGTAACACTCACACAGCCAAACCCACCTGCCCTGCCCTGCACAGCATAAAGCAGGGTACAAGTGGCCTTCATAGAATTTATCAAGGGGGACAAGATAATTGTCACTAGATTGTACAGGGTTGTAAAGTTATTAATCTGACACCCTTGAGGTAGTATAGTCTCAGATATCCCCAGGCACCAAAACATGTTCAACAAATTCTCAGAGAAAGAAGATTCAACACTGAAAACTTTAGCCAACAAAACTGAATAGCAAATTATAAATGATATATTTTTAGAATCCAGTTTATCCCTCTCTTAGTTAGCACAACCTTTACACCCTGTCACTACCTCATAAATAATGAACTCTTCCGTTTTCCGTAGCATCTCTCATATGTCCTTGCTGTTAAAGGACATACAGGAGATGTTACGTGGTTTCAGTAAAAAAAAAAAAAAAGATAGAAGAAAAAAAAGAAGGAAAGATAAAAATGATTAACGTTTGTTTCAAGGAAATGAAAAAAGTCAATTACAAATTTTTTTCATTTGTAACCCCTTACTTCTTAAAATGACGACCAACATTCATATTCAGGTGTGTTATTGCAATATTTCGTTAAAATTATTAAGGGAAGTTAATTCACTGTGTCGTGATTGACAATTTATCTCTCCAGAATCAATCCTATATATATATATATATATATATATATATATATATATATATATATATATATATATATATATATATATATATATCTCATTTGTCCATGCTTTGAATATTGCTGCTACATATAGTTCAGTGATCCTGCTATATATTTAGAGATTCTTGAAAAAAATACAAAGAAGAATCAGCAATGTTATTGGTTGTGACCTGTTATTTCGGCTTCGGTCACCTTCCCCCCGTCGTAAATTTACTTTGGTTTTTCTATAAATATTTTCATTGAACTGTTCAAATGAACTATTTGCTAGAGTACATAGACATTTTTAGAAATTAAGCGCAGTACTCGATTGACGGCAAGGTCTCATCAATTTACATTTGAGTTGGTTAGATGTAACCGTAAATTTTACACTAACAGTTTCTTTTGTCATACTTCTCGCTTTGTGGAACTCTTCCGTCTCAATGCTTTTTCAGCCATCTTTGATCTTCCAAAATTTAAGTTCAATATCCACTATTATCTGCTGTTTTCTTGATTACTCTTCTATTGTTTTCGCTCCTTAATAAGGTTTCTGTTTTCTAATTCTTTCATTGCGGTAACACCTTGTTTCTTAGTGGCGTTCCTGTCTTGCATGGGGTTAAATGATCTTTTAAAAAATGCCCTAATATGAACCATTATTCTTATTAATATTACTTTTATTATTTGATATCCTCTCCGACGGATTTGGTTGAGAGATGATTCTCCTACATGCAACTTAAAGATACAAAATTTTCCTAGAACTAATGAGCTCTTCCAAGCGGTGATACCCACTGTGCACGCCCATTGATATTAGGTATCACCACTCCGTTCAGCGAGCCAGCAACAAAAGGCACAACTTAAACTGCTGCTTTGTATATATTTCTCCAATTTTCCTTTCCAGGTCTAGGCACCTTAGTAATTTTGCCTGCTTCGCTTTTATAATGTTCCTAAGGTACCGTTACGTCTATCAGGATCAATTTATGACTGCCCTTATGCACAGTCAAGATGGTCGCATCCCATACGAACTTCCCTTATCCGTTCTCGGCTACTGACTGTGGTGAATTCCTGTACCACTCTTCTCGTCGCTCGTGGCAATAATTCCTTCATTGTTCCCAATGGATATCTGAGGATTGCATTGTCATGGCGAGAATGCGCTGCAAGATTTTAGTAGCTTTCCTACACAACGTGCACTGTATTTATCCGAGCTATCCACAGAGCGGGATACGGCCGCTTTAAAATGGGTCTTTCCGAGCTCTTACGCTCGCGTTAAATGTCACTGTAGATCCTGTATATGCGCGGTCGGGTAGCTGTTTACATTCCAAGATGAGACTCTGCCCTTTAGCATAGCCTCGTCTAGGTTCCTCTCTGTCCGAAGTCAGAGGGTTCGACAAGCAGTGTATCTCAATCGCAGATACAACGTGCATATAATAAATCATCTGATCTATTCATATGGATGGAATTTGTTCTCAAATACGGCTCTTGGTTACACAGTCCAAGAGCCGTATTTCTTCGGTTTTCTTTGTCAAGAATCAGTTCTTAAGCAATCTTCCGTATTTATTATTATTGTTTTTATATTATTTCCTTTGATTTCTGGTGTGTACGCATTTCTTTCCGGGTCCACTCAGAGACTCACGGTCAGAAATGGCATCAGGACTTTTTCCACTGACCAATTAAAAAGCACACACACATACACATCTTACATAGATAGATCCCTTCGTAAGGTGTGTGCTGTAAACCTGAGAACAGTTTTTTGTATTTCTTTAAGGTATATGCTTCCAGGAATCCCTTCAATGAGTCTACTGGAATCTTTTCCAACCAATACGAGGGCTCCAACTACAACAAGGATTGTTGATGTTCCCATATGACACATTTTTGAGATTTCAATTTCAAGGTCCTTGTATTTTGATAGCTTTTGGAAGATCTTCAAAGATACATTACAGTCTGCATGGACTGTCATATCAATAAAGAGGCAATTGTTTTATATGTGGTCTCTAATAACAATGGGCGGTTAGCTCTGATTGTTCTGTCTTTGTTTATTGTGTAGTTCCATAAAATTGTTACTTTGATAGGTCCTATCTCCGTAACCGATTATTATTATTATTATTATTATTATTATTATTATTATTATTATTATTATCAGGTGTTTGATTGTGTTAGGAGGAGAGATTTATGGGTGTCGGCATGCCAATCAGAACTGGCGAGCTGATGTTGTTTCTTAGCAATTCAAGCTAGTAACAATAGGAAAGAGATGGGTCTTCTCCACCTCTCACTAGTTTTAATTTGGACAAAAAGCTTCTTTTTGCTGCCATTGTACAACATTTGACCGATTCATTGATTTGTTTTTAACGGGTTATCGCCCTATTGTGGGTTATTTAAAACCAAAACGTATTTTGAATTGTAATAATAATTCTTTACTTTTGCGAAAGAATACTACAATACTGCATTTTTTTTTTTTTTAGAATAACAATGGTGTTTGCAGATCCATGTCTTACCATTTGTCTCATACCTGGGGTGGTGGTGGAGTGAGAAGGATTAGTACCTATCCGAAACATATTTGCGCTTACGTGAATGTCGTGAACTCGACTGAAATTCGAACTCGCCTCTCTGATTTCTTAACCCGAGCCGCTGTCCATTCCATTGCACCAACCGCACATCCAATTGTAAACGAAAACCGCGCGATGAAGACAATAATAATAATATTAAGAAACAAAAAGTATAATTAAATACTAGAATTAGTCTGTATACTATTTAATCCATAACTGGGGAGAAGAGATATATTCATACCTTCCCCAAGAGGATTTGTGAATGTAACCAACTCGAATAATAGATTTCCCATTCCGAACCACCATTTATTACACCATCCGCATATCCCGTATTTGACAGAAAAGAATTACAAATCGAGTGAATCCCTTTCTACCTGCAAAAATGGAGTAACACTTTAAATATGACAAAAAAACAATATGATTAATTTGTCGAGTTTTTAATAATTGTTCATTCTTTCTTAATGTTCTCAGTTTTTCCTTCTTATTTTAAGCCTCGTCTCTATCCAATTTTCGTTTTACTGATTCTTTCAGTAGCCCCAGGTTATAATTAGAGATTAAAATTACTATTTTAATCTATAATTTTCTCCCTTACTGAAGCATTATAACTATTTTAACCAGTAGTCAAAAGCTTCACCAATATTTTCTTGTCAAGATCGATTCGATTTCGCAATTTGCTATGGTATTTTGTCACATTTTCTTTCTTTTTTGTTTTTAAATGATTAGAAATTTAGTCAAAAGGAAAGGCTGAAATTAACTAACGTCCTCAGGTGTTTTTTTTTGTAATCGCTGAACATTTTGAAATGAGAAAATCCTGTTCAGCTACAGGCAGGCAATGAAATATGAAATTGTAGCAAGTGACTTCGAATTCACGTATCTATATCGCCACAAATATGGACGTAAACTTGCTTGAATAAGGATGAACATAAAACTTATATATGAATATTAATTAAAAGAGTAAAAAAACAATACGAAAGAAATGATATATATATATATATATATATATATATATATATATATATATAGTTTATGCAAATCCGTATGGGTAGACCCAAAGGGGATGATATCCAGAGAGCTCAATGTAAGTTCAGAGCAAATAAGGTTCCATGTAATAAGTTATTTCACCATAACCCCTTTAACAGGGCTCTGGATCATCAGACTTTACTTCCAAAAGTTGTTTTTTCATTTCAACTTTTGGAAGTAAAGTCTGATGATCCAGAGCCCTGTAAAGGGTTGTGGTGAAATAACTTATTACATGGAACCTTAAAGTGGTCTGTTTTTATTCAAACAAATATATATATATATATATATATATATATATATATATATATATATATATATATATATATATATATATATGTATGTATATTAATAAAAAGAAAGAACAGTAAGATATATAATCCGGTGTTCTTATAGATATTTTTATTTTTACAAAATAGTGCTCAATGTAAATTTACAGAACATTAATATTATAAGTTAATAGACTTAAAATATGGTTTTTAGCGAAAAACCATATTTTAAGTCTATTAACTTATAATATATATATATATATATATATATATATATATATATATATATATATATATATATATAAACACACACACACATTTATATATATTTTCATGAGGCTATTATTTCGTTTTCTTATTTGGTTTGGTAGTATCATAAGTATTAATTGTAGGACGTTAGAGTTATGATTACATTTTTATTTATTAGTGTTTGAATTCATGTGTATATGCCTGTATTTATACAATCATGCATACGCACCCGTGCACATTTATGCATACATGTATGTAGGTGTATGTATGTATACATATATACAGATAAACGTGCCTGCACAGGCACATGTACACTTATGTCTGTACTTTTTTTTTATTAAACTATTACTATTTCATTATACGTGCTCAATGTTTCGTATTTTTATCATGTTTGCTTTCTTTCATTTTAATTATTTTTTTCTTATTTTTCTATGTTGCTTTCGTTCATATTTGTGTTTTTTATTTATCTCAACTCTTTCTATTTTGTCGTTTCGCTTTGATTTTTATTTCAAATCGATTTATTTTTTGAGTTCTTTATTTTTTACTTTTTCTTTTGTTTTTTTTTCGTTTGTTTTCTTTTTCTTTTTTATTTGTCTTTCTTCTGTTGTCTAGGACCCTTTCTTCCCTATTCAAATGACTTCTTTTTTTCTTTATATTTCTTCTTAATTTCCCCCCCCCTCTTTTTTCTACCTTTTTTGTTCGTCGGGTGTCTTCTTGTTTAAACTTATTCCTTATATTTTTCTTTCTTTTTCCTATCTTTTCTTTCCTTTATCATTTTCCTTTTCATCGTTTTTTCTTTTTTTTTCTTTTTCCTTTGCCTCTTCTGTTTCCACTTTTTCCTTCTCTTACCTCTTTCTTCATCTCCTCCTATCTGTTTATTTCTTTATATGTAAATCATTTCTTTTTATTTCTTCTTTTTGTTCTTTCATTTTTTTTCCTTATTTATCTCCATCTGTTTTTTCCTTTTCGCATGTTCCCCTCTTTCTTCCACTCATTCTGTTTCTTATTCTTTTTTATTTTATTTTTTCTATTTCTTCTTTATCTTATTCCCGCCTTTTTTTCTCTATTTTTAATTTTCTTTCGTTTCGTTTCGTTTCTAAATTTTCCTTTCACTTTTTATTAGGTTGGTGCAAAAATAATGACGTAATAATGTCGTTTTTTAACGTATTTTCTAACGTCAAAAAACGACATTATTACGTCATTATTTTTGCACCAACCTAATACTATTATTTTAAAATTTCTTTTTTCTAATTACCTTTTCGTTTTCTACTTTTTCTTTCTTTGTTTACTTCTTTTGTTATTATCTTTCATTCTATCTTTTTTTTTTTTTTCATTATTTCTTCATTTTCTCTTTCTTTTCCTGTTTATACTCCTTTTCAATCTTATTTTATTTTATTTCATTATTTTTTTATCTGTTTTCTTTAATATTTTTCAAGTTATTTTCTAAAAATTAGCATCGATTTTTTTCACGGGTTTCATCTTTTTCTTCCGTTTTCATTCGCATCATTTTTCATACAACGACACCTTTTAATTCATCATGACGATTTTTTTCTTTTCATTCTGCCCCCCATATTTTAGTGTTCCTTTTAAATTCTCTCTCCTCTCGATTCAGTCTGTGTGTCTTTTATCAATCGCTCTTCTTTTCCCGCCGATTCTACTGTCTTTCTCTCTTTGGGCCATTCTTCCTATTTCTCTTCTTCAACTCTCCAAATATTCTATTTCCTCCTATTGAAAAAATGGCAACTGTATTTTATGGGACTCGGCCTATTTGCTCACGATTTACAAATCAATTCTGGAAGAGTTTGCTAAACAATAGTCTCTTCAATTTCATTAGCACAATGGCTTTATTAGGAGACGGTTTGTCATAAATCTTTTATCATAATATCAACATAATTTCGCCTGAGCGTAAAAGAAAAAAATATGTGGTTCTACAGAATCATCAACGCAAACAAACACACACACATACATACATACATACACATATATAAATGCATAAATTATATATTACATTTCTTAAACTTGTTTAAATATATATACATATATATATATATATATATATATATATATATATATATATATATGTGTGTGTGTGAGTGCTTGAATTGATTTTAAGATATATATATATATATATATATATATATATGGCATAAAAAGCATGATTAATTTAAAATAAAAACAAAAACACACACACCAGTCGACCGGTTTCGTCCCCTCTCATCAGAACTGTTAACGGGGAACTAAAATTATGAAGAGAAAAAAAAAAGGTCTGTCATGGATGACGTGAATTAAAGGTGTTGGAGACGTTGTACATCAGGGCCAGGCTACCTGCTCTTTGTAAACAAAGAGATTGTTTGCTTGGACTTGCTGTGCTGCGTTTCTAGCATCTTAGTTGGTATAATTTTTATAATTATATTTTTTCTTCTCCCTGTCCATTTAATTCACGTCATCCAGGACAGACATTCTTTTTTTCTCTCCATAATTTTCTTTTTAGGCCTCTGATCAGGAGGTTTTGAAGAGCGTGGAACCACCTTTTAATTGATGGTGTTCCCAGGCCCACCTTGACCCGCGGTGGTAACACCTGTTAGGGTCCCAACTACGGGCAAATAGTTAACACCCAAACTGGGGTCAAAACACTATTAAAGTGCAAAAATAGTTTTTAATATCAGAAATAATTTGTAAAAAATATTACCAGTGAAGGAAAAATATTACCAGAAATAGATTTTTTGAAGGAAAAAATGTTACCAAAAATAGATTTTTGGAAAAAAATAATTATTACCAACAATAAAAAATAATCCACTGACGTTGATATTCCGTAAAACAAACCAAACCAAACCAAACCATAGCGCCAGGAAAATGGACATAGTTGTGGCCATCCTCAGTTGTACGTCGTCAACGCATATGACCAACACTTACATGAACCAAGATCAAGTTAGAGCATTCTATCGTCCAGGAGATCCGTTCAAGCGAAGACGCGCATGACCATTTTCAGGATTAAGAGGGGAGTCTAGGGAGAGATATGCGTGTCTCCAGTCCTGGAGACGTTTCGCAACGACTCGGGACCACATTTACTCTGATCGGTGATGTGGATACCGCGTGTTCTGGCATTCATGCCCGTACAATGCTTCGATCTTCACGAGCGGCTGTTCTAAAATGGCTGCCCAGAACCTCGTCTAGTTCTATACGAATCTTCATTACACCGTTATTACTAACAGTGAAGCTCCACCGATGTGTCACTTCTAACAAGTACAAAGATAATCTGCGAATATAACGGAGACACACGTGTTGGATCCTTTGAAACAGTCTTAATTGAAAAAAAAATGCAGTTCCTCATTGCATGATCTCAGACTCTTTCACTATAGTTTTTTTTTTTTGTACTGATTATACAACAATTTACTCATGTCTTAAAGATGTCTGGTCGGTCTGATAAGGTCAAATTGGCAGCTGATCTGAAACAAATGACCCACAATCTGTTTTTAACTGAGACAAAAAATGACCTTTGAGTTTTAATACCGCCAAAAGGAAACTGATCTCTTCTAATCACCTGAAAGAAACTATTTTACCTTCTTTCAGCATAGCTGATGCTAACATCGTGGAGATTGACTCATTCCACTGACAAGAAATGGAAAGATTACATTGAATCGATTACAATGCCCAATGCTATGAAAATTGGTTCAATGTGTCGTGCCAGATAATTTCTCTCGCTAGAGTCAATATTACACATTTATCAGTATACCATTCGTCCATGTGTTAAATATTTCTGTCACATCTGTTCTGGTGCTTCTGTTACGTCCTCAGAGATTCTAGATGAAATACAAAAAAATAATCTGCAATGTTATCTTTCCTCATCTGGCATCTCGGCTTCGTTCACTTTACCACAGACGTAGCGTAGTTTCCCTATGGCTTTTTCCATAAATTCTTTCACTGTAATTGTTCGTATGAGCACTCATCTATGGTACCTAGACTTTCTGAATCTAAGCGTAGTACTAGATTGGCGGCAAGGTCCCATCATTTTACACTTGAAATGTCTAGATGTAACCGTAAGTTCTATGGAATCGAGTTACGCAAGCGAGGTGTGCGAGTGAAGAAACTATTAGCAGACTCTTGCGTCCTGTAAAAGTTGATCTTTACAAAATTAAATGCAATGTCAGTCATCATCTTCTGTCATCTTAATTCCAGTTGTTTTATTGTACTATCTCTTTAATAATGCTTACTTTTTCTAATATTCCCTCACATTCTGAAACCGCTTGCGTCTTAGTGGCGTTATTGCCTTGCTTCGGGTGAAATGATTGAAAAAAATATAAAAACTTATGTCATCATGCCCTAGCGTCTAAATCTCTGCAATATCACTTGGTATTTGGGAGTTGCTAGTTGGTAAAGAATAGTTCCAAAGAGGTTTTAGATTAGGAATTTGAAGTCAGAAAAGCTTGATCGGGAATAAATGATCAAGATTTTCTGACTTCAAATTACTAATCTGGAACCTCTTCATGACGTTAAAACGTTGCGACCCGAGTAAAGTGGGTTCTGTGTAAGGAAACAGTGTCCTACGTTTGGCCAAAGCTTTGTTCCAGAGTTTCACTGACGTAGGCTGGCGCATAAATCTACGAAAAGAAATACAATAAAACGTACTTGGTTTTAATTCTTTTTTTTCATGCAAAACAAAATGAAGCATTTTTTGATTTAATTTATTTTTTTAATAAAGTAAATCGAAATTCTTATTTTTATATGTGAATTTACTTTATTAAAAATGCAATTCTTTACGATTTACTTTATTAAAAATGTAGTTCTTTACGATTTATTTTGTTAAAAATGCAATTCTTTACGATTTATTTTGTTAAAAATGCAATTCTTTACGATTTATTTTATTAAAAAACGCAATTCTTTACGATTTATTTTATTGAAAATGCAATTCTTTACGATTTATTTTATTGAAAATGCAATTCTTTACGATTTATTTTGTTAAAAATGCAATTCTTAACGATTTACTTTATTAAAAATAGTTAAAAAAAAATCTGGTTTATATTTTACATAATGCTTTTTCAAATGCCTTAATCGAAGAATAATGTTCACTTGTTAAGGTTTTAATCTTTAATAAATTACTTTTATTTGGTTATAAAAAAAGTTATGTTTTTCTGATTTTATTGGTCATCTCAATCCTGAGTTGTCCGGAAGCTGAGTCGGTGATGTTGAAGTGTCCTGCATCTGGTTTAGTAATACCCGTCACTGACACGGAAGAAGATTAAGTTGAAAAACAAATATTTATTGTGTATAATAAATAATTCTTTCCTTATTAATCTACGGAAATATAGATTTACCTATGGCAACTGCAGATCTTTTCTCTGCAAGTTTACAGACTAGGTTTTCACATCCTCTCTCTTTATTATTGATTCATTGATGGTTTTAGGTAAATTCCAACCCCTCTCTTCTAAATTATCAGTTACCAGATATTCAAATCTATTGAGCTCATAAAGAAATACATAAATAAGAAGTAATTATACTGTCATTGTGTTTTGTCCATAAAAAAAAACATAAATAAATGAAATTTAATTATAGCGTCAAAAATAATTATAATAAAATAATTATAACAAGTATAATTATCAAGAATTCACTCTTTATAAACCAATAATAATCAACCCCACTTTTCTCCGCTACACACACAAACACATGACATTCTCACTATCGGACAAGCAGCCAACACGGACACGCCGTCAACACGTGCGTCAACGAAAAATTAGGCTCCTTTTCGCTTTTCAGGCCTTAATAGTAACATTTATCTCTTAGCATTAAACAAAAATTCGAGGTAAGGAAAAGCCAAACACTTATTGTATTTCTCAACTAAATTATCTGAACATTCATTACACATATCTATAAAAACAAAAACCTACGAAATAGACTGTATACAGATTACTTTTTCTTTATCTCATCATTCTGATAGATTCAGATCCATATTTGATCCACATCTGATCCCAAACTCAACATTTTACTCAGTATTACTGTCTCTCGTTTCTCCAAAACCACATAATAACCAGATAAGAAATAATACCTATTTTATTGTTTCCACGTCTTGCTGCTTCTAATTTTTACGAGTATTTTTCTATATATAAATGTTAGAGGGTTTATAATTATTTAATCTGAGTCATAACTCGCATACAGATCAAATTCGGCAAGATGAACCAACAAATAAATAAACTAGAAACCCAAGGAAAATTTATTGAAACAAAACAAGTTCAGTTGACCACTGATGACAATTCCAGAACAACGTAACTATAAACAATTTTTTTTCTAACCTCTGCCAGCCGCAATGATGGAGAAAGCATTACCTCGAACCATGGCCAGTGAGACACGCTGCAAGAGCCACTCCGTTTTGCGAGGGTCGTCACTTAATCGAGACGCAATCGCGCCAATCCTCCGAAGGAACGCCATCGAACGAGGGCCAATAACCCCTGAAGTCTCCACTGCCACAGAAAATTATTGTTTGATTGACTTTGAATTTTGCCTACCTTCCACACACGCAAATTAACTGTTATTCTCAAATGCCATCTCCAATTGTCTGTTACCTGCTGATCGTGACATTAAGCTATGGCAACCATATAAACATCACCAAGAATTAGCTCAATATCTGGACAGTTTGGTAAAGGATTAAAAAATCTACTCAAGATTATAAAACCATACAAAATAATGTCATTATTTCAAGAAAGCATTCGGAAATTATTATTTCATGCTTTTATTATAAATACCTTCAGGAAAATGAAAACTTAATAAGCATTTATAGTTTGTTTTATCAATAATAACGGTATCCAGCTATTTGGTCCTCTGTTTCAACTGACCAACCACAGAACAAAGATGTCACGTGGTTATTTCATCATCTTTTTTCTTGTTCGCTCGACCTCAAGTTGAATGCGTGTACAATGAATTCATTCTCTTTTAAATTTCACGAAATCTGTCAAGATGTAATCAGTTTTATTCTGAATTTGGCATAGAAGTATCGGACTAAAATATCAATAAATATTGTTTGGTGCTTTAAAGTATGGCGCCTACGTGTGTGTGTGTGAGTATTATTTGTTAATGGTTTTCTTTTTTTTTCTATTGAGATGACATGTCTTACGGAAAAGGTCTTGACAAGCAGTAACCAATTCTGACTGGTAGAATTGTCCGTTTGGATTGAATAGTTTTCATGTTAATTGAATCTTGTGAAAAAAGAAAAAAAAAAAACCAAAAAGTTGCGAAGAAAAGAAAGATGGAAGATATCAATATGAAAGGTGAAAGAGAAAATCATGAAGATGGCTGTGACAGATGAAGGACATTTGGAATAAGAATACAAAACATTTAAATCTATTCTTATAAAAATGAGAGAAAGAAAAATTTGGAAGGAAAAGAAGATATACGAGAAGAAATAATAAAGACGAATAAAAAGATTAGGAAAATATTGACGAATGGTTACGAGAAGCAAAAATGGAATAAAGTTAGTCTTACAAGTGAATGACAGTCAGAAATCAGTAAGGATATTATAAGGATAAAGAAAGATAGGAGAAATAATTTGAAAAAAAAAATATATATATTTATAGGGTAGGAGAAGGAAAAAAGAGGAAAAAGAAGGAAAATAAATATGCGAAAAAGAAAATCATTTTGAAGAAGAAAAAGAAAGAGAAAAAAGAAGAAAAAGAGGTGGAAGAAAATAATGGCGGCAAGGAGAAAGAAGAGATTGCAGAAGAAGATGATAAAGAAGTAAAGAGAGAAAAAATGAAAAAAAAAATAGCAGAAGAAGATTAAATAGTGGAGAAGCCGAAGAGAAAGAGAGATGCTTTTCTTTTACGGCTTATCAACCTTTTTTTAAGTTTATTTAAAGCCAGAAAATATTTTAGATTGTATGAAAGGACGTTGGAGTCATGTCTCTCCACCTACCCCATCCCTTGTGGCACTCAATATGTTTCCCAGACCACGTTCTACTATCCACGTGCCCGCCAGGTATGTGTTGCGTTGCTTTCCCTTGTCTCTTTTTCCCTCTATTCGACCTATGAGTATCAGATTCTCCAGGCCCTCCTTTCTCATTACATGTCCCAAAAATTTCATCTACTCCTTCCTTATGTTAAGTATAAGCTTCCTCGTTGTTTGCATCCTCTCAAGACCTCATTGCTGCTTAGACGTTCGCTCCATGATTTTCTTAGCATCCTTCCGTAGAACCACACCTCCGCTGCCTCGTTTCCATTCTTCTAAGCGTAGTTGGGTTTTTTTTCATTTGTTTAACGGCGTATCAGCTCCTTATGAGTCACTTAATGTTGAAATTTAATTTTCTTAGGAGCTTTGAAGTAATAAAAATATATGTTATTCTGCTTTCACAATTGATTACATGGTAGATAATACTCAGCTTTTGTGCATATACATGTTTATGCAGACATAATTACTAGAGACAGTGATATGTGTTTTATGTTGTAGTTTTGTTGAAGTTATATTTTCGAATGCAGTTTGATTTTTATTAAGAAATTGTAGATTATATGGATTTATGTCATGAAAAATTTATTTGATGTTGATTGATGCATTGTTGGTAATTTTAAGATAAATAGTGTTTTTATACTTTCATAATGTTTTGTTTTTGTTTGGGAGTGTTAACTAATTTTCCATAGATGGGACCATAACAGGCTCTACCACCCCGGTTATGCTTGGACCTGGGGACAACAGCAATCAAGAGAAGGTTCCAAGTTCCTCAAAATCCCCAATCTCTCGTCCAGAGGCCTTGCTGTTGGATGTAGTTCATCGTTATACCCAGGACTTAAGCGTAGCTGAAAGATTCAAATGCAACAATAAGATGGAGTAATATGAGTCGATAAAACCTCGTCATAATAATAATACTAAAAACAAATTATCAAAAAAGCAAGACAGATTCTCCAGCCCCTCCTTTCTCATTACGTATCCTAGAAATTTCATCTACCTCTTCCTTATGTTAAGTATAAAATTCCTCCTTGTCTGCATCTTCTCCGAGACCTCATCGTTGCTCACACGTTCGCTCCATGATTTTCTTAGCTTCCTTCCGTAGAACCACATCTCCGCTGACTCGTTAGAAGGACAAATATCACATAGTAGATCAGTATTCTTAACTTTATCGCCAAAAAAATCCTCCTGTTTTGCAGTACTCTGCCCAGCTTTTGGTATGCATCATTGGACATCTCAATCCGTCTTCGGATCTCAGCGTCGCACCTACCGTTCTCCGCAAAAACACTTCCCAGATATTTAAACTTCCGCACATGCTTGATTTCGTTGTCCCCGACCTGCAAATCGCATTTTGGGCTCGTCCTTTTACTGATGACTATGCATTCTGTTTTCTTTTAATTTATGGTTAGTCCTTTCTTCTTGCTTTCCCTCGCTATCTTCTGCAGAAGGTTTTGAAAATTCTCTTCTGTGTCTGCTATCAGTACTGTGTCATCTGCATATCTAATGTTGGTAAGATTGTGGCAGCCAATGCTGAGTCCCGGTAGGATCTCCAAATCTTGCCGCGCTGTATAAGTTGAATAAGTCCGGTGAGAAGACACATCCTTGCCTTACGCCCCTTTCTATTTTTATATATTCGCAGAACTCATTCTCAATGCGCATGCATGCCGTTTACTGCTCGTATAGGTTCTTGATTATTCTGATATCCCTCCCGAATATATCAAGGTTGATGAGCAGTTCCAACAGATCCTTATGGCGCATTTTGTCGAACGCCTTTGGGTAGTCTATAAAACATAGATACACGTCCTTCTGCATTTGTATTTCTCTATCTGATAACATTCTAAGAATGAAGATCACGTTTCTTGTTCCGGTGTCTTTAACGAACCCGAACAGTTCTTGTCCTATCTCTGGCCTGATTCTGCTGCACGCCCATTTCATCAGAATAAGGATGATGCGTTTTGTTATGTGGCTCATTATAATGATTGTTCGGTAGAGCTCGCATTTGTTCGCACCTGGTTTCTTAGGTAGTGCTATGAAAATAGATCTGCTGAGATGTTCCGGTACGTCACTGCTGTTATAGATCTCATTTACTATTCCTGTGATCTTGTCTATGCCAAATTCAGATAAGGTTGTCAGCATTTCCGCTACAATTCCGTCTAGCCCTGTTGCTTTGTTTCTGTTCAATTTGGCCAGTGCAGCTTCTACTTCAGTTTTTATAATTTCAGGTCAGTGGGTGGTTCTGTATATTGCTGGTTGTTCTCTTTTATCGTGGAAAGTTCACCAATATACCAGCGTTGAAGATTTTTTCTTTCTCTAATATGAGAGTTCCGTCCTTTGATTTTAAGCAGCATGTTGACGACCATGTCTTTTGTCGTGTTAATTGCCTTATTTGTTTGTGCATATCTCCTTTGTTGATGGTACTCAATCTCTGCACTTCTGCACATTTTTTGTTTAGCCTGTCTGCATTTGGTCCTTAGTTCAATGTGTAATTTTTTGTATTCTGTTCCGTATTGTGACAGAGTTTTCTATCTCTTTTTCATCATGTTCATGATCTCGTTGGTCATCTATTTGTTTGTTGTTTTTTTTTCGTCCATTCTCATTTGCGATGGCCTCGATTGTTGATGTCACTAAAGCGTCTCTTAGCGTGTCCCATTTCGAGTTTCCATCGTATCCATCGCATATTCTGTTCACATTTTCCGTATATTTTTCTTTCAGGTACAGGTCGCTCAGGAGTTTGTTGTATTGCAACTTCGGTGTTGCGTGAGGCTTCTTCAGTTTCCGTAGTTTCACTCTTAGCTTAAATATAACAAGGCGATGATCACTCCCGCAGTCGGCACTTGAATAGGTTTTACAGTGGACGATTGTATTCCTGAGTCTTTTCTTGATAGTTATGTAGTCTATTTGGTTTTTAGTGTCTCTTCCTGGGCTCCTCCATGTCCATAATCGTATCGGATAATCTTGGAATCAGATGTTGGCTATTACTTTGTCATTGGCCGTGCACCACTGAATCAGTTTTTCTCCACGTCCTTTGCAGGTGCCCGGTCTATACTTTCCGGTTATATCCCTTGCTCTTTCGCTGCTTATTTTGACGTTTAAATCTACCATGATACTGATGACTTCATGTGATTTGCAAAGAACATTAGTATTGTTCAGCTTTGAGTGAAAATCATTAATTTCTTCTTCATTACTTTGCGCTGTCGGTGCGTACACTATCATGATAGATATGTTGAAAGGCTTTCCATTCAGATTGACTACCAGAATTCTTTCAGATACTTGACAATATCCCAGAACGCATTTCTTAAATGTTTTATCTAATATTAATCCTACTCCTTTCTCTATTTTTTATTTTATTTTTTAATGAATTTTCATGAATTATCCCGTGCTTGTCGCTGACAAAATCTCCGTTGTTTGGCCTTTTGTTTTCACATACGCCTAGGATGTTAATTTTTAGCCTGTTCATTTCTTGTTTTATATTTTCTAGCTGTCAGCAGTTGTTCAATGTCCGAACGTTCCATATTCCAAGAGTTATTTTGTGTTTGATGCGAACTGTCGCAAGATAACGGTCCGGTGAAACCTGTCGGTTCTGTCGATCCTTTCCGGGCAAGCGATAGTTTCCGAGGAATGTTATCCCCTTTACGCATTTATACTAGCAGTCGCTGGATGACGGTCAGGTGACACCTGTTGTGCATGCCTGTCCTTACCGGGAGAGGAGTCAACTTCGATAGACTTAACCTTTTTCACGCTGTTAGGTTTCATATTTTGTGTTTTGTTAGCCATAATATAACTTAGGATTCATAGTGGAGTGGTTTCCCGTTGCTTTCTCCACGGTGATTTATGGAGACACCACCTCTAGTTAGATGGCCATCGACTTGCTGTTTTCTTGCGTATGAAAATATATCAGAAAATGCTGAGCACATAATCGGCACTATGTAGTCGAGGAAATACCTCTCTCGTAGGTAAGGACTGTGGTTAATCCCTGTCGCCTTAGGTATTCACAAAGATTGAATACCATTGAGTTCGTCCTGCCTTTGTTAAGTCTTATTTTTCATCCTAATGGTTCGCTAAGACACCGCCTCATTCGGAAGAACTTCGAGCTGGTTAGTCGGTTTAATGACTGTGGAGTACTTACCATATATATATATATATATATATATATATATATATATATATATATATATATATAGAGAGAGAGAGAGAGAGAGAGAGAGAGAGAGAGAGAGAGTTACCCAGCCCTGAAAATATGTTATTTTTTTAAAGTTTCAATTTGTATTCTTTTGACCCTTATTAAAACAAAATTACAATTATTTTACTCGCACTGGTTATTAAAACTCGAAGTAAAAAAAATTTGAAAATTTGGGACACATTGGATAAAGGCGTTGGTTAGATCCAGTGATAAGACCCAAATATTGTGAGTTCAATACCCGGTTAAGGCAGTGGAGAACTTGGAGAAGGGAATTAACAGAAAATAACTGATAACTGACATCCATTAAAAATGGCACGTGGAACTAGACCAGTCTGCCCCAGTGAGCGAAATAAAGGGTTCAGTTCGACATTCCAACGGCCTGAAGAAGGCCGCAACGTACACGGCCGAAACGTTGTAATAAATATGGCGACAATAATGAGGACAATAGTCCGAATAATGTAAATGGTGTATCTTTTCATAACTTGACTATTCCTAGCTCTGTATAGGTTCCTTTTATTTATTATCTGTTAATTGGCATTTCTTCGGAATCCTAGTGGCGTTATTTTCCTTTGCCTTCTGAATTCTGACTTGTCCTCCTTCCAGATTGGTTGCTACCCAAACCTAGTCAAACCTATTATTTATTTAATTGTAACATTTTTAATCCCATGTTTCTTCAAGATAATCTTGGCTCTGCAGTTTTGTTCCGAATTCAAAAGGAGACTACGTGTTCTTTTGAAGTTACAAGAAATTAACAGATTAAAAATCAAAACAAAACAAAAAAATAAATATTGCTTTGTGTATATAAGTGTATAATAATTCTTGTTTGTCTTTGTGGAACTCAGATGATAATGTATATATACACACACACACACACACACACACATATATATATATATATATATATATATATATATATATATATATATATATATATATATATATATATATATTAGACATTATGTTTGGTGGGTTTTCGCATGTTTGGGAACGATTTACGTACACACATTTTGATTGAATTCGGAACACTACAAATTATACTAACGTTTATTGAAAAAGTCGAACGCATGTGAAACCTGATTAACCAATGAGAACCAAACAACAAAATGTAAAAATACCACGATTTCCTTTTTCTTTAATTTATTATTTTTCACATATTTTATTTGATGAAGCTTTAATAAAAGTGAAACATGTTAGATTAATAAAAGTACCCTACTTTTTCTTTATCTTCACATTCTTTTGAATTCCTAGCCGTATGTGATCGGTATTTGATCCCAACTTACCTGTGAATTCTATGATTCCTTACGGCCAAATCACATCGAAATGCTAGTATGATCACCGAAGTTAAACAACTCCGAGCTTGGTCAGTAAATGGATGAGTAACCGCTTGAGAATACCGGGTGTTTTAAGCTTGAATGCGGGGTAAGTTATGATACCATCTTTTCTCCCTCCCTCAACTAGTAGGACTTGTATCTGCAAATCAGTAATAACTTAAAAATTTTTTAACAATCTCAAAAGAATATTGCCTAGCATTAAATAACCTGCAAAAGGTTGATAAGCCGTAAAAATTTAATCAATCAGCTAATCCTTAACTTAGGTGAAGCATTGGATTGCTATTGCCTTCTGCAGTTTTGAAATAAAAATTCTTCTTCTTCGAGACTTGCTGCCACATATTTTGAAAAGTCCAGTTGATTTCAGGAAGAATAGACGAGCCCACGGCTTTCCCCAGAAATTCAGTGTGAAAGTGAGTGAAAAGACTTGGCAGGAATTTGAACGCGGTCTGCTGATTCCAATCTCCGATGACGGTTACACTCAGCCCGCCATTTCTAAATTATACGGTAGGCAATGTTAAACATTTACCTTTTCAATCAGCCTCTTGATTTTATCCAATAGTGCAGCTAATATTTTCTTCTGAATGTTATCTGAATGATAGCTTTATTTTTTATCATTATTATTTATTCATCTAGATGAAAATACTCAAAGAATTTGCGATTTGGAAGGTTCCTGTTTCTTGAAAATCAACGAAACATCTAAAACTTCAAGAACTCTTTTGGTTAGCTCATAGTTGGAAAACTAATTGGAACTATTTATTTTTATTTCTATGTTAATGTAACTGTTTTTCTTGCCATTCCCATGGTAGTTTTTTTTATTTTTTTTATTGTAGCTTATTAAGTTCTGGAAAATATCAGAGAGAGAGAGAATGAACCACAAATGCGAAATAAAATATCAGCGTTACTTTTCACAACCGATTTGGAATACGCAATCATCTCACAACGTTGTAAAAGCAAGATAAAAACTGTGGAGAGAGGGGTAACTAGGTATAGCTTAGTCGGGCAAGAGAAGCAAAAAAGAGAATGAAAAAGAAAGAGAGAAAAAAACAGAATAAGAGTTAAAAGACATGAAAAGAGGAATAATTGGTGTAGAGTGAAAGGAAGAGGGATGTTTTTTTTTCTCTGTATTTATTTAATTTTGCTATTTTAGTTTAACAAAAGTTGCATGATAGGAAAGAGAAAGACAAAATGAGAGAAAGGGGATGAAAAGTATACTTAGTAATGACAACTTAATTACCAGTGGTGATACAAGATAATTGTTGGTACTTCCTAGTGTTAATAGCAGGGTAATGTTAGTACTTAGTAGTGGTAATTCCAGAGTATTACTCATGATTACTAGTGGTAATAACATAAGACTATTTGCAATTACTAGTGATAATACCAATGTAATATTGTTGATTATGAGTAATAACAGAGTATTCCTGATATTTACGAGCGGTAATAACGAAGTTTTATTGATAATTACCAGTGGTAATTAATTTTTGTTTAATAATATCACGTTTCCTTTCATATCGTTAGGGCGCATCTAGAATTTTCCTTTCTTCTTCTATTTCCTCTTGTTCTTGTTCTTGTTCTTCTTCTTATTATTATTATTCATATTATAACAAAAATAACAACAACAATAATAAAAAAAATTTAGGAGATTAAAAAATAAATCAAGTGCCATATAAGAAGTGAAGTAGATAGCCGTAGAAAGCGTCGATATAACTAAAGAACTGAAGACTAATCAACAGAAACAAGAGAATTGATATTTAATATATCTAGCTTCTACTTCGCTGCAGCTTTCTTGGAGTCATTAGATTCCAATTTTGGTCATTGGGCCACAGGCACACTCTGACAGGTGTTCTTCTTGTGCTTTCAAGCACGTTTCTATGGGGTTGGATTGTCAGCTTTACAACCAACCTTTCTCTTTTCCAATACTGGTTGCCAACCAAACCTAATTCCCACAGTCTGCATTCCTATTTAAAACCTAGCTGGCCGGTGGACAAGAGATTGATCCATAACTTTCATGAAAAAGAGAACGCAATAAATTCTCTCTTTCCTGCAACTTTTGTTGGAACTGAAATAGCAAAATTAATTCGGCCGTTTTTGCTGTCAAGAAACATAGTGAGGATAGAAAGCCTAGAGAATAAGACACAGGATATATCGAAGGCTGAAGGTTTAAGAGAAAATCGGCCATTAAATAACTGACGAGCTTGTTTGAATGGATGGCAGAAAAGTTATCGGGAGCGATAACGTAACGACAGACATTATTAAGAGCTACAAAGGAGTGTAAGATGTGCAGAGCCCTAATCATCCATCAAAAAGACAGGGAACCTTGAAGAAGAAAAACCGCTAAGCTGAACGCTTATCCAGTCTATATTCCTATTTTTTGTGAGAAATTCTTTCAGGGCCTCGACTAACATGATTCTCCATATCTTCCTTTGAAGAATAAATATGTATCTTTGACCTTATTCTGTTATCCATTTACACAAATTCGTTTGATATATTTTTGAGACGATGGAAATTATAATTAGCACCAGAAAGAGATAGTTGAATATATAATGGGAAAAGAAGGCTTGGAAAATTTGACACTCACAAGACATATTAAATGCAAGGTGGGCAGAGGAAAGCAGCGCCTTAGCTATCTAACGGGCTTATGTAAATGATTGGCAGGACAGGGATTAACTTTACTAAGGACTACAAATGACAGGAAATCGTGGAGAACCACATCGCCCACGCCCTAAGTAGACACTGTCCATAGAGTAAGAAGAATGTTATTTTTAGATTCCTTAGAGTGTGAAAAGATAGATTTAAGCTTCTGAAATGTATCTTTTCGCTGCAAATTTCTGTGATATATTTTAAATCATTTCAATCCAAACAGGGCGGTAATGCCACTAGTGCGCAGGGTACTACAGGGTGTGAAAGTGAATGAGAATGAAAAGAGTGAGAATGGGTTGGAGTGATGGAATGACGAAAAATTAACAGGGTTGAAGAAGATAGAAAATGGCGATTGACGTTGCATTTGAATTTTTCTGTTTTGGCACAGCTAAGATAGTTGAATTGCTGCTCTTGTTTCTGAAATGATGGGCATTATATTTTACTTAACACCACCACGATCACAAGTCCCATAGCCCATTAGGATCGTCGGAGCAACACATGTACTGTGTGATGACGTGCTCCGCTCGTCCGTCGTTCACTTCTTCTGCAATGACTTCCAATGTCGGTTGTATGTGTCTAAACCCGGCTATCTATATTCACAGGTTTGTCTACTTGGACGTAATCGAATTAATCAATATGAAGACACTTACTTTTCAAGACACTCTGGTTGGGAAATAACAATACAAATTCTCACTTAAACGTCTATGTTTTCCTTCAGCTGAACTGCTATCTTTCTAACTTCAGCTGGTCTCTTCCTCGTCGGCCTCTAGGCACTTACACACTAACTGGTCACCTACATACTTGCCCGTGGTCTCGCTGTCTGCAGATTTCTCATTGACTGCTGGACCTCTTCTTGATTTTCTGCTTCTCTCTGTTTATATGGATAATCGCCGAGATCCGACACCCTACCCATCCAATTGTGTTCCGGAAGATTTGAGACCACCTGAAAGCCAGATGAGCGGTCAAATCTTTAAAAGACTCTACTTTTATGATTATCTAAAATCATTAACAATCTTTTATGTTTGCCAATTAAAAGGCAGGGTGGAAACAGAAATCCTGAAAGCTTTGAGTAAAAGAAATCTATCTACTTATCTCTTAATGATGTGTGAGAAATCATATTGTTAGTCGCAGCAGCAGTTGTGTGTCCTGGGAAAGATAGCCTCTCTCTCTTCGGGCTGGTTTGGGTTTTTCTTTCTACTCGATTAGTCGTCAACAAATTCTATATGACAGTTATGTCTTCATTGTAGTGAATGAAGATAACACAATCATGAAATATAATGTCGCTTGGAGTCGACGTAGTCTTACTGAATTCTGTAATAAGGATATAAGGCTCGAATAACTCTGTTCTGACGATTCTTGGCGTCAGTATATATGATATTTGGATGAGTCCAAGTGATATTCTGGAGAGATGTGTTCATCTCTCCAACAAGAATCGAATCTGTTCTTCTATTTACCTACAGCTTGGAGAAAGAAGAGATGATGTCATATCTTTTCCAATGGTATTATAATGTAACTGAACATAATGAACTCGACTGGAATTCGAACTGCGCACTCCGATTACTCAATCCAAGTCGCCACCTATGATCTCACCGTGTCAGGTAGGACATATTGTCTACCCTACAGCTTTTTCATACAGATGCAACATCGCAAACCTACCGCTGCTCTATCGACATTTCTATAGAAAATATTAAGTTGAACTCCATTCATAGGTACCACAAGATCAAAGTATTGGAGCCAAGATCCTCTTTGCCACGTCTCAAGTGTTGAATCATCCCCATTCCTTACGTATTCCTTTGGTAAGAAGAGCGTTCCATTCCAAAACTTCTTCCCAAGAACGCTACACTGTGGAAACAGACTCCCGCGCCAATACTTTCCTGGACATTATAGTCTTAATCTCTTCATGCCAGTCGTTATCTGTCCAACACAAACTCCACTTCCTACTCTTAAGTTCATATCACAACGCTTGATTGGCTTGTGGTTCTTGTGCTGGGTGAAAAAAATCATTAAGTAGTTTATTTAGTGTTTTCCGCTACACCACTGGTTACTCGCCTCATTCGATAGCCATCTACAATGAGTGGCTCTTGGGACTTGTATTGGGTGAAATGAATTCATTAAGTAGTTTTTGTTGTTTTTCCCTAATCCTTTCGTCACCACCTCAATTAGTAGCCGTCTACAATAAGTAGCTCTTGGGCATTGTATTGAGTGTGTTATAACCGAGGGATGGTTACTGAGTAGAATAATCGCATGAAAGTTGGTAATGAACGATAATACCTAGGACAAAAACAACACATATAAGATTTGCCAGCGGCGCGTAGAAGTACTCAACCGCTAGAAGTGAGTCAAGTGAATTCCACAATGAATCTCCAACTGAAGGATATCTATCAACGCCTCACGCGGTTAGATGTGACACAAGGCCGAATTTAATGAGTATAAAACGGGGTCCGTTAGCTGTTTCCCAAGGCGATACTCTGCTTTTCGAAATAGCCTCATCTGGGGATCCTCTCTGCCAACAGATTTTGACCAGCACAGGTGGAAACGAATCTCCAACTGCAGAATATCTATCAACCGCCCATGCGATCAGATGTGGCTCAAGTCAGAATTTAATGTGGGGTATCCGAGCCCGTAGCCTCGGACCAAAAATTCCACGTAGACCCTGTATAAAACGGAGTCAGGTAGCTGTTTCCCGAGACGAGACTCTATCTTTCGACATAGTTTCGTCTGGGGATCCTCTCCGCCCGAAAGCAGAGAGTTTGACCAGCACAGCTAGTGACGAATCTCCAACTGCAGGACAACATACAGTATTTACTACTGTATTTATGTGAATGGGGACATACGCATTATCGTCCGTAGGTATGCTACAATGAATGCATGAATTCGTTAAGTACTCTCTTTGTCGTTGTACCCTACTCTTGTCGTCATCACTTCGTTTACTAACCCTGTACAATGAGTGGATTTTCGGATTTGTATTGGGTGAAATGAATTAATCAAGTAGTTTCTTTGTTGTTTTACCCTACTTCTCTCGTCATCACCTCATTTAATAGTCTTCTACATTGAGTGGCTCTTGGGACTTGTATTGGGTGAAATTTAATAAAAAATGTCTGATACTTTTGTTAGTTATATACAGGATTTATGGGCGAAAATATGGCGACAGAATCCTTTTGTTCCAAACAATAATGATGAAGGCAAAAGTATAGGAATTGGTGAGGAGAAAGGAAACAATAAAGTAATAAAATAAGCTAAAGCTAAGAGAGAAAGAGAGAAAGAGAGAGAGAGAGGGGGGGGGGATGACGAGAGAGGGGGGATGTGGCTGTGCGAAGTGAAGGAACAGACAATATTTTTACTGCTGATCTCTCGACTGTATTGTGTGCAAGAAATGGGCTCAAGGGGTTTTTTGTCGTTAATCAACTCCTGCGCAAATTAACCACTTGACGTGTTTCTGATGGGTGCCGTAGAAAAGGTGCTAACTCATTTATAAAATGACATTCCGCTGGCGCCGTCGGCTGGGGTCACGATAGATGTTCACTGCACTGAGCATCCTGAACATTCGATGGCGTATTACGTCAAGTGAGCATGCGCCTCTACAATCACCTCTCTAATAATTTATGCTTCACGTGTGTCAGCAACGTCATTTGATATGACTCCTAACATGTACACCTGATTACATACGTGGGGACGCTGAAAAGTTCTTTACCAGGCAAAGAAAATTTTAAAAATATTATACTATATATATAGATAAAATTATTTAAATTGGAATATCTAAAAACAGTCACGGGTTTAATTTATGAACAAAAGTCAAACGGATAGATGTCAACTTAATAATCAACAAGAAAAAAGATTACTATTCATTTCAACCTTTGGAAGTAAAGTCTAATGATCCAGAGCCCTTTAAAAGGGCTGTAGTGAAATGATTTATTTACATAGAACCTTAAAGTGGTCTGTTTTTATTCAAATTTATTTGCTCTAAATTTACATTGAGCTCTCTGGATATCATCCTAGTTTTGCATAAACTAACTAACTATATATATATATATATATATATATATATATATATATATATATATATATATATATGACAAACTGGAATATATCGTCATTAGACTGGGCTTTGTTGATGTTGCCACGTCTACACATGCACATGAAATGAGAGACGATTGTAATTTCAAAATTTTGTTGAAATAATATTTTTGGTTTCAATCTAGCCAAATTCATCTCCATTCTTTTTCCTTTTTCTGTTTCTTTTTCTGTTTCTTTTTCTCTCCATCACCCTTTTCCCCTGGCTATCCCACATGTTTCGTACGGATGCGTAGACGTGGCAACATCAACAAAACCCTGCCCAATGAAATCATAACGGATGAAAAGCGCTACAAGAAATTATATATATATATATATATATATATATATATATATATATATATATATATATATATATATTTCCCTGACGATCCGCTTAGGTGAAACCTTGGTAGGTTTGTCTGGCTCTCTAGGTTTGACTAGGTCTGCTCTACTTTTGTATTGATCACTTTTTAGTATTGTTTTTTTTTTCTTTGGGCTTTGGACCTGTATGCTATCCGATTATTTTCGACAGACGTTCATGTTCATAGCTCTTTCTTTTTTAAAACCTTTTTTTTTTCCTTCGAAATTGATTTGATCATTAGCAAATCAAGAAACCGAAGTTTTTCCCAGACGAGTGTAGTTACCTATATATATATATATATATATATATATATATATATATATATATATATATATATATATTAGATTAGATTATAATACAAACATTCTAAAATTTTTAAATAAAAACATTTAATATTGTTTTCATCTTAATCTATTATAATGAAAATATTATATTTTGGTCTACTTAGTATTGTGCACTTTTTACAAAGTAAATTCTACGAATTGTGTATTTTTATCCGTCTGTTCTGTCTCTTATATAGTGATTTTCTAAGCCCGGCTTAGATGTGGCACAAGGCCGAAAGTATGGGGTATTTCGTTTTCCATTTGTTCAAATCACCTTGTCATCCGTTTTTAAAGACAACTGTATATATATATATATATATATATATATATATATAGAGAGAGAGAGAGAGAGAGAGAGAGAGAGAGAGATAGAGAGAGAGAGGGAGGGAGGGAGTAGAGGAGAGGAGGGGTGGGGAGGGTTAGAGAGTCCGCCCCCAAAATGTATATACACTTCAGGAAAGGAAAAACATTCTTATTTTTCTCAAATTGTGATTACACTGTTTATTACTGGTGACCCTAATGGGTCTTGCGGAAATTCGACTACATTGGCAGACCTTAACAAGAAATTAAAAATGCATGCGCAGAAATCCCACTGGACAATTTTGGTCATCGTTGGCCAAACAGTACTTCGTTGTACTAACAAATGTCTGGAAGTTAAAGGACACCATTTTTAGCAACTGTTGTGATTATAGACTCCGCAGGTAACCTGTCTTAATCTCGTGATTTCAGAATAAATTAATATTACAATATATATTAGGTTGGTGCAAAAATAATGACGTATTAATGTCGTTTCTTGAAGTATTTTTTACGTCAAAAAACGACATTATTACGTCATTATTTTTGCACCAACATAATATTTACAATTTTTTCCTTTATGTACATTTTTGACGGATTCTCTCCCTCTGTCTGTCTGTCTGTCTGTCTGTGTCTGTGTCTGTGTGTGTGTGTAAACAAGTTTCGTTCAATTTGGCCGACGACTTCTGTCTATTTAATTTTTTCTTGTACTTTTTGCATTTTTTTCAAATAAGGTGTAAATATTTATTTTAGGCATTTTTAAATCTACCAACCGTTATGTATTGGACATTTACTGACACGCCTGCTATATTATTTAATATTATGGGCTCCACCCCTTTTTGATATAAGTGGACTCGACCTGCTGCCATTAAATACCCTCAGTTAGTCAGAATATAGAGAAGAGGAACGAAGTGGAAAGTATATAGGCGTTGTGATTGAGTTGGAGGTAGAAGTCACAGTTACAAGCACGCCCAACTCTAAGGAAGTTTACTTCAAGACTGTATATAACGATCTTTGATTAACACTAACCGTCGTTCCTGGATTTACTAACAGCATTACCTTTTGTATTTTGTGTGAATACATTTAATTTCTTATTTGAAATACTTGTAGATTTTGTAATTTCTTTTGTGTCTCCTATCAGCACTGTGTCATCTGCGTATCTTATGTTGTTACGATTGTGGTCACCAATGATAAATCCTGGTAGGATTTCTAGTTCTCTCAGAATTGTTTCGCTGTATAAGTTGAATAAGTCCGGTGAGAAGGCATATCCTTGTCTTACGCCCCTTTCTAGTTTTGTATATCTACTAAACTCATATTCTATCTGTGATGTTCAGACCGTTTGCTACCAGTATAGGTTCTTGATTATTCTAATATCTTTCCTAAATATATCAAGGTTGCTGAGCAGTCCCAACAGATCTTTGTGGCGTACTTCTCGAACGCCTTTGCGTAGTCTATAAAACACGGGTGCACGTCCTACTGCATTTGTATTGCTCTTTCTGATAACATTCTGAGCATGAACATGGCGTTCCTTGTTCAGATGTCTTTAACGAACCCGCATTGTTCTTACCCTATCTCTGGACTGAGACTACGGATGATGAATTTTGTTATGTGGCTCGTTAGGCTTATTGTTCGGTGCTGTTTACATTCGTTTTGAGTACGTTGTCAGTTAAAATACCTAGATAGGACGCAGCATTTAATTAAACCATTTATTGGTACAAAACAACCCAATGTATACATAGTAAATATTTCTCATACCATTGTACGTGAGTGGGCCGTTCATAAAAAGCAGGATAGATCCAAATGTCCATGTTATTTTTGCAAACTTCCAGGTCTATCATCTGAATCGAGATTCATCAGATTAGACAACGTTTTTCAATAATTCTATTGAACAATATTCATTGTTTTGAGAAAATCGTGGTTTTTAGTTTCTTGTTGTCATATTACAGGATTGATCTTCTGCTGTCAATCTGCTTACAGGTTCAACGTGTGTATACGTGTGTATGCTTGTGTAGGTGTGTGCGTATACAACAGTCAATCTCTAAGATATTCTGTTGTATAACTGCACCGTAAAAATGTATTAGGTTGGTGCAAAAATAATGACGTAATAATGTCGTTTTTTGACGTTAAAAATACGTCAAAAAACGACATTATTACGTCATTATTTTTGCACCAGCCTAATATATTGCAGGTACTGTCGCATTTCTAACAACGGATAATGTCACAAGATAAAACATTAAAAGGGACAATATAATGTTTGGCTTTTACATGTTTAAAACGTTACAAGATGAAGCATCGATGGTACGATATAATTAACCAAAAAAACAATATAACGGTGTTTTATCGGTATCAGTTTATGCAAGGCAATAAAGTCACTAAGACACAATGGGTTAAAGGGTGTGAGAGGATTAAGAACACAAGCATTAATAAATAGCGGGAAAAAGAAAGAGTAATCAGGAGGACAATAGATAGCAATTGACATTGCATTTAATTATTTTTCAGATTAAACTTGACTTGAAAATATAGAACCGTAAGAGAGTTCCATCAGCGAGAAGTGCGAGAAAATAAACTGTTATCACAGAACATACCGTTACATTTAGCCATTTCAACGGCAAAATGATATGACACTTTCCCGCCAAAATCGTACTGCGCTCAAGTTCGCAAAGTCTACGTACCAGAGTAGAAAAGCTCATCTGAACAGTTACGATAAAAATATTTGAAGAAAAGGCACAGAGAAGTTATATTATGGCGGTGGCAAAGGGAATGTAACCATGATGCCAGGTCAGGACCAATAACATTGCAGATACTATTTTACAATTCATCGAGAATCTTTGAATAACATAGCATATGCGCCAGTAAAATTGAATGCATAGATGAATAGTAGACTTATAAATCTGTAAAATAAATACATGCACGTCGCTTGAAAATTACAAAAAATACAATAAAAAATTAAATAGATAGAAGTTATCGGCTGAATTGAACAAAAAACGGTTACTTCCAGCCAGCTCAACTAAAACTGATGAGATCTCGACGCCACTCTGTGCACTACGGTTAAATTTAATAAGTGTAGATTCCACAGCGAACTTGTAAAAGTGTTCTTGTTATATATTACAGGATGGTATGGCGATGTTAAATAATTTTTATTAAACCACAAAGCTCTGATATTACAAAACAAAAGAACAAGATAAAATGGCAAAGAGTACAATATAAATTATCGGTATCTAATGTTTAAAAGTCTGTGTTACAAAATAAAGTAACGATGATACAAGATCAATTGCCAGCGGTCACAATATAAGTGGACAGTTAAGCAGAAAGGATGATAATTGATTGGACTCAAACCTCGTAATTATTTACAACAATTCTTTTTTTTTGTGCGTGTGTGTGTGTGTGTGTGTCTGTGATGCTCCCTCCGGTTGTAAGCAAGAATTGTCAAATCATAGGGAAAGGTCTGAAGTTAAATGATACTACATACGTCGCAATGTCGGATACAGTGTTCAATCTTTGGATTAAGAAATGTAGTCCAGCTCTGCACCCGGAGAATGCCGATCTTTTCCCCATCGTTCACGTCACGCCGGAGAGACTGACCGGAAATTTTCAAGGCACGCTAGTCCTTCAATCCAACAACAAGTGGCGACTGACTCTTTCTGATTTGAATCCCTTAAACTGTTAAGTTTAAGGCTTAAAAAAGAATGATATGATCCGAGAATGCACTTGAGTCCGAGGCCGCTTTCAGGCGAAGTATAATTTTATTGAATAGCCTTTCTCCTGTTTTTTTTTAATTTTTTAAAAAGAAAATGAAGCTCATTTATTATGTTGAGTAGCGTTGGTTGTTTTTCAATGAATTCAAATTTATTCTCAATAACATGACTTCTGTTACATATATTAACGCATTCTTGTCTTTATCCTGACGAGTGAAGCTTCGTGAAACTTTTAAGTAGGAGTGATGTATATTGTGAACATTGTATATTGATCATGAAAATAATTGTTGCTCGAGATATCTATTAAGAATTAATTATTAATCTATTGATTAATAATCTATTAATCTAATTATTACTCTATTAATTAATAATATATTAATTATTTATTGACAAAATTCTGTTCTAGATATGCGTTAAATTACATAATTTCACGTGTAGCAACAGTATATATATATATATATATATATATATATATATATATATATATCTGAGATGAGGTATTATGTACACTGTTTTCATTATTCGGACTATTGTTCTCATCATTGTCGCCATATTTATTACAACGTTTCGACCGTTGTACGCTCCGGCGTCCTTCAGGTGGTTGGAATATCGAACTGAACCTTTTATTTCGCTCACTGGTTTAGATTGTTCTAGTTCTACGTAACATGTTTAATAAATGTCAGTTATCTCCTGTTAATTCCCCTCTCCATGTTCTCCACTGCCTTAAGTGTGTATTGAACTCACACCCTTTGGATTCTGTCACTGGATCTAACTAACGCCTTTATTCACTGTGACATGTGTCCTTGAAGAAACCTGTGTGTGAATTTATCGGTATTATAAAACTAATGCCATCAACAAACATTTTTTCCAGTGCTCATATTGCAATTTTATTGCTTTTATCAATCCATGTTTTTACTAGAGCTCATATTGCAATATTGTTGTTATCGCTTTTCTCTGGGACTCTTTATTATTGGTTCCCATATTGTATTCATTTCTATGCTTTGTCGGCTCAGGAGATTTTTGCGGCCTAACATATGTGCTGATTCCTTAAGTTTACGAATTTTCCAATGGTGTTCTTTGTCTATGATCTCTACCTGATCCCAGAAAGGGCGGTGATCACCCTTTTGTCTTCATATGTGGTCAGACACGCCTGATTTTTCCATTTCCCCTCACGTTACAGCTTTCTGGTGTTCTTGAAGCTTTACCTTAAGGGGGCGGCCTGTCTCCCCTTTATTTTTCTTTCCGCAGCTGCACAGGATAGCGTACACACAGTCTTTAGTCATGCTCTCCTCTATTGGGGGGCCTTACTTGGGAGAGATATCTACGAAGTGTTGTCCAGCTTTTGAAGGTTGTCCTGATGTTATATGGATCGCAGATCCTTTGTATTTTCTTTGATAACCCCTTCACATAAGGCAAGCAGACTGTTTTCTGAGTGTTGTTGTCCTTCTCTTATACCCGACTATCCCAGATTTTTTTGGCTGCTGCCATGTACCCAGGGTAGTTGTTACGTTGTAGAATATTTTGAAATAGAATTTGAAACTATATCTCTAAAGCCAACTCTATGGTTACTTCATACTCTGACCAGAAAGATGTCCAGGTTCTACTGGACCATGTGAACTCAATAAGACCTTCGATACAGTTCACGATGGTGAAAGAGAGTAATAGCACACTCCCATTCCTGGATGTTCTAATAATTCGAACAGAGCATGGGATCAAGACATCCGTACACCGTAAATCGACATTCACTCGACAGTACCTCAATTTCAACACCCACCATCCATACAGCGTCAAGAAAGGGATCGTCCGTTACTTACAACACCGAACAAAAGTCATAAGAGGCCACCTAGAGACATTAGATAAAGAATTGATCATTATAAGTAGTACCCTGCCCTGGGTAGACGATACTTAAATATTATCCTTTTACCTTTTATTAAATGAAATTTCCATTACTCTAACATTTGTGGTCCTTGATTTTGTGCCCGATCATTTTTTTCTAAAAATTGTGAAACACCCATATATATATATATATATATATATATATATATATATAATTTTTTTTATAAAAATTTTAAAACACCCTATATATATATATATATATATATATATATATATATATATATATATATATATATATTGGGTGTTTCACAATTTTTATAAAAAATATGATCGACCACAAACACCCTATATATATATATATATATATATATATATATATATATATTGAACAAGCCGAATACCCAATTAAGAGACCTCCGCAGGAGCTAGCTTAAATACCGCCCGATAGCTTTTAAGCTAGTAACAAATAAAGCTGTGATAAGCTGTAAAAAAATCACGCTATTTTATTGAGAGTGAGTGAGAGAGAGAGAGAGAGGTGTTAAGGGCCATTCCATTAATTATAGTGCCTTTGAAGACTTTTTGGCAAGGTGGGCAACAGTTTTGCTGCATATGATGGCCGCAGACGCAGGAAAGAGATACACACAAGCTCACACAAAGTCAATCACAATCTCAAACATATAGAAATATAAACGCAAGCACGGACATATTACACACAGAAATGGAAACACACATACACACGGGAACATTATTCCGTTTAATCTTATTCTTCTCTCTTTAAAAGGGACAATATAAAGTATACACGGGTAAAAAAAAATAAGATAATCGATAAACAAAAATAAAAAAAAATAACGATAGGTTTAGTATCGATCGTTAGTGAATCCTACTAGTGCCAAATTTTGCAAGGTGTCAGGTGTGTCTGGAACTGGTAAACATCGATAAACCAAAAGTTTTTTTTTGGTTCTTTTAAGGGTCAAACTCAATAAATGGTACCAGATTCATTTATAAGCTGATTCTCTTGCGGCAATGAACGATTATCTTTTCACAACATGCACTTTGTAGTTCTAAGCAAGGGTTCTCTTTAAAATATATTCTTTTCCGCCAAACATCCATTCACCCGAATTTTGCTAGATCGATTTTTTTTTTTACAGTGAGATTCATTCTGTACTAGGCCCGGGAGCCAATCTAGGTAGAGGTTTACATAGTCAGAGGTAGTGTTTATACGGGTATGAGGTTGAGGAAGATAACGCTTAAAAATAGACTTGAAACATGTCAAGATTGTAGTGATTAGGAAAACGTCTTCTTGGGAGCCGGATCCACAGAGCAGCGATCAGCAGAAAGAAGCTGCTCGTATTGAACTTACTTCTCACCAAAGGAATACGGAAGAGAATGAAGTTGGTTAGCCGAGAACGTTAGAACTGTTGGAACTAAGGAATATGCTTTGTCCGAACACTATCCATGGAAGTATCGACAGAGCAGAGAGAGGCTTCCGACATCTCGGCTGTAAGAGAGGGTGGAAAATAATTTGTCATCCAAAAGGGCCCGGAGACGTTTTTGAACTCAATCTAGACTATAAAGTGGGGACTGGGAGCTCCTGCCCACTTATGGCACCAGTACTCAATTTTAGGCCTGACCTGGCTATTCTAAAGATAGGTAACTTGCTTTTTTTTTTGTCCTTTTGTTATTTTAAACTTCAGTATTTCCTCTGAGTGTTAAATTCCTTAATCACCCCCTTCTTTCTCAGAAATGTTCCACTGAATCTTTCTGATTTTTAATGCCAGGTTTCTTTTAAGTACCATTCTATTTTAAGACATTTTTTATGTTTATACGTTCTTTTTATAGATACAAATATTTAAGTAAATGCTCTGTTTATAATAAACAGTATTAACGGCCTTTACTGGCTTGAATGTCTGAGAAATTTTCATAGAAAATATGCGTCCTCCAACAGGAATCGACCTTGTATCCTATACGGAACCGTCATATAGCCTGACGTGCTTTTACCGATTGGGACACAGAGGAGTGTTTCGGTTAGTTATGTCGATTTTACTGTTTTTCAACTACAATTCTCCATAATAATCTAATAATCGACCTTGCTAACCGACATTGGTAGCATTTGTTAGGGTCGCAGCTATGAGCAAAGGGTGAACGCCCCAAAAATAGGATCTTTTTATAATATATTGACCAATAATATATTTTTATAGCAATAAGACAATGCAAGATATATATATATATATATATATATATATATATATATATATATATATATATATATATATATATATAGTAAAATTATCAACAATACATTTTATTATCTACAAACTACATCTCTAAAACCTACTTTTATCATGAAAGTATAAAATTATGTACAAATTATACGTAGATTGATGAATAACATTATGGAGAAAAAACTGTAAATGAAAGCATAAAAATTAAGTAGAAAATATTTAAATATCGACATTAAATAATCCACAGACGTTGATATGGCGCTAAACAAAATCAACCAACCAACAATGAAGAAATTGCCCTCAAAATAAACATTTTCAAAAGAGAAGCAATGATCCGAAATTGAAAATAAAAGCTTTCATGATAAAACCTTAAATAAATACGCCAGATTGAAAGTTTCATGTGGATGACATGCATAGCGCTAAACTCCAAACATATCTAAAAGCTATCCTTATACAATTGCTTTCGAAGATCAGTGTGGATTGGATTTGAGCAAACGAAGTCTAAGAGTCTTGGTGAAGATCACACGTTGTGGTTTGGCGCTACAGAATCACAAACAAAGATTCAGTACCAAATAACAAAAACCTAATCATTTGAGGAATTTCAACAAAGCTCATACAAAAATATCTCATTTTAAGATAATTTGCTTTTAAAGAAATGGACGATGATCCCACTTTTTTGCATGTAGTGTATATATATATATATATATATATATATATATATATATATATATATATATATATATATGACTAAAAACGAAAGTGCAAACTTTTCTTTACCAAAAAGATCTCTGTTAGCCTTTATGAAGGCAAATGTAAAGATTTTAATTCACAACATGTGTTTATGATTAACTTCTGTCTATACATACATCTTCAAAAATTAAAACACATATATTTTCCTTGATAAAGTCCAGAGGACGAAACGTTAGGGTAAATAAGGGCTTTCCGTTGTCTTTAATCATATTGTCTTATTACATATAAATTTTATTTACACCTGAATTCATAATATATATATATATATATATATATATATATATATATATATATATATATATATATATATATATATATACGTTTTCTTTTTTAAAATCTGAATTTATATATTTATATATATATATAAATTATAATTATATTTCATATAAATATAATTTTTATTATATATTTATATGAAATAATAATAATCAATTATATATATATATATATATATATATATATATATATATATATATATATATATATATGGTTACATTCCCTTTACCACCGCCATAATGTAACTCCTCTGTCCCTTTTCTTTGCGAACTTGAGCACCGTACAAGTTTGGCGGGAAAGTGTCATCATTTTGCCGTTGAAATGGCTAGATGCAACCGTAAGTTCTATGATAACAGTTCATTTTCTTGCAGTTCTCGATGAAGGAACGCCCTTACGGCTCCATACTTTCCAGTCAACTTTAATCTGAAAAAAAAAAAAAATTAATTGCAATGTCAATTGCTATCTACTGTCCTCCTGATTATTCTTTCTTCTTCCCGCTATTTATTAATGTTTGCTTTCTTAATTCTTCCAAACTCTGTAACCCCTTGTGCCTTAGTGACTTTACTACCTTGCATAGGATCATTGGTCCTAGTTATGACGATAAACTAAATTCGCGTCCAGGGTAAGACGATAAACTACGTCCAACAGCAAGGCCTCTGATCAGGAGGTTTTGAGGAGCGTGGAAACACCTCTTAATTGCTGGTGTTCCGAGGTCCACCCTGACCCGGGGTGGTAGCACCTGTTAGGCTCCCAGATATCAGCAAATAGTTAACCGCAAGACTGAGGTAAAAAGCATTATGAAAGTGTAAAAATAAGTTTTAATACCAGAAATACTTTGTAAAAAAATTACCAGAAATAAATTGTTGGAGAAAAACCTATTACCAGCAATACATATTTGAAAAAAAATATTACTAGCAATATATTTTTTAAAATAATATTACCAGCTATGTATTTTGGGGGAAATTACCAAAAATAGATTTTTGACAAAACAAAACATTACCAGGAAATAAAGTTGTTGGCATTAAAGGCATTGGGGTTGATATACCGGCAAACCAAGCAAACGAAACTATGGGGTGATACCAATGAGAAAGATGAGCCCGAAACACAATTTACAGGTCGTGGGTACTATCATCAACAAGGTGCAGAAATTTAAATATATGGTAAGCCTTCTGACACAGAAAGGTAACAGTGACGCTTAGATTCGATGACGTATTGTAATGGCCAAAGACGCATTGCAAAAGCTACGTAGAGTATTACGAGACAGAAGGGTTTCATTGGTAATAAAGAAAAGAATACTGAAATGCTACGTGATATCTGTTCTCTTTTACGGCAACGAATGTTGGAGGATCTCCTCGAAGCTGAAGAAGAAACTTGAGAAACCAAAGGTATGGCTCTACACAAGGATGCTAAGGATACCATGGACCGAACATGTGAGAAACGATGAGGTTTTAGGGAGGATGTAGACAAGGAGGAAGCTTATACTTAACACCGGGAAGAGACAACTGAAATTTCTGGGACATTTAATGAGAGAAGTCGGCTTAGAGAATCTGATACTTACGAGGCAGATAGTGGGAAGGAGCAATAAAAGAAAGCAACCTGTGAAATACCTTTGAGGGCTTAAATATGTGGATGACATAGCAGGGTCTGGGAGAAGTAGCAAAAGGACAAATCATACTGAGAACTACAAGGGATATGTAGAATTGGAGAGCGTTGATCGCCTACGTCCTGACGGGTAACAGCACATAAAAGATAAAGACCTTCTTCAGTTCATAACTACAATGCATTAATTCTCTGTTGGTTGCTTTAAACAGGAGAACGTACCATCTCACAGATTACAAATCATAGCTATTTCCATCATAAAACACCAGAGTTGGTTTTATTTTTTGTGTTTAATTCACCTCCAGTCTTCGGATTTCTAACTGACGCTTTTCGACGCTTACCAAAAGAATGGGAATTTGATAATGAGTGCTAGGGTAAATATTTATTCAACCTACGAATATCGAAGCTTTGTGGTTTAATAAGAATTCTATAACATCGCTACTTCATCTTATAAAACAGGAGATCTTTATGTTGTAAAGATAACAACATTTATCTTGTCTTCTTTGTCGTTTTCTCATTAACTATTTCTTCTTTTTCTCCTGAATATATTCCCTTGTAAGTAATCTTATCCTTTAGACATTTTTGTCGCGTCTTTCACTGAATCTTTTATTTCAGTTTTTGTTTGTTGGCAATATCCCAGTCTGCTTACCCGCCAAATCGCTTTAGACAGAAATCATCGGATTTAATATTTAGTAATATATATATATATATATATATATATATATATATATATATATATATATATATATATAATTATGCCTCCGAAAAATTAAATCGGTTGAGCACTTTGGAGAAAAAACGCGAATTTTTAAACAGTGACTACTACTGCTGACAATGCAAGACTCTCCTAACGGATTGAGTCGTCTCAGGGACTGGCGTTTTTATTTAAAAATAAATACGTAAAAATACACCTTAGTCTCTACCGGGCGCCAATAAGTTAGTGGTAGAATCTCCGACTGATGAGAAATCAGCTGTGTTTCGATCCCAGCTTCAAGCGATCAGATGTCTAGTCAAACTGTTGAGCTGTGATATAGCGAAACAGTCTGTCTGTGGATGACTATATATATATATATATATATATATATATATATATATATATATATATTGATGCATGTTTCATTAAATATATTATTATCGAATTGGTTGTATATTTTATGTAAATTTTTTTCATATCGTCTGATAAGCTGAATAACATTATCATTAAATGAAGAAAATCACAATATTGATACATATTTTTTTAATCTTATCTAAGCTTTCGGCTTACATAAACCATTATCAAAGATGACAATTACATTACAATATATTAACCAATACACGGACAAAACAATAATTATAGTCTGTTTATGTTTACATGGAAGATTTCCATGCAACAACAAACGCGTGCATACGAGACGCTAGAAGGGAAAATCGTACCGCTGCTCGTGACGTCACACATTACCACGCGAGAGTGAAAACGAGAAGTATTATGTATGGGAAGCCATTGGTATAAACCAATGGCTTCTGTTATAAATTATAAGCATTTAAAAATATTTGTGGAGATTTCACAGTTTATTTTGTTCGGGTTAGGTCTCAACTGTTTTATGTATAGATCTTCAAGAATTTCTAGTTTTTGTTTATTGTTTTCATGTTTAAGTATAATTGTGTTTTCAACGAGGATTTTCCGAAATGGGGATGCGGTCAGGCATGTTGTCTTAAGTGTCTAAAAATGTTAGAGTTATTATTCAAATGTAGTGTCAAGCGTGGTGAAAGCGAGCTTGTAGTGTGACCAAGATAAATATTATTATTTAATCCATTGTATGGGCTGAAATATATATATATATATATATATATATATATATATATATATATATATATATATGCCCATACAGAAGTTAAACTAAAATGTTAAACTGATTCCGTGGGTACTATTTACCAATGTTATAGCACATATTTAACAGGTCATAAATGGACGAGGCTTATAGCAAATTACAAAATCATTATTTAAGTGACCAGACATAAGAATACAGATTTTGAGAGGTGGAGAATTCCGCGTAGATTTCAAGAACCCATCGTAATGTTATACAACACGAGATGCATTTTTATATTACCATTTCTCTTTTAGAAATATCGCGAACATTAAATGGCACCACCCAACCTGACACGGGAAATCATTTGGTATCCCGTGGTCGTCATATTTACCACCAGGCATATGAAATTCGAGATTGTCATCTTCTTGGACGGGACAAGACGAACAGAAAGAAGAACAGGTGGAGGGGAGCTGATGAAATAGAACGACACACAGTGATACACACTAAGTTCATGGCATCTTTGATGGTCGTAACGAGGATCATGCCAAGCTACCCGGCTTCTCCCTTTAAGTCCTCATGATGAATACCAAAATTTGTATCGAGATCAAAACTTGGATCGAGAGTTTGGCCATACGTGTTGCAACACGCCTCTTCTCTTCTCGACATATCCCAAGATGTGGCTGACAGAGATTTTGCCATCATGCCCTACGAAGACAAGGTGTAGCTGATGGAGCGTCTGATATCATGAGAAGAAGAAGAAAACACGCTGATGGCATATTACGCCTTGAAAACGAAACCATGCAACTTTAATTCTAAAAGAGAACGTCTGTGCTTTCCATTAGCATGGCTGTTGCATCCTCCAGATTAATGACTTGTTGCTAGGTCTGCTAATAGGAAAGTTGGTTCCCTGTGCCTGGCTAGATGCAACCGTAAGTTCTGCTCTAACAGTTTCTTCTCGTGCACCTCGTACTTGTGGAACTCCCTTCCGGTTTCTTGCTTCCTAGTCAACTTTGATCTTCAAACATTTCAAATGACATGTCAATCATCACCTTCTTTCTCCTGAAATCCTCTTCTTTTATTTTCTTTCATTCCTCAATGATTTCCTCAGTTACTTTCACTCTCTTTAACCCTTATGTGTTCTAGTGGTTTTACCACCTTGCTTGTGATAAAATGATTTCAAATATGTATATATATATATATATATATATTAGGTTGGTGCAAAAATAATGATGTAATAATGTCGTTTTTGACGTTAAAAAATACGAGATAAGTAATTATATATCGATTATCGATCGATTATTTATGTGTCTATAACCTTTTACTTTTTTCAGAGCGAGGAAAGTATTGATCGTTTATATGTTTGTATGCGTCTACCTAATTTTGAGGATAGGTAAATATTGATCCTGCATATTTGAGTCTATAAGGATTTACTTTATTCAGGGATACGCAATTATTAGTAGTTTATATTTGAGTCGATGAGAATTTACTTGCTTCAGGAATAGGCAAATAATAGTCGTTTATTTTTGAGTCTGTAAGGATATACATGATTCAGGTATAGTCAAATAATATTAGCTTAGTGCAAAAATAATGACGTAATAATGTCGTTTTTTGACGTATTTTTAACGTCAAAAAACGACATTATTACGTCCATATTTTTTGGACCAACCTAAGAGTTGGTTATATTTGAGTTTATAAGCATTTACAAGATTCAGGAATAGTAATAGGTTATATTTGAATCTATAACAATTTACTTGATTCGCTATAGGCAAATATTTGTCGTTTATACTTTAATCTATAAGAGTAACTGATTTAGGAATAGATAAATATAAATCATTTATATATGAGTTTATAATGATTTTCTTTATTGAGGGATAGTCAAATATTAACCGTTTACATTTTAGTTTATAAGGATTTATTTGATTGAGGAATAAGCAAATATTGCTCATTAATATTTGAGTCTATAACGATTCAGTTGAGTTAGTTATAGGCAAATATTATTCGTTTAAATTTGAATCTGTAGTGGTTTAATTTATTCAAGAAGATATAATATACGTCGTTTAAATTTGAGTCTGTAAGGATTTACTTGATTCAGGGATAGATAAATATTTGCCATTTAAGTCTATAATAATTTAATTAATTCAGGTGTAGACAAATAGTGGTTTATATTTGAGTATATAAGCATTTACTTGATTCAGAGATGGCTAAATATTAGTTGTTTAAATCTTTGTTTGTAAGGATTTAATTGATTTAGTAGCAGACAAATATTAGTCGTTCATATTCGAATCTATAAGGATTTACTTGATTCATGGATAGGCAATTATCTGTTGTTTATATTTGAGTCTATAAGAATTAAAGTGAATCCGGAGTAGAGAAGTTGGTTGTTTATATTTGAGTCAGTATGGATTTTTTTGATTCGGTCGTAGATAAATATTATTTGTTTATATTTGAGCCTATAAAGTTTTAATTGGTTCAGCAGTAGATAAATATAATCGTTTATATTTGAGATTATAAGGATTTACTTGATTCAGGGTCAAGCAACTATTGGTCTTTTATATTTGTGTCTATAAGGATTGAATCGATTCCGGGATAAGCAAACATTGGTCATTTATATTTGAGTCAACATGGATTTTCTTGATTCGGTCGTAAACAAATATTCTTTTTTTATATTTGAGTCTAAAAAGTTTTAACTGATTCAGCAGTAGATAAATATAATCGTCTATACTTGAGATTATAAAGATTTACTTGATTCAGGGTCAGACAAATATTGGTCTTTATATATATGTTTATAAGGACTGAATTAATTCAGCGTTAGACAAATATTTGTCTTTTATATTTCAGTGAATATGGATTTTCTTGATTCAGGAGTAGACAATTATTCTTTGTTTATATTTGATTTAATTGATACAAGAGTAGATAAATATAATCGTTTATATTTGAGTTTATAAGGATTTACTTGATTCAGGGTTAGACAAATATTGCTCTATGATATTTGAGTTTATAAAGATTTAAGTGATAGCTAGCTCATTTTTTTATTGGGTTTACTCGTCTGTATGGAATTCAGTCGTCGTATTCTAAGCCTCGTCAACAATCTAGAAAAAGTCTAGTTTTTTACTATTTTTATCAGTATATGTAGCAGATATCTGACTCTAACTAAATCATTCATAAACTTTGTCGCCACCCACAATAAAGCACCCGGCTTCTTTCTTTTTAAGTCTTTATATCTTTTTTTTGTGTTTTTATTAGGACCTATTCTTCCCCTGCCATCGAAACACGAAAGAGACATAAAGTTTATTCATTGGGACACTATAGCATGTATACCTTATTTGAATAGAGTTGATGAATAATGAATACGGATGCGTTTTGTAACGACGTTTTCTCTCCGATGTCCCGTTGCTTGGTCTGCAGAGGGCACTGTTTTCTGCCGTTTTGAGATGCTGAGAAGGAATTGACAAAATAAGTTCTGTTGAATCATGTAAACCGAGAAGCGGCGACAGAGAGACGTTGACGTTGAAGTGATTTGTCACTTTTGCTTACCCGGCCAGTGGCTTATATATGGTGTGTGAGGTGTTTCTGGTGAAGATATGCGAACGGACGGGAATACTGAATGGTTGGTCGGCTAGGGAGGGTATCGGTTTCGAAAAGGCGGTAGGTGTAGGTTCCATGGTGATCCAAGAGGGGTAGTTGAAAATTATTGATTTGAAGGAATGGTACAAGAAGTGAAAGAAAAAAATAAAGAAGGAAAGACGGTAGTAATAAAAAAAGAAAATAAGGAGACAAAGCAATATGAATTAAGATGGTGAATGATGGATGTGATTGGTTGAAAGAAAAGAAAAAAAAACGGATGATCAATACAGATGGAAAAGAGGTATAAAAGAAAAGAGGGAAAAGGACAAATAAACGCGTATATGATAGGACGATGACAAAGAATGTTTGAAGAAAGCAAGAAGGATCTAGTGTAGAATGTAAGGGAGAAATGAAGGAGAAGAAAGCATACCGATATAGAAGTAGGGAAGAAAAATGGTAAAAGCTCAAAGAAACAAGGAAAAAGAATAGTGTAAGGTACAAAGATGAAAAAAAACCCAAAAAAAACATTAGAATAGAGAAAAAAAAAGAAGGAAAGAAATGAAAGAAAGATAAGAAGAAAAAAGTGAAAAGGAAGAAAGCAGGGGAAAAGAAACAAAAGAAAGAAAAGTAAATAAATGAAAGAAAGAATGAAAAAAAGAAAGAAAAAGAGAAAAGAACGCCAGAAAAGAAAGAAAAGAAATAAAGAAGTCAAAAGAAAGAAAGAAAGGAAAACGAAGAGAAAGAAAAGAAGAAACAGAAAGAAAGAAAGAAAGAAAGAAAAGAAAGAAAAAAAAGTAGGAAATATACCCAACAATATATAAAACACCCAACTGGAATTGGAACTCAGCTCTCCGATTTCCAATTTCGAGCTATTATCCATTACACCACACACACATATCCAAGCTTAGAGCACTTGCTGTTCCCAAGCGGTTACCCATCTAGGTACTGACAAGGCTCGACGTTGCTTAAATTTGGTAATCTGGTGTTTCAACGTGACGTGGGCTTAAGCGTGAAGAAGGAAGAGATCAGAGAAAATATGATGATAAAGCTGAAGAAGAAATTGGAGAAATAAAATAGTAATGAGCGGAACCATGGCGCTCTTAGAGCATCGTGGACAATCTGGCGGCTCCCATTTCCTCTTTAAATAATATACGGTGCATCGTACTGGTATCAACAGGGGAATATTCCCATAGCTAACTAATTTAGAAAGGGCATTTCATTATTACGAAATCAAAAGGAAAGTCTTCAGAATTCTAGATTTTTGACTCGTTTCCCTAAGCATAATTTTGCAAAACTACAGACTTTTTCAACCAATCAGCATCTCGGATGCTGATTGGTTGAAAAAAAAATCTCATTTATTGTTGAAACTCTTTCTCTTTGGTCTTCAGTTATGTCCAACATTGGCAAATTTTACTGTCTTTCCAATTTGATTCGAAGGTTGTTTATTCTTGGTAAGTATTTATAAGAATTGATTAATAAGTTAGTTTTTCAATGTGGCCAAAAATATTTTTAACGAGATAAAAACTGGTAACTACTATGAAAGAAATTTCTCTTCAGAATGAAGGAAATTTCTGTTAAACATTACATTTGTCCAAGGTTTAAAAAAACATGTTTTAGCGGATATAGAATAATGAAACCGAAATCAAAATGAATGGAATTTACTTCTCTTCAAACTTACAAGTGCTCTTCTGTAATTAAAATCTTCAATATTATGAAACTAGTTTTGGTCGAAATAAAATAATGAAAAAAGTATCAAAACGAATGAAATTTATTTATTTTTTCAATGTATTGATTGATAAATAAGATCTTCAATCTTAAATACAATTTTAGTCCAGTTAGAACCGAGACTGAGAGGCGATTATGAAATAAAAAACCTTACTAAGAGCTAGAAAGAATAGAAATTTAGGGAGAACCAGTACCTGTCCAGCTAGACATTTACACAATCTCATTGGTTCAGTTACTTGCTGCTTTCCTGCGAATGTCAGATTCTCCAAGCCCTTTTCCTCATTATGTGTCCTATAAATTTCAAGTGTATCTTTCTAATTCTGAATATAAGTTTCCTGTTTGTTTAAATTTTCATTTTTTTTTTAAGCGTTTCACCCCAAGCAAGGCGAGAAACCACTAGGACGCAAGGGGTTACAGAAAATTTGGAGCAAGATCAGATAGGAGTGATAGAAGAAAGGATGAGGAGATGGGTAGTGGATAGATCAATGCAACTGGAGATGTCGAATGACATTACATTTGAATAGCTGGAGATTATAGCTCTCAGGGAAACTGGAATAGGGAAGGGAGTTGCACAGGCGAGAGGTGCGAGACATGAAGCTATTGGAGTAGAAGAGACGGCTACATTTAGGAGTTTCGACAGTGAAGGGGTGAGAGCGGGATGCCAGCCTCGTAGGGCGCTTGAACTCAGGAAGTCTGGGCACCAGCGAATGCAGCTCCTCGGAGCAATTGCTATGAAAGTATTTGTAAAACAGACAGAGACAGGTGACGGCGCGTCTGTGAGAAAGTAACTGTAGACGAGATGCCAGAGCAGGGCCGATTATATTGCATATCCGCCTCATTAAAACCTACTAGCTACTCACCTTTCATTCCATGTAATTCTCAGCATCCTTCATTAGAATCACATTTCTTTTTTGTTTTAAGCCTCTTCGTTGTCTATGAGAAAACAATTAAACATTCCCTAATATAGAGGGAGACATTTTGTTATTAGATAACAAAAAAGATAAACTGATTTGAAAATCCATTTAGAGGTTTTATCTTAATTATTTAAATTAGATTGCCACTTTAATTCAAAAGCGTTTAGATCGAATGGGGATATTAATTAATAAAGAGATTAAAAGCGTCAAAATGGACTCTGGGAATCAATTAATAGGGAATGATGTCGATTTCTGTGAGAAAATTGTCCACCATTGACTGCCCTGTTCTCGAATGGATTAAAATTAAATCGCATTTCATTATCCATGTCATTGTTTTCTATGTCTCTTAATACTTGATTTAGCTTCTGGAAGGCATCTTCAGCTGTTCCAACTCACTTTCGGGTCTGTTCGTCACATTTACTGTCGACTTTTCTAGTATTTTTCTTCTTTACGTGTTTCATTCTGATTTCGGCAGTTTGTAGCTCAAACCTATGTTTGTTAATCTTGCTTATTGTTTTGAATCTTATCACTCGAAGGAAATCCTTAAAGCTAGTAAGACACAAGGTGTTACTGAGTGATGAAGAACCAAAATAAATGAATAATAAGAAAACCATTATTAAGAAGAGAAAAGAATATGCAAGTAATCAAGAAGACAGTAGATAACGATTGATATTGCATTTAAATCTTTGAAGACCAAATTTAGCTGGAAAGCATGGAACCAGAAGAGAGTTCTAAAACGGGACGTGCAAGAAACAAAACTGCATAGAACATAGGTTACATCTCGCTAATTCAACTGTGAATTAATGAGACCTAGCTGCCAATCTAGTACTGCACTTTAATTCATAAAGTCTAGGTACCGTAGCGAGGAGTTCATCCCAATAATTACCATGAAAGTAT
>OZ010587.1:57330444-57365444 GCA_963932145.1 Acanthosepion lycidas | reverse complement strand
CAAACAAGTGACCACAAAGATGATTAGCCATTTTAAAAGGAACACCTTTGCACTTGTCTAAGTTTAGCAAATAATTAAACTGCGGCTTTTCAACCATTTCGGGGCTATTCAATATTAGGATCAGCCTATTATCTATTTATATGCGTTAATTTTAGGCAGAGATAGCTAAATATAGGTCGTTTATATTTGGCTCTGTGAGAGTTTGTTCGATTTGAATATTGGTAAGTACTGATCGTTTATATATTTGAGTATACATACATATATATATATATATATATATATATATATATATATATATATATATATTTCCTGGTTTGTACGGAATTAAATTATTGGTAGTGTATAATTGAGTGCGTAAGCATTTACTTGGTTCATGGATAGGTAACTAGTTTGGGAATTGGTAGTCACAATTGTAAATAAAAATATACTAGAAAGTTCATAAACGTTTCTAAGCCAGCAGATCACATAGTAATGGTGATATTAGGAAACGCTCGGCTTTCATAAAAAGTAGACCATTAGATAGATGGCCATGGTAAATTTGTTATGCTAATGTTAGAAATTATGGTAATAGTATAAATGATGGCACTCACAAAAATTTAGATAGCAATGCTAAAGATGATGGTAATGGTAAAACTTTTGATGGTAATGGTGAAATGTTCAGTATTAATGGTAGACATGATGGCAATAGTATGAATATCGGTAATGGGAAATATTTTTTGAGAGTAATGTTAAAATGATGGTAATGGTAAAAATTCGGATGGTAAAGGTAAAGATAATATTAATGATAAAAGTGATAACAACGTTAGAAAATGACGGTGATGGTAAAAGTTATGGTAATGGTAAAAAGTAATGTTAATGGAACAAATGATCGTAATGTTAGAAAAATGATTGTAATTGTAAAAAAATGACGGTTATGTTAAAAATGTGGTAATATAAAAAATGTTGGTAATTTTAAAAATGATGGTAATGCCAAAAAAGTGATGGAAATGGTACGAATGATTGTAATTTTAGAAAAATGATGGTAATGGTAAAAAAATTATGTGAATGGTAAAATGGTGTTAAAATTTAAAATGATGGTAATAGTAAAAATGATGGTAATGTTAAAAAGTGATGGTAATGGTACAAATGACCCTAATGATAGAAGTAAATGGCAATGGTAAAATTAGATGGTAATGGTAAAATGGTGGTAATGGTAAAAATTATGGTAATGTTAAAGCAAACGATGGTAATGGTAAAATGCTAATGATGAAAAGAAAATAGAAAATATTCAATATTTATTTGCTGAACAGCGTTTTTGTCAATTCAAATTTAAATTTTTCTATTAAAACAGTTTTTGAGGAAAATGAGTTACGGAAGACCACTAATTTTTTTTTTCTACTAATGATGGATGGTTCTTACCTAATCTTTCATTCGAAGCAATGTGGGAAGACAACATTTTGATTACAACATTTTTGAAAACAACATTTTTTGAAAACAACATTTTTGACTATGTTACTCTTCATGTTGCATGTTGTAGCTATTTCAGCTGTTGCTGCTACTGAAAATCTTCAAGAGATCTGGTTTCTTTTATTTAGTAAAGTTCCTTTGTTTAAGCGGCAGTCTGCAAGATCCAATGAAGGAAAGTCCTCTTCAAACCCTTCGTCCGGTTTAATCCACTTTTAATCATTGGTCTGAGAATACGGTTGTATATAACGAACCCTTTAGGCATTTCTTGACGAGTTTGATGCTATGCATGACATCCAGTTTACATAAGTGAAAGCTGTTTAAGAACATTACTCGAGTTCTTAGGTTAATCTTTTCGTTTTGTAGCAGCTTGTTGGATAAAAATATCTCTAAACCTAACCCATTCACACACCAAAATATTTAAAGTGTTTAGAGTTTATTAAGTCCTAATTCTGAATTTTTCTTATGGATTCAGGGTATGCTTATTGATTTGTTATTTTTATGGCATATCAAATCTTTGCAGGTTATTTAAGCTGAAAAATATTTTTAGATTGTAAGAATTTTTTACAAGAGTATAATGTTTTATAGTACATACCTTCCTCTCTAGGCCATACCTACAAGATCCAAAGCAATAAAGGGCATTAAGTTTTGGGGCGGCATGGCTGCACGAATCGCCGTAAAGTTGTCAGTGTTGATAGCCAACTGCCTTCGCTGCTCCACGCCGAGTTTTCTGTCTGGATTTACTTCCATAGGTGTTCCCAATTCTGTATATGACCTCAAGTCTGCAGTGGGTTTTCCTTGCTCGAGAATCCCCAACACGACCTGACCACGGCCGTTTTAAGTTAAGACAGTTTGTTGTATTCATGTGCATTGTGAAAGACGACGTAATAAAGGGAGATTATTTTATTTTTTTAAGCCCCTTACAGCAACAACGAAGGCAGCCAACGTGAATAAATTGTGGATGACGTCTTCAGAGACAACGATCTTTCAGGGAATATGGTTTCTGCAGTTTGTTTGGGCGGACTCCAGACATGCTGGGTTGAAACACTGGTTTTAACGCTCTGTTTAAAGCAGATGCAACACACAGCATTGTTATGTACTGTGTAGGCAAGCATTGGCGACAAAGGCCTTGCCTCCAAAACTTGTAGCAGTAATTAAAATTGTAGTGAAATGTGAGAGCTACGTGTGAAATAATGCTGTGAAGCAACGTATTTTCAAAGAGCTGTGTAATGAAGCCGGATCTGAATTCAAAGTACATCTGTACCATTTTAACGTTCAATGGTTATCCCTGGAAATGTGCTGAATCGTATTTTTGTCATGCATCTGAAATCAGCCTGCTTTTTCACATGCATGTGAAATCAGCCTTCTTTGTGAGAACACTGGGTTCATTTTGGCGTATATAGCCAATATCTTCAATGTTCTCCATCATCGCATTCGACAGATGCAAAGCGGGGGAGTCAGCATCATCGAAGCAAAATAAAATCTGTAGGCTTTCCAAAAATAGCAATCAAATGACGGACAGAGAATGATAACTTCGCAAGCTTTCCCTTACTGGAAGACTGTGTAAGATCGAAGACGTTTCTATAATGGGAGACATTTCTGTAACCGGGGAACTGAAGCAAACAATAGCCATGCACTTAGATGATCTCGCAAAGTCTCCCGACTGATAATTCCCCACCAAAGAATTATATACAGTATGGGTGAGACAGTCGTTCACGTTTAGTGTTGCGAGAGCAGATGTCAATGATGAATACCTCAATGAAATCATTGAACTTCAGCAGAGCCAGATTCAACAGTAACTCTTCAGAAAAAAAAAAAAAACGCTCTCAACGTTTTGGTGTCACCAAATCGTAGCGTACTCTCTTATCGCTGAAAAATCCTTTGAGATGCTCATACTGTTTGTTATAATGTATCTTTGCGAGAAATCCTTTCTGAGGATGGAAAACATGAAAACGAAGAAAAAGGGACAGGCTTTGTTGCAAAAATGATATGAGAGTAGCACTTGCCAATGTGAAGCCACTGAAAGTCAACAGCAAAAGTCCCATTGATTTGCAGTAAATATTCATTGAGATATGTTTTTGTTTTTGCGTACAAGTCAAATTTGTTGGTTTTATTCGTTGAAAGAGTTATTTTGTGCGTAACTGGTGGTTCATTTGTTCAGTAATAAAATCTATACCTTTGTTTTGAAGAAATCATACTTTATCATTCCAATTACGAAGGGTGCGGTGAATTCACGGATGAAACTTGTAGGTTTCTGTAACTTCAACAAGGTTAAGGACCAGCCTTAGATGGACTGCCTTCCGGTGCTGTCGAGCTCCATCTACCTGAAGCGGCTGGTTATGAGGCGTCGGTTCTCTTCCTTCGACCATTCTCCGACTTGCAGCTGGACAGAGGCTATTTGAGACGCATAGTACGGTAGCATTTTATCGACAGTACCACCCCCGGCTACGACAACCTTTAAAACATATATAATTTACGTATATAAACATTATATACATTAAATATTTTAGAAGCTTTAATAAAATTAACTAAACACTGTAAGTAACAGGGTGTTCTTGAGAATTGTCAGCTACGTGTAGATTGAGGTGGCTTGTTGTCACTTATTCTTAAGAAGATCATTTCCAGATCTCTTCTGTTAACAGGGGTTTGTAAAGAAATATTATTTTAATTCGATTTTTTTTTTTTTGTCTATAACTAAATATTTTTGTCCATAAAATATGCTATCAGCTTCTATTTTCAGTTGCTTTTCATATTTGCAGGTTTCAGTTCAATATAAGTAAGACTATAAATACTGCTTGGATATTTTTAACAGTCGGCGCAAATCGAATGTACAGCGTAATGTTGTCGGTAATCAAGTGAAGCAATATTATTTGTCAGTTTGCTATATACTTGCTCAAGGGAACGATTTTGAAGGAAACGTAGTCAGAGAATATGGACATTTCCTGTGATAAAAAGCCTATACATTTTGGGTAACATACATACATACATACATACATACATATATATATATATATATATATATATATATATATATATATATATGTACATACATACATATATATTTGGTACGTACATATATATATATATATATATATATATATATATGTACATGTGTGTGTATGTGTGTGTGTGTGTGTGTGTGTGTGTGTGTGTGTAAAACTTCAGCCATTAAATAAAATATACCGGTAAAGACAATACATGAAAACATTACTTTAGCATCACGTAAGTTCCTCAAGGGATGAAACACCTTAGTAAATTAATGTTTTCCTTTTCTCATATATCTATCTATCTCTCTCTCTCTCTCTCTCTCTCTCTCTCTCTCTCTATATATATATATATATATATATATATATATATATATATATATATATATATATATTAAGAGAGAGAGACAGGAAGACAGAGGAAGAGATGAAAGAGTGGGAGAGAGAAATATATCAAATATAATATATAGAAAGAAAGAGTGGGGAAGAAAGAAATGCATCATAATACACAGCATAAAATATATTGTTAATCCGCGACGAAAAGTTTCACTCAAATAAGCGATCGTCAGGAGATTTTTAACATTTCTCTCAAAACTATTTCTTACTAGTAGTATAACCATTCTTCAACCGGGTCTTTCATTAATGGGAATATTTGCCGTTCAATTGGAGCAGTTTTAAGTCAGTGTACCCGAAAATCAACTGGGTACAACTGAGTCACATCCCCAAATGGGTGTGGCACCGAAAAAGGCCGTTTTTGGGTTCTCAGTCTTGTTTCAGCGTCTCTCACAGCAGCAGCTGAAGAGGCGTTCCTCTTCAGCCGCTGAGTCCTTTCATCCTCATTTTCAGCCTCGCGCGCAGAAGCATTCAGTTGAAAACTATGGAAACGTATAAACAACATTCGATCACACACACACACATACGCACACAGTTTTTGAGAATTGTAGATATAGATAATATTATTGCAATCATGTAAGCTATTTATGTATATATTAAGTTTTTATGAAAGATATATAGCCAGAAGAGATAGTAAATAGTAAAACGTCGCTGAGAGTTATAATGGAAAGGAAGTAGTGGAGTGCCATTGTCGCCAACAATTCGGAATCAAAATCGGTACTGAAGAATTATCTATCAAACAAAAAAAAATCATAAAAATCGGATGAAAACTGTGGAAAGGCATAAACAACATCCAATCACACACACACACACATACACATACAAACACATACACACACACATTTTGAGAGTTATACATATAAAACATACCACCATTTATATCAACTAACGCATATTGCGTAATGTTCCTAATAAAACAATTTCGTTGCAATACCGGTGAGGAGAAAAGGTATATTTTTTATTTTTACTAATATATTAGGTTGGTGCAAAAATAATGACGTAATAATGTCGTTTTTTGACGTTAAAAAATACCTCAAAAAACGGCATTGTTACGTCATTATTTATGCACCAAACTAATAGAAGCGTTGATATCTTAAATTTAACGAAAAAAAACATACCATAAACCTTGTGAATGTGTCCAACACAAGTGAACACATAATCATTATCGGATAAAACTGTCTAAATATACAAAATAATTGAAATTATACTTCCATGTGTCGATTTTGTCATAATCAGATCTCCTCCTTTTCGTTGCCATTGAAGAAAATAACACAAGAGCCCATTGATGGGTGAAATAATAAAATACTAGTGTTACTTTTTACCCTATGTTTTAATTTCATTGCTTATATATATATATATATATATATATATATATATATGTGTGTGTGTGTGTGTGTGTACTAGCAGCATGGCCCGGCGTTGCCCGTGCTTGATTCAATAATCGTACGACTTATCCATCAATCGCTATCACTTAAAATATTTTTGCCTATCTTACCTTTAAAGGAGTGCCCTTTTCCGTGCTGATGTTGCTACATGCCTTACTTCTTGCCTATCTCACACTGCGAATTTTTCTAAGCTCTATACTAAACATTAAATCTGTTACGAAAAAAGAACTAAACAAAATGAACACAAAACGATCAGCTTTAAAAAAGGACTCGTAACTGGAAAAACTGAATCAAAAAAAGAATGTTAACAACAAATACTTTTTCACACCCAACGCAGTTCTGCGGAATCAGTATCAACGTTGAGTTTAAGCAAGCGAATGAGCCAATTGGAGTAAAGTGCCATGCAGATTTAAATTTTTCCCACTTGTGACGAATGCAGCTATCGATTATTTTTTGCATGCTAGCATGCTAGTTAACATTCGTGTCAGTCAGCTGTTGGCTCTCATAATGGCCAATAGAATCTTCCTGCCTATTCGTGGTAGCCAGCTATAGGCTCTCACAATGGCCAGTACAAAATGACCGGAAACTTCATGAAAACTGCCGTACAAGCAAGAAAAAATCGATTATTTCCACTATCGATGAAAGTTGGGAAATACAAAGTAGCTCTTGGACTTTCTGATAATTTGGAGCACGTGCATGTAAATTTTGGTGCAAATCCCTCGAAAATTGCGGCCGTGTATTCGTTACACACACACACACACACACACACACACACACACACACACACACACATCCTGCCTTATATAGGGGATAGAATCCAGGTATAACTCAATGTCCAAGACAGATTAAGAATATAATATAAAAGGCTCAAACACTAATATTCCATCGTTATAATCTATTACATTGGAATCGTAATCACGATCCAATTCATCAGTCCTTCAAATTCAAAAAGAAATCGAAAAATCTTTTTGAATTTGTAGACCTGATGATTTGGATCGGGATTACGATTTCAATGTAATAAATTATAACCAGCGAATATTAATTTTTGACCCATATATATATATATAGTGAAATTGGGTAGACGGAACCATTGGAGGACGTCGATAGCTGTGCTAGCATGAAGTCACAAGTCATCGTGGCCGAAGGTTCAACGTGCTGCCCTTGTTCAAATTGTTGATCACACTAGATAACATGCTCTCCCCAGAAACTGTAACTAAGGTCTGCTCATAATAGTTGCAGTATAAACAGGTAAGCTCTGTGAATGTTGAATAAACACAAATGCGCCTGAGCAAGCATCCCCAATAGGGATTGGCTAGTCGCCCTAGATGACTGGTAACCTCAAATACGAATGGCCAGCTATACGTACAGGGTGCGATGGATGAATTGCCGTCTAACTTACGCAAAAATGAAAATAACACTGACAAATCATTTTAATAGATATACACTGCGTGCCAAATTATTATTGAGATAACTTTTTTTCTAATATTTCAAAAACCGTCCAATCAATTCACACAAAATCTTCACACAATGTTGGCAAAACTGATGTACGCAATTACTGAAATTTTTGTACTGATCTGCGTAACGTAAACAGAGTGGCGCTATATTTGTTATCAGCACGGTGATTCTCGATAATAATTTGGCACGCAGTGTATATTTACCAAAATTAAACAAAGATATTTTGAAATACTAAAGAGTAAACTTATTCAATATAATCAGTATTGGCTGCGATCATGGCCTCTAGACGACTTCGGAATCTCTTGGATCTCTTCTGGGGTGTTTCATTTTTAAGTTGGTGAAAACTGACATAATTTTTGCCTTTACTTTGCCAGTTTATCATTGGTATTACAAGGAGCATTGTTGGTCTATCGCTCAATTACGCCCTATACTTGATAATCAAGCGGGTTGCAGTCTGGAGATGATGCAGCCAGATGTAAACGGTGAAGTGGTCGCAGAAATTTTCTGACAGCCATGAATATGTTCTCCTGCTTGTGTGGCATGATGCAGATTCGTGTTGTCAGACATAAGTTCTTCAAAACCGTCTGGCCCAAGCAGCACTATATAGTCAAAGCACTTAATGTAGACATCCGTGTTGAGATTGAGGCCCTGTGGGAATATATATATATATATATATATATATATATATATATATATATATATATATATATATATATATATATATATATACGTGTGTGTGTGTGTCCGTATGTGTGTGTATGTGTGTATCAGAGATTGATAGATAGACAGATAGATAGACAGACAGTCATGAACAGGTTAAACTATACATTAATAGGTAGAAAGATGCTGAGCGGTTGAGATAGATATGAAGAAGCTTGAAAGCTTAGATAGATAGATAGATAGATAGATAGATAGATAGATAGATAGATAGATAGATTGATCGATTCATTGATATGAAGAGGTTTGAAAGCTTGGATAAAATAGATAGATAGATAGATAGATAGATAGATAGATAGATAGATAGATAGATATAAATACACTGAAATATTGATCTAATCAGATGTAGAAGTAGATTTTACCAAACGCAGATGTTTCTAAACGCTGATGTCCGGATCGATAGATAAATACCAGAGAGATGTACCTGGCGTACAACGAGCATGCTGGAGGAAACCGATCAGACGATAGATTATCAGTCACATCTATTACTCTTCCGGGGGCGCAAATCAATTCACATCGCCTAAATATACGCAATTATGACCATCGCCTGAAACGATTTTCTTGGTGGTGTAATACCACATTGCGCAGTCTAAATACATCTCAACTCTTTATATGCTTTATATGCTTTCCTCTTGGTAACGAGTACATGCCTAAACACCGGTTTTCTTTCTGTTTTTTGTTTTTTTTTTCGGATTTATTTTTTCTCTTGATAGGAGCTTGCTCAACCAGGAACAGGGAAATAAGCTCGATTTTACTGGTATCTACATCTATTGCTTTACTATATATATATATATATATATATATATATATATATATATATATAGTAAATAGATTTTTTTTTCTGTAGTTCACTGCTAGAAGCAAGCAGAAATATTTCTCCTCCCGACGATGGCCATTTTGGTCGAAACTAGTCGAGGAATCTAAATGGAATAATAATAAAAAAAAAACGAAAGAATATTAATCTACAAACCAGTGTCTAAAGATTTTAATTTTTTTATTTTTTTATTGTTCAATATATATATATATATATATATATATATATATATATATATATATATATATATATATATATATATATTTATATAAATATATTTACATATATATACATGTGTAAATATATATATATATGTAAATATATATATATATATACTTACATATATATATATATTTACATGTATATGTATATTTACGTATTTATATATATATCTAAATATATATATATATATATTTAGATATATATATATATATATACATATATATATGTGTAAATATATATATATATATGTAAATATATATATACTTATATATATATGCGAAAAGTGTGTGTATATAAATATAAATAAATATATATACATATATAATTATTTATATATTATATGCGCGGTACTTATTAGAAAGCGCTCAATATCAGAGATAGAGCTAACATATTTGGTTGCATTGATGTGAGTTTGTGACCCTGGGTTTCACGCATTTGCGATCGTCGGCGTGAAACCCTGGGTCACAAACTCACATCAATCCAGCCAAATACTTACATATATATATATATATATATATATATATATATATATATATATATATATATATATATATATATATGTGTGTGTGTGTGTGTGTGTGTGTGTGTGTGTGTGAAAATATTGTAGAAAATAGGAAAGAAACTGGTTTGGTAAATAATCCAAAGTTCCTTAGTATTTTGGTAATTATTTTTAAAAAATAGTGCTCGATACGAAAGTAGAGGATAAATATAATTATTTATTTAAAAATATGATTCCAACTTGCTACATAAGAGGTCTCATGTTTCAAAACAAGAGCTGAAAACTTCAAAATAATATTTGAATTAACTTGAGTTAAAGTAGGCTCTGTTCCATCTTCAAGCGAATATTTTTGGGGAATGACTTATTTCTGAAATTTACGAGTTTTAATAGTATGGTCAGAATTGAAATCAAAAATTTCCATGGTAACATCAAGGGCGGATTGTTTAGAATCGGCAGGGGTGGGGTGTTAATAATTTGTATCAGTATAGAGTTACTTTCATAGATGTCGGGTCAGGGTAAGGTGGGGGTGGCTAAATTTACGATGGAGGAAGTTTTCGCATAGTCTGGCTTGAGCGTCTACGGTGATTTATTTATTTATTTTTATTTTATCCTTTTATTATATCTCTTTATGAAAGGGATTTCTGTATATAAAAAGGCCGTAACGTTTGTTATTTGACGCTTCATAAGGGGTTAATAGGTTTTTATTGTTTAGAAGCTTATTAAACAACAGGCAAGAATTAACGGTTTTCTGCCGACACATCCGAACTTACGCTGTGAATAACTAGCTAAAAACACGCATACAATAAAATGAATTTTAAAATCCATTGCCCATATACATAGTTTTAATACCCTACAAAAATTGATAACCCTTTATGAAGTCGTCAAATAACAAACGTTACGGCCTTTTCATATACACAAATCCCTTTCATAAAGAGATATAATAAAAGGATAAAATAAAAATAAATAAATAAATCTCCGTAGACGCTCAAGCCAGACTATGCGAAAACTTCCTCCGTCTTAAATTTAGCCACCCCCACCTTACCCTGACCCGGCATCTATGAAAGTAACTGTATACTGATACAAATTATTAACACCCCACCCCTGCCGATTCTAAACAATCCGCCCTTGATGTTACCATGGAAATTTTTGATTTCAATTCTGACCATACTATTAAAACTCGTAAATTTCAGAAATAAGTCATTCCCCAAAAATATTCGCTTGAAGATGGAACAGAGCCTACTTTAACTCAAGTTAATTCAAATATTATTTTGAAGTTTTCGGCTCTTGTTTTGAAACATGAGACCTCTTATGTAGCCAGTTGGAATCATATTTTTAAATAAATAATTATATATATATATATATATATATATATATATATACTTACATATATATATATATATATGTATATATATATATATATATATATACTTACATATATGTATATATATATATATAGGTACCTCCACTTTTTCGCGGGAAAACAGCATAGCGTAATAAACAAATGCCACAAACTTACCGAAAATAAATTTTTATCGTCAAAACGCTTATGTTATTATTAAGATGAAAGACCAAAGTGTATTTTAATTATTTTTTGATATTTTTTAATATTTTTTAACACGTTCGAAATTTTGGTTAAAGTTTTCTTTTTTTTACGTCATCGCGGTGCTGTAAAAATAACATTGTTTTTTTTTGCGCTTTTTTCCCGTTGAAAACCCATTGATTTGGAAATTCTTGGAAAATTAAAGTAATTGTCCGATTTTAATGAAATTTTCAGGACTTATTTCACCAATGAATGAAATTATTTTTGAAATATTTCTTTTTAGTAAATTTTAGTAAAAAATATTTTTTTTTTTAATATGTTACACCCCACTTACTTATTTTCCCGAAATTTTTTTGAATTCTTTTTATTTCCTTACAATTTTTTTTTGTTTAAAGTAAGAGTCATTGGAGATGGTAAATCACCTACTTTTTTTTTTCTAATTTGTTCCCACTTTTGTAAAATGAGCTTTGAATAGAAAAATAATGAATCCAATAAAACTATGATATTACTTAATTAGAAAAGCTTTTAATTGCTTTTGTAAATAAGTAATATTAAGGTCATTATTGCCTGAAGAAATAAATTTTTTCTGATGAATAATTAAATTTTACAAGAATTTTTTATTTGTTTTACATTTTGATTATAATAATTTATAATAGTTTAAAAATCGTGCAAAACTCTGTATTAGCTTATTTCCTTTTGATAATTAGTAATTAAGTAGAAACAAAATTTACGAGTTCAAAATTGCCAAGTTTAATAAATTTAGTGATTCCACTTTTTTTTCAAATAATTTTTTATGTTGTATTTTTCTACTTAATACATTCCTTATTTCCATGTACGGTAGACTGAAATTCCCATTATTATAAAAAGAGTTTTGTCCCTTTATTCTAATAAATAGACATAACAGTAAAACTAAAAATAAAAGGGTTCACTCAGATTTCTAGTAATTTTCATTTATGGTCATCCGTCGTAAGCTGTCATCACTTGTCAATCAACACGTGGATCAAGTATCGGATCAAAATTACGGTACCAATCGTTAATAATTCGTTGTATATTTCTTTTTTATGCTATAATTAAGTAATATTTTTTTTAAATCAGATTAATTTAACATTAAATTTTCTAATTTTACTAAAATGACGTGTCAGAAATTTTTTTAAATATTTTTAAAATCGATAAATTTGTGTTTGTTTACAAATTTCTTAAAATTAAGAAAATGGCGGGTTTTTTGAAAATTTAAAAATTTAAAATTAAATTTGACATTCCAATGTATATAGTTTCTATCTGGAATATACCAGAATTGTTTACTTAATGGAAATAATAAATTTAATGATTCAACTTTCAAGTAAAACTAAAATGAAATATTCAAGCATATTTTTTCATTTTAAAAAATGCATTTTAAACTTAGGTATCGATAATTTATGCCGAAAAAGTGGAGGTACCTATATATATATATATATATATATATATATATATATTAATATTGCCCTCAGTTGATCCAATGTACACTTTCTTGTTCTCGTTATTCGTGGTTGAATTATTTCTACTAATTTCCACTTTATAGACGACAGATTAATGTCAGGTTTCTTTACGATTTTTTCCTATTAAATTTATTAATTAATGTAGCGACTTTCAGCATGCAGCTGTAACTTAGTTTAATGTAATTCCTATTGAAATCTTTATTCAATATGTTGGACGGGGGAAAACTCTTTTCTAATAATTAAAAAACTATTTTGCCTATTTTTGTTTTAACGTCTGGATTGAATTTCACTAGTAAAGCAGGAAAATGGTTCATAATATAAATTGAAAATTAGTCTGGTTAGAAAAAATAGTAATTTGACCTTGGTAACAAGACGCTTCATCTATAGCTAAATTATATAGCACGTCAGGCTATATGGCGGTTGCGTGGATACAGGTTCGATTTATGTGGTCGGACACATATATTCTATGAGATTTATCGGAAATTCAGGCCGGTAAATGCAGTTAATACTGTTTATTATGAACAGAGCACTTACTTAAATATTTGAATTTAGAAAAATAACGTGTAAACGGAATATATATATATATATATATATATATATATATATATATATATATATATATATATATATATATATATATATATATATATATATATATATATATATATATATATATATATATATATGTGCATTGGTCTTCAACCAAATTGAATTGAGCTCTCCGGGCCACTGACTTAATTCGCATAGAAAACGTTTTACATATCTCTTCCTCAGAAGTGATATCCTAGGGATAGAATTTCTGACTGATACCAACTCGGTCCGGTTTCGATCCCGGCTTGAATCGGACGTCTAGCCACACCGAGGACCTGGGATACAGCGATACATACATATATATATATATATATATATATATATATATATATATATATATATATATATATATATATATATATATATACACACACTCACAATTACATACACACCCACACAACTCCCACACACATATATATAATATATTCATATGTGTTTGTACACACACACAAACATATGTATATATATATATCACAGCTCAACAGTTTGGCTAGACAGTTTGGCTAGATATCCGATCGCTTGAAGCTGGGAAACACGGCTGATTTCTCATCAGTCGGAGCTTCTACCACTAACCTATTGCGGCCCGGTAGAGACCAATGTGTATTTTTGCGTATTTATTTTTAAATGAGGCGACTCAAACCGTTAGCAGAGTCTTGCATTGTCAGCAGTAGTAGTCACTGTTTAAAAATTCGTGTTTTCTCTCCAAAGTGCTCAACCGATTTAATTTTTTGGGGGCATATATATATATATATATATATATATATATATATATATATATATAAAGGTATATAAGATAGTGCAAATTGTGTGCTGGTGTAAATAAAATAGTACTCGATGTAATATAACAGAGCTATTAAATATATATTAATAAATACACATATTATTCCTTAACGGCGTGGAATAATACCCATATTTATTAATATATACTTGAGCATTTGTATACACACGCACACACTCACACACGTATATGCTGTTGAATGTTTCTTGCTGGGAGGTACAATGATGTAATAATATTTGTCTCTTTGTCCTTAATTGCAACACTGCAAGAGCTCTAAGTGAAGATGAAATAGATTCTGCATAAGTAATTTCCGGTCGCCTGGGTCATACCCATTACAATATGATGATTCCAAGACATATCCGATTCATTACTGCACATAGAATCCAAAATCATATCTGCATTATCTGCGTTGTAACTTTGTCGTCATACGTATTTTGAAAATCAGGGAAAATGATATTATCTCCCATAGAGAAAAAAAGCATCTTGATAAAACCGGCAGATTTGTCAAATCTACTCCAATGTTTGTCATTAATTCCACATGTGAAAAGCTGACATTCTGTGAAAACGGAGACATCACTATTAATCATCTTTGAGCAGTGATTCTTAATGGGAATTGTACCTCCTCCCCAAACGCCCGTCGGGGGTCGTTGAAAAGATCCACGTGACTGATGAGAACAAAAGTGACCAGAAAGAAGCTGGCAGTTGCGCAAATAAACCATAACGTACACCACACAGACATTGTAACTGAAGGGTATCATGGCTTCACTTTACAGTATATTGTTAAATAATAGTTTAGTAGACTATTATTATTTTAGAGAATAACCCATGACTTCCTAATTTTGATCTTGGTGGTCAGATACAAGAAAACAAAGGAAACTAGCGATGGCATGTTAGATGATAGAAAAGAATTTCAGGGAGTTAAGTTTTTCACGTCATACAATGTAGGCATGTTTTTTTCGTGTTTCGTAACTTGCTCCTCAGTGGATATGAGACAGCGATGTGTTAAATAAAATAGATAAGTTTTAAAATGATTTTGAGAAAGTTCTCTCCGGACTAATCTCAACTAGCAATCACCCGGCCGAGAGAGAATACATATTTATTCTGGAATCGATGCCGTCGCCCCAAGAGAACCCTAGTAGAAGAGGCTATACTACAATATGCGATTTATATAACAATGATTAAGGGAAACACTAAAACTGGCAATACTATCAGCAAGAATATTTGACCAAAGGTTATTTATTTTGAGCGTAGGGCTGTGTTTATACATTTAGGTACTTAGGGTTCTCTTTTGGTACTGAAGCGGGGCTGGGGTGGGGAGGCAGCGAACAAATGTCTGGGAATCACTGTCTTAGAGCATCTATCCACCATTGCTTTCGACCTGCGTTAACAAATCTCTCATTGGACAAATATTATTTGATCTGTCTGAAACGTCTACGAGAACTATATATCTATTTGCGAAAATGTGAGACTAACCCAGAACAAATACAGGGTGTAAAAAAATTTACAGGTGAATAAAAAAGGAATTAAATAAGTACGAACAATTGAAATGGTCGTAAGACAAGGTGGTGTCTTCTCTCCGGATTTATTAAGCTTCTGCTACTATGCTATGTTAAGGGGAAAAAAAACATACCCCCCCCAAAAAAAAACGGAGTATCAAAAAATCAGTTTTTCCCTTGACACCTCTATTATTTTAACTACCTCCACTCCTCGCCAATGTATATTGTTTTAAAAAGCGATGATTAAAATTTTAATAAAACCGAAACATATGAATGTGAATTTATAACTTTCTCTTTCTTGAGAACTGACAGCAGCACTAATAGACACTATTAATTTATCAGATTTTATTTAGTTAATATATTTTTTATTGGAATGGTAGGCAAAACACTGGTTTAATTGCCAATCTATTCGAAATTGATAAAATGAAAAATAATAAAAGATTTCCTTATACTTGGTTCACGTATTTTAATAATTTAGTAAGAGCTTAAAAACTTATGAAAACTTTTTTTTATATATTTGTTTCATTATGAATTAATAATTTTTTACAGTAAGATTCCCCTTGTACAATGCCCAAGAGCCACTCGAGTAGGGGTTACAATATGGCATGGCATTAGTTTTAATACTATTGCATTAGTTTTTTGAATGTTGTAAATATAAAATTCTCTTCTAGATAAATAATCTAGTGTTTAATATTTTTTTTTAAGAAAATGACGTAAATGCACTTTTTTCAACAAAACAATGCATCAGCAGACAAGTCCTTGGTTTCAATCACTGCTGGGCTTATAACTGTTGTTTTGAACTGGTTCATCACCCTACCTATTCACCTGGGTTGACTTCATCTGATTATAATCTGTTCCACAAAATGAAAAAAAAAAAACAAAGCAAAAAAAAAACAACACATTACCTGGGAAGCAGTATAGCCGTGATGATGACGTCATATCTGATGGAGACGTGGTCGGTTCCATCGCGCGAACCCTCCGATGGATTGCCGTTTCAGACTAGATAGACCTTCTGCTCAGCAATGCCGTATGCAGTATATCCAGGGCTGTCAGGCTCTGGATACACTGCCAGTAGTTCAGACCTATGTACAGATACAGACTGCTAGGGTCGAACCTTGCTGAAGTTATTGTCTCTGGGTTGAAGTTCCAACTGGTGAGAAACCCGGATCCACTACATATGGCGTTAACAGCGTAACGATTTCATATAATATATTACCATGAGGGATATACTGAAAATACAGTGCTTTATTTTTTTAATATAGAACACATTTAATATAACTTTTATGTTAAAACATTATTGTGTCCTGGGTATGGTGATAAACTATATCCGGCAGCAAGGATTCTTATCGGAATGTTTTGAGGAGTGTTGAGTCTCTTCTTAATTATTTCTGTTCCCAAGACCACCCTGACCTGGGAGTGGTATCACCTACTAAGGTCCTAGCTATATTATTCCCAAAACACTATGAAAGTATAAAAATGGATTTTTGTAGTAAAAATACCAGTAATACATTTTTGAAAAAAAATATTACCAGCAATACATTTGACTCTCGAGAAAAACCCTCTTTACAAAAATACATCAATGAAACCTGATCTGCAAACTGATTTTTTACAAAGAAAACATATTCTGTTCATACGAACCTATCCTAAAAATCTTGTTGGCATTAAATAACCCATTGAGGTTGATATGGCAAAAAACAAAATAAACCAATGAAAATTTATTATATATATATATATATATATATATATATATATATATATATGCTTTGGAAAATATGCGATCTATTGGATGTTTATTCATTGGATGTTTATTTTATTCTAGAATTTATTGGAAATCTTTTTTTCAATAGATTTCCATTGTAGATTATTTTACGTCGGAAATGATTCATAATTTTTTTTTTATATGGATCCATTCTTTTCACTATAGATTCCCATTATGAATGGTTCTATCAAAGCAGTATGGTAATTGATTTCTTTTCAAGAATAAAATGCATTGCAAATTATTTTAATTCAAACGCAAAGTGAAATTAATTACAGATATATTTTTTTAATCATTTCACCTGAAAAGTTGGAATGAGTTATTGCGTGTGTTACAGAATATGAGACCAAAAAAAAAAAAAAAAAAAAAAAACTATTTCAGAAAGAGAGCAATAATGTAACAAAAAGATGAAGATAACGATTGGTATTGCATTTAAATTTTTGTTGCTGAAAGGGTTTTTAAGAAGCGAGAAAAAGAAACTGTTAGTATATTGACAGACATTCACACACACACACACGTATTTATATATATTAATTCTGTGGGCCAAAAACATTATAAATTTACATATATTTTTTTATACAACTTTGAGGGGTATTTTTAAGTTGATGCAAGGTGATATGGAGAGAGAGTGGAGATGTGTATGACAGACACGGTCGAAATTAGAGCGGGAAGTGGGAGATAGAAATAATTTTAAATCTATTTTTATTAAGATATTTAAGAGTAAGGGAGTCGAGGGGAAAGGACCAGGTATTGACCTATTTAATAAATCATCTCACAGGAAACCAGATAAAGAAAAAAAGTGAAGATATAAGAAAGCAGAAGTGGAAGCAGGGGTTTATATATATATATATATATATATATATATATATATATATATATATATATATATATATTGAACAATAAAAAATATTAAAAAAATAAAAAATAAAAATCTTCAGACACACTGGATTGTAGATTAAGATTCTTTCGTTTTTTTTATTATTATTTCATTTAGATTCCTCAACTAGTTTCGGCCCCAAAATGGCCATCATCGGGAGAAGAAATATTTCTGCTTGCTGGTAGCAGTAAACTACAGAAATGAATGTCTTGATGGAGAAAATGAACTTTTGTCAGTAGTTTTCTTTTTTTTTTTTTTTTTTAATCTTTTTAACATGAATATTTTAATAATCCTTGTGTTGGTCAAACAGTCTCTTTTAAGTTGTTATTTGAGATAAGAGCTGGATGGATCTATGCTTCTCTGAATTCCCTTGGTCAGTTTGACAGTTTTATTGGTCCTGGAGAGGGGGGTGTCTTTGTTAAGTGTTTGTGTGTATGTGTGTTATTTAGTTCTTAGGGAGTGAGTGAGTATGATATGTGTAAGCGTGTGTATTGCTGTGTGTGTGTGTTATCATTTGACTCATTAGGGAGTGAGTGAGTATGATGTGTGTAAGTGTGTATATTCGTGTGGATGTGTGTATAAGTGTGCGACCTCAACACCTCCGTAAGCATGTCTGTCTTGTGTGGGTCAGAAATGTGGATAGATTTTGATTTGTAGGGTTATATATTAATACTATATATATTGTTAAATTTATGGTTTAGCCCGACTGGATAGTGGGTTTTTAGACGTTGTATCCACTTATTTTCATGGAACTCTAAAATCTTTCTTTTGTTATCTGCTCTGAACTTTTCTATTCTCTCAATTATAGTGAATTTGGCATGGGTTTTGAAATCGTGTTTTTCCAGGCGAAATGTTGTTCTACAGATATATATATATATATATATATATATATATATATATATATATATATATATATATAATATCTACCTTGGGTATGCCAAGTGCTTGAGAAAAAGAAGAGCATCATTAAAGAGTGAGAACGATAAAAAGCACAGGAATTAAGAAGACATAAGTTAACAATTGACGTTGCATTTAGATTTTTAAAGATCAAACCTGTTGTAGAGTAGCTAGCAGCCTTCAGCACTCTACCAGATTGTCTGGCTCATAGCCTTAAATTGTCTACGATTAAGGACTTCAACACTTGATTAATACATTGATACTAAGCTGATTTATATTCGGACTGATCTTACTTCGTTTGGCTATAGAGCATTTGCCCCTCTTTTGTTACTTGTAAGTTGTCTTGTTAATTGTTTTGTAACTTATTGTTGTGAGTTTTTTTGTATGTATCCGGATACTGTTGCTGAATAAATATTCTTCTTCTCTGTATATCATTCACCTCGACGATACAACAGAATTGACTGGAAAAGAAAAACCCTTTGTAAATACCAGTTGATGTAAGCCTGGATTCGTCGGTGGTGTAATGGATAACGGCTCGGAATTTTTCATCGCAATGCCGAGTTCCAATTCCAGTTGGGTTCGTTATTTTCACTTACACGCAAATATCTTTAGGAAATGTATAAATCCTCCTGTTCTCCTCACAGTTATGGATTAAATAACAGTATCACTAAATATTTATTATCTCTAAAATGTTTTTAGCCTCTAAACATATTTTCTGGTTTTAAATAGCCTGCAAAATTTTGATAAACCGTTAAAAATATAAATCAATCAAACAATCCTCCCACAAACTACCGGTTAAAAATATTGTTTGTATATAGAAAACTATAGTCATTCTAAAAAAAAATGTTAATGCAATATTCATAGGCTTATGGCGAGATCATGTTAAAACACCGATTCCCGTACGATCACCGTAGTTAAGCAATGTCGTGTCTGGTCTGTAGCTAGATAGGTGAGCGATTGAGAACACTAGGTATTGTAAGCTTAGATGTGCGGCTGGTGTAAAGGATAATGACTCAGAATTGTTAATTGGATAGCTGAGTTGTAATCCAGGCAGGGTTCATTATATTCACTAACGTGCAAATACTCTTGGAACAGGTATGACCCTAACTCTTCTCCCCCAGCTACAGGTTAATTACTATGACTTGTATCGCTAAACCATTATTATTTACAAAAATAAAATACAATTGCATTCAAAAATATTTAGATTTCGGCATTAATTAACCCTTAGAGGTGTTGATATGCCTCTAAACAAAAACAACCAAACAACAAACGTCATTGGTATGACGATAAAATGCATTCGCGTCCTGGGTAAGACGGTAAACTACATCTAACAGCAAGGCCACTGATCAGCAGTTTTTGAGGAGCGTGGAACCACCTCTTAATTGTTGGTGTTCCCAGGTCCAGCCTTACACGGGGTGGTAGCACCTTTTAGGGTCCCAGATATGGGCAAATAGTTATCCCCAAAACTGGGGTCAAAAGGCTATGAAAGTGTAAAAATAGGTTTTAATACGAGAAATATTTTCTAAAAAAAAAATTATCAGCTATACATATTTTTGAAAAACACAAATTACTAGCTATATATTTTTTGTAAAAAAAATATTACCAGCGAAGGAAAAATATTACCGGAAATAGATTTTTGAAGGAAAAAATGTTGCCAAAGATCGATTTTTGTAAAAAAATAAATATTATCAACAATGAAAATTTCGTCGGTATTAAATAACCCATCGAAGTTGATATGCTGTAAAACAAGACAAAACAAACCAAACCAAACCAAACCAAACCAAACAACAAATATTCATTTGCAAAAATTAATTACTCTTACAATTTCAAATATGTTTCGGCTTTAAATGATTCAAAAATGGTTTGATATGTCAAAAAAAAGGAAATCAAATTTTGTTTAATGTTGATAATTGTTAGACCACCATTTTTGTCAGGACCGATCTGCTGAAGACGTTTAAAAGCAACGCGTTCCACTCTCATAAAGATTTAACGGGTATTTCTTACAAAAGACAATATTAATAGGCTGAAAGGAATCAGTGGGTTTTTCCACTGATCTAAATGTGATTAGTCCCAGGTGTGCGTACGTGATTCATTGTTGCTGCATCTCTGAATTGGAGTGAAAAGTCGAAACAAGTAAATTATTCACTCCTTCATTCTATTGCTTGCCAACTAAAGCCTGAATTTCTTTACATTTCTTGTCTTTTCATTTTCTGTCGAAGAATTGGCAGAATTTCTTTTCTTTTCATTTTTCCCTTGAAGAATTGTACTCAAACCCTACACAAAATCAATGTTCACCCATGATATATTTACGTGGCTATATACCATTTTGACATAAATGTGTATGATAGGATATGGACAAATATATATTATGAATCTAAAGTTTCACTTTTATTTAAAAGTTTTCCCCAGTAATATATCTACAGAGTTAGCAATCATTATTACATAAATATTTTACACGTATTTACACAGGCACACACACACACACACACATACACACACATACACACACACACACACACACACACACACATATATATATATATATATATATATATATATATGGTTGGATCCAACCAAATATGTTAGCTCTATCTCTGATATTGATCCCTTTCTAATAAGTACCACGGATATAATATATAAATTATATATATATATATATATATATATATATATATATATATATATGTGTGTGTGTTTGTGTGTGTGAAAAGTGTGTTTATATATATATATATATATATATATATATATAAACACACTTTTCACACACACAAACACACACACACACATATATATACATATATATATATATATATGTGTGTGTGTGACCGCCATGAAAAGAAAAAATATCTATTACCACTCATGATGATGATCAGTGATAATAATTATAAATTTTGTCTTTTCATGGTGTTCATAAAATTTTCTACCACCAATCAAAACTTTAAATCTCTCTCTCTCTCTCTCTCTCTCTCTCTCTATATATATATATATATATATATATATATATATATATATATATATATATATATATATATATATCCGATGCAATGAGAACGAAAGTAACATATAAATTCCAACCTTCATAGCATTAATCGAAAAGAGGGATCGATACCGATAATAGAGCGATAATTATTTATTTATTATAATTTTATCATATAGACAAAACCATTTGACTCACTACAAAGATGCGACAAGCAGGATTGTTCATAACCATTTTCAATTCTCACCCGTCGAAGTGCAGTTGAAATGCACTGAAACCAAGTTTCATCTTTGTAGTGAGTAAAATGGTTTTGTCTATATGATAAAGTTATAATAATGAAATAATATATATATATATATATATATATATATATATATATATATATATATATATATATATATATATATAGTGTAACATCAAACTTAATCGTAATAACAGCATGGGATAATTGTCCGTCGCATAAAATGTCTCATATCTAAAAAAATCAGTCATCTAATTGAGTTTCTTTTTCATGTTTTGAGATAAGACGTTTAGCCATCTTGACACCATTTGTCGTAAGAATCGCTGAAAAAAGACTTTCAATTATTCAGCTAGAAAAACAACAGGTTAACATCGTTTTCCTGTTAGCCCCACTATGTCTTTCCAAATGAGCAATGGTGAGAGGAAAAAGATCATTCAGGCCTTAAGTAATGGTACCAACATTCAGACTCCATCTTCAAAGATCATTCAACAATTTTCAAGCGAACGGCGAATAAGTTTTTATAAAAAGAGGGAACAGTAAAGAGAAGCTGCATCAGGAGGTCTCAACATGAAATAGAGATCAGCATTTCAATTTCTAAATACATTCTTATTGTTCAAAGAGTCCATAGTGTTATAAAAACATCAGAGAATATAATTACTTATTACTAAGATATAACGTTACAAAGCTTAATCTAAAAATTGTATATTTTGTTACACGATTTGGACAATTTACAGTAACAATCTGTATATATGATTTTGGACTCTCCTGTCGAATTCGACGTATGAGCATCTGACAATTTAATTCTGTTTTTATATTTGTGTCGTACGTGGCACTTCAGTCCCGTACAAGTCGCCATATTGTGCAACAGCGAGGATCTCAGGAAATAGCCACAGAATATTTACTGACGCTTTTTCCGCTGCCTTTCGTTTCTTAGTCGGTCAATACAATTGCTTTCTAAATTTCTTATACGACTCTGGCAGAAATATCTCCTGCTATTTCTATTCAGGGCAACTCACTCAAAGTTAGTATGGTGCACATTGACAGCTGAGCGGTTACTCTTTAGCTTGTCTTTATACCAGATCCACCCAGTCCAACTGTCATTTGTCACGCTGGCTATACGTGAGGACTTTAAGTATTCAGTGGTAACTCATCTTTGCAATATGTTATGGTAATTTATCCACACACGCATGAACTCTCCCAGCTATAAATAGGTGCAGGTATTGCCTTTTAGAGAGGGAAGTTTCCAGCAGTCAGTTCTAAGAGTCGGACCGGGCATTCTTGCTCTAATACTCTCGTTTGTATATGTGTGTATTACTGTTTGCATTAATATATTTGTTTAACCCAGTTCCTCTCTTTGTATCTTTATTTCTGGCCCTAACAAAGCCACAATACGGCCAGACCAGCGAAGTTGTGACTACATAAGGAACTCTCAATTCCAACGATGTTGCATTTTGCGAGACCAGCATCGAACACCCTATCGTCAAATGTATAGCCACAGATCGCTCAGGTATGACAATAAACTACAACCAGCATAAATGCGTCTGATCGGGAGGATGGAGATTTGAGGCGCTTAGAACCACTTCTTAATTGATGTTGTTCCCAGGTTCCAGCTGACCCGGGTTGGTAGCACCTGTTAGGGTCCCAGCTATATACAAATAGCGAAACCCCAAACAATGTATTTTTCAATTAACTAAAAGGAAAGTGATATATATCAAGTTCTTAAACGCTTTCTTATTTGTTTTTCATTTAATCATATATATATATATATATATATATATATATATATATACGATGATGATGATTGCCTCTCCTGTCAATTTCAATGTATGAGGATCCGACAACCTCATTGAGTTTTGATATCTCGTATGTGACACTTCAGTCCCACTAGTGACCTGCATACAAGTAGCCATATTGTTCAACAGCGAACAGCGTATATAGCCACAGGGATATTTGCTGACGCTTTTGGCGTTTCCTTTCGTCTCAATAAAACTGCTTTCAAAACTCTGGCACAGATATCTCTAGTTATTACTATCCAGGGTAACTCACTCGAAGTAAGTATGACGCACATTGACAGCTGAGGAGTTACTCTTTAGCTCGTCTTTATACCTGATCCACGGACGCCCACTTGTCATTTGTCCATTGTCAAGGTCGCTATACATAGGGACCTTAGGTTAATCATCTTTGCAACATGACCAGCCCAGCGAATTTGTGACTATACCAAGAAATTCTCAATTCCACCAATGCTGTGAAAAGATCATCATTAGACACCCTATTGTCAAAAGTATAGTCACAGATCGCCCACACACATTTGTGGAAGACATCCAGCTTATTGATATGAGACCTATATGGGGTCCACCATTCTCAGCCGTACAATAGTGTGATCAAAATGGCTGCTCTAGAAAGCCTGTATTTAGGCGTCCATTTTGATACCACTTTGAACTTGTAGCTTTCGTCATAAAGGGATCCATTTTCATTCAGCTTACTTCCTAAATATTTAAATAACTTCATACACTTCAAGCTCTTTCCATATATATATATATATATATATATATATATATATATATATATATATGAAAGTGAACATAGGAATCAACACTTAGAGGCGACAGTCTGTTTCATGCTAGATGCAATCGTCAGGCCACGAGTGTCTGACGATTGCATCTAGCATGAAACAGAATGTCGCCTCTAAGTGTTGACTTCTATGTTCACTTTTATATTTACACACGCTGTATCTGTGATATTGAGCACTTTATCCCATAAAGCACATCTTAAAACTATATTTCTTCATATATATATATATATATATATATATAGATAGAGAGAGGGAGAGAGAGAGAGGGAGAGAGGGAGAGAGAGATGTGTGAATATAAACTAAATAACGAGATATTCGCAACTGTATATTCGTGCGATACACAGATAAGTGTATAAATATCAATTTAATTTAATTTATGGCGTAAATAAAACAGCGCTCAGTATAGTTAAACACAGATATGAAGTACATATTACTAAATACACACATACCTACTTTTGTAGTGCAACTAAAACTTTCATGGTTTCCCAAGTCGTCAGGCACATAGGGCAAATTAACCGCTTATTACAGTTGCTTTTTTTTTTTTTTTTTTTTTTTGTTAATGTGTCTCATGGGAGGAACGCTAAAATATACGCAGATCCAAAGCTCAAAGTTAATATAAATCCAATATATTATTAGGGCGTAAATGTAAAATACAGAGTCTATAGAAAGAGATATTAAAAAAGGATGCATAGAGAAGTTTATATGATACATGATTTTCCGTTGGGGAAAAAATTATGCTAGGAAATTATAAAGCGTTACGAGCAAGCGATATGAATAAGAAATAACTGACTAGGTGCAGTGGAGTGTATCTTGTTTATAAATAATGTCTATGTTTCAAGGAGGTAACAGGGCAGAGTATATAAGGCTAAAGTTTAATGATATTAGGATATAAATTAAAAAAAATAAAAAGTGTAGATAGAGAAATTAAAAGGTAATAGAACGCCGTGTGACATGTTAGATATTAATAGAGGCTTAAATTTGTTAAAGTGCGGTAGTAAGTATTTAACCTAAAAGGTTTAATGAGCAGTTGAATTTGGATAATGATTTCTTTGATTTTTTTTTAAACCGTCATATTTTCATTACTTAGTTATTTTTAGCAGGTATTCATTTTTGAAACAGCGTTTATTACGTTTACCGGCCTGCGCATTCGAGAAAACGTAACAAAGAAAATATGCTTCCGGCAGGATGTGAACGTGCATTGTCGGAGGAAACACTGTTTGATTCTACGAAGGAGCACTCAGATTCGAATTCTGCCGGGGTGTGGGGGCACTTTTCTTTGTTAGTATTCCTCGGATGCACAGGTCGATAAACGAAATAAACAGTTTAAAAAACTGGGGATTCTACTCAATTACTGGTATTCTCCTAAAAAAAAAAAAAAAAAAAAAAAACATTTGAAGGAATATCTGTATATATTTCTCAGATGGCGTATTGTAACTATTTAAACTGTTCGGACTGTTGTCCTCATCTTTGTTGCCATATTTACAACGTTTCGACCATTGTACGCTCCGGCCTTCATCGGGTGTTTGTAATTTCAAACCGAACATTTCATTTCGTCCATCGGACAGATTGTTCTAGTTCCACGTGCTATACCTCGTCCAGATGTCTCAGTTATCTCCCTTTAACTCAACTCTCTATGTTTTTGTTTACCACTGCAGTAGTCAGGTATTGAACTCAAAACTCTTTGGATCAATTCACTAGATCCAGCCAAAACTTTATTCACTGGGCCATGTTTAGGACTTATATACTTAATGTCTCAGTAACCATTTTTGCCAGAAGTCACATTGCAATTTTTGTTGTCGTTATTGCTTTTCTATAACACTCAGCATTATTGATCTATATTTGGCCGGCTTAGGAGATTTTTGTGGCTAAGTATGTGCGTGATTCTTTAAACTTTTCATATTTTCCAGTAATGTTCTCTCTCTATCATTTCAAACTCATTCCACGGGGTTGGGGGGGGGCGTTGTGATCTCTCTTTCCATCCATTTGTGGTCGGCTACGCCTGATTTTTCTATTTCCCCACGTGTTAAGGCTTTATAACATCTTGCAGTCTCACCTTAGGGGGCCGGCCTATTTCTCTCTTATATTTCTTACCACAGCTGCACGGGATGGCGTACACACAGTCCTTAGTCATGTTCCCCTCTCTGGAGGAGAAGTCTTACTCGGAAGAGGTGTCTGCGAAGTATCAAATCACTTTTGAAGGTCATCCTGATGTTATGTGGCCATAGATCTATTGTATTATTTCAAATAATCCCTTCACATCGGGTAGGCAGACTGTTTTTTGCGTGTTGATATCTTCTTTTACCCTTCTATCCCAGGTTGTCGAAGCTGCTGCCAAGTACTCAGGTTAGTTGTTAGGTTGTATGGTACTTCTTATGCTGAGAATTTCTTATTTCCTATGTCTCTGGATCACTACTTATGAATTTTGCTTGATGTTGTAGGCAGCGGATGAGCCATTTCTGTACACTGTATGGATGGTGGGAGCTGAAGTTGCGATATTTTTCGGTGAATATTGGCTTTCGGTATAGGGATGTCTTGGACCCATGCTCTCTTCGAGATGTTAGTACATCCAAGAATGTTATCTCCCTAGTGAACTGTATTGATAATCATATTGACTTCACATGATGTAGAGTTAGCTAGATCCCTTACTGGAGGAGGCTAATGCATGAAGTTATCATCTACATATTTCATATAGTAGGCATTAGTGTTTTGGATTCTAATGTCTTTTCTTCGAAGTATTCCATGTATATATTTGCCATTACTGGTGATAATAGCTAGCCCATTGTTATTCCTTCATCCTGTCGATATATGTCTGATCCCATTCCGAAGGGTATTGTTTGTGTACAAAAATTCAGCCTCTCCATGAAGTTATCTATTTGTATGCTGGTCCGTTCTCCTAAGGATGATTCCAAGGCCAGTTTGTGGTGAGCCAACTCACCACGTTTAGGTTCACCATCTGGTTGGAGTGAATAGGAGCATCTTTGATTATTTCCACGAAGTGGGCGAACTTTCGAACATATGAAGGGGACTTTCCTATTAATGTGTCAATTATATCTACAATTAAGCGACTCAGAGGGTGGCACACAGAGCCTTGGTCGCTAACCATTGGCCTAAGGGGTATACCGTCTTTATAAATTTTGAGGAGACAATAAAATCCTGGTCAAAATCTTAAGACCCGATACAAAAAGGTTAAAAACTATAAAATACTGTTACTTTAATCGAAATATATTCGCGAAACATTTACATTTATATGTACAAATATAGTTTAACAAACACGGGAAAATCTTAAGATTTTAATTTATTAATTTAAACAAACATTGAAAAAGTATTTTTTTGGTTGGTTATTAACATATTTTTTCAAACATGGTCTTATCTTTATGACCAACCAAAAAATACGTTAGCTATGTTTTCTTTAAATTAATCAAAAGCTTAAAATGTTTACTTGTTTGTTGATAAACTACATTTTGTAATTAAATGTAAATTTTTCGTAAGTATATTTCCATTAAATGAACAGTATTTTCTTTTTTTTAAGCCTTTAGTGTCTGGTCTTAAGATTTTAACCAGGGGTGTAAGTGAGGTAGCGTCGTGTAACGTTGCGACAACTACCTCTATGTCTTAGTTTAGGAAGTGGTCTTTGTTCTCAATTATATCTTCGACTGTTTTCTTTCTGTTTTCATTGTTACATCTTTCTTTACAGCAGCTACCATTTCTAATGGGATCTTACAATTTTTTTCTGCATATTCCGTTTTGTCCATCACTACAGATACATTGCCTTTGTCAGCTGGTTGTAGTATGATGTTTTAATTCCTCAGATTGCCAGTTTCGTGATATTTGATTTAGACGGCTTGGCTTTCTCCAGTATCTGTCTCAATTTCCATCTTAGCTCATCCGCCCAAGCCTGATGAATGTTCAAGGTTATTTTTCTCAATTCGGGCAATGATGTCCAATGAGGACAACAGTCCAAACAATGTAAATACTGTAAATAATATGAAGTAATATACACAACAGGTTTACAGTTTGCAGGATTGATTTAAAGACAATCTCTTGAAGGCAATCATGTTCTCCAAAACCTCCTATGCAATCTATCTATCTATCTATCTATCTATCTATCTATCTATCTATCTATCTATCTATCTATCTATCTAATCCCTTTAGCATCTTTCTACCAATCAATGCATATTGCTTAGCTTTATACCTTGTTTAAGCTCGACCTATCAATGTATATTGCTTAACTTATCTATCTATCTATCTATCTATCTATCTATCTATCTATCTATCTATCTATCTATCTATCTATCTATCTATCTATCTGTTTTTTGATAATGGAAATATCTTTCTCTCCATTTAAATTGCCCCCACCTTTAAATTAAAAAAGTGAATTTCAAAACGAAATCCTTATATGATCGGGCCGAGAACTTTTCAGTATTCTCTCGACAACAAGAATAAATAAAAAGACAAGTTGACTAAATATCTAGCGATATATCTTGTGGGCCTTCTATGCACAATACTTGCTTTCACAGTTACCTTGAAACACTCTTCCATTTACAGTTTGAATAAGAAGACCCAAGACAAATCTCAGGGACTTCATCAGAATTTGTTAATTTTGGGCAGGCGTTTTCCATTCGTTGATAAACAATAAACGCCTACGGGAAAGAAACGCTTTCCTCATATGACGTCAACGCCTAATTAAACTTTCACACATCTCTCTGGCAGTTTTCCGTTTTGTTCATCTGTTGTTGCTTTCACTGATTCAATCTTTGACTGTGTTTAATTTATGACATGTGAATTTGCTCATGATAAGAATGACAGTTTCGGTTATAGGATGACTGTTGTTCCTAGCAATTCTTCTTCTTCTCCTCCTCCTCCTCCTCTTCCTTCTTCTTCTTCTCCTCCTCCTCCTTCTTCTCCTCCTCCTCTTCCTTCTTCTTCTTCTCCTCCTCCTCCTTCTTCTTCTTCTCCTCCTCCTGCTTCTCCTCCTTCTTCTTCTTCTTATTCCCCTCCTCCTCCCCTCCTCCTCCCCTTCTCCTCCTCCTTCTCCTCCTCACCCTTCTTCTTCTTCTTCTTCTTCTTCTTCTTCTTCTTCTTCTTCTTCTTCTCTACTGCTTTTATTTTTGTTCGGTTCTTCATTAGTTTTAGTGATGTTATTATTATTATTATTATTTTATTTTCTTTGAATTCTGTTGTATACTCATTTCTTTCCGGGTCCCAACCAGAAAACTAAGATCTGAAATGTCATCATGACATTTTCCATTGAGCTTTTTTGAGTTAAACACACCTAACACATATTTTACACAGGAAAAAGCCCTTCGTAAGGTGTGGGCTGTACTTGTGAGAATAGTTTTTTTGTATTTCTTTAAGGCCAGGAATCCATTCAGTGAGACTACTGGAATCTTTTCCAATAATTCTGTTGGCTCCAACAACAAATGGAATTGTTGATGTTCTCATGCGCCATGTTTCTGAGATTTCGATTTCAAGGTCCTTGTATTTCGACAGGTTTTTTTTAATGATTTTCAAAAGATACATTACAATCTTCAGGGAAGAAGGGACGTTTTGTTTTTTCAGGCTCTGATCACAGTGTCTGGGCAATTAGCTTTGATTGTTTTGTCGGTGTGTATTGTAAAGTCCCAAAATTGTTACAGCACATATCCCCGTAACCAGGTCTTGGTGGTGTTCATACCAATTTCTTGCAGTTTTCTTTTTCCGTAAAATTTGCAGATTTTCCACTCTATCATGCCGGCTTTTATATTCAGTGAGTGCCAATACCGTACCACCCGATACAAGATGGGCAATAGTTTCTGGATATTTATCACAGAATCTGCATTTTGGGCTAAAACAATTTTTCAGTATGTGTTCTTGATAATTTCTAGTAAGCAAGCATTGGTCATGTGCAGCAAGAATAACACCATCGGTTTCAGCTTTTAGGTCTGCACTATTAAACCCCTGATGGGTATGGGTTTTGTTTATATTATCTTGTTTAATACGGGCAGAGTATTGACTGTGGAGAGTTCTAGCCTGTATGTGGTCGATTGTATTTGCCTTTGCTTCCTTTTTAAAGGTTTTTACAGCTTCATTACGTGTATTATGTTTTACTTGTATTTTTCCCGCACGTGAAACTCCATTTTGAACTTGTTGACCTTCTTAATTACCGAGAAAAAATTGTATTCTTTTATGTTCTTTCTTAATTCTTTCATGTACTTTGTTGTTGTTGTTGTTATTATTATTATTATTAGTATTATTAGTATTATTATTAGTATTATTATTATTATTATTAGTATTATTATTATTATTATTAGTATTATTATTATTATTAGTATTAGTATTATTATTATTATTATTATTATTATTATTATTATTATTAGTATTATTATTATTATTATTATTATTATTAGTATTATTATTATTATTATTATTATTATTAGTATTATTATTATTATTATTATTATTATTATTATTAGTATTATTATTATTATTATTAGTATTATTATTATTATTATTATTATTAGTATTAGTATTATTATTATTATTATTATTATTAGTATTATTAGTATTATTATTATTATTAGTATTATTATTATTATTATTATTATTATTATTCTCATCATCATCATTATAATTTTTTCTATGGTCAAACTAACTACCAAAACTGCGGAGACATCTAAGGCAGGTAGGGGTTTCTTGTTATAGATTCATTTCATGGTTTGTTTTTCCATCTTCCAAAACTTTACATCCAGTGTTCATGGAAAAAAAGGTTCTTCTTAGTGTAGAAGCTGTACTTTTCAAAACGTTTTTTTTTTTTTTTTTTTTTTTTTTTGGTATTTCTCTTAAACTGGGACTTTCGGGGATCTTTCAGTATGTTTTTGTGTTCCTTTTTTAACATTCCAAGCGCACCTATTATGACTGGTAATATTCTTGTTTCCAATTTCCATATTTCGATTTCCAGGCCTCTATACTTCGATAGCTTTCAAATTCCTTGGTTGCTATGTCACGGTCCACTGGACAAGCCATATCAATTAGGAAGCAATTTTTTTCTTTTCTGTTTTTGACACTTATGTCCGGCCTATTTGCTTCAATCTTCCTAAAGATGGTGTAATCCCATAGAATTATGATGTCTTCAATTTCTGTAACAGCTGCTGGGTGATATTCATACCAGTGTGAGTTTACAAAGTTTCAAAAGGGTTTGCTCATTCTCCAGTGTAAGTATTATTATTTTTAAGCATTTCAACCCAAGCAAAGTGTGAGTGCCACTAGCACACAAGGGTTACAGAGGGTAGAAAACAAGAGTAAAGAGGCGTGTTTGGGAAGAGGATAAAGAGAAGGACAGGGAAACAAGATCAGAAGATATCGATTGACATTACACTTGAATATTTGAAGATTATCGTTATCAGGGAAACAAGTAAGAGGAAGATTTTTATTGTTATTATTATCATCATTATCATTATTAACAGATCATTGTAAAAGTTTGTTTCCAATTTTCATTGTTAAAATAAAATGGATTCAACATGACACTGTCGTTTGTTTTGATGCCAATTTCTGGTGCGTTCTAGATTGAAATCTTGCAGAGTTCAGTTGCAAGTCAGGCTTTGTCGAATGTTGAAATTCTTTTTACAGAAATGAATGTTTTAAAGATGAAGGATGAAATGTTGCTCTTTCGTCATAGGATCCCCTATGAATTTCGGAAAGGATTGAGAGTCAGAACGGCAATTAAAAAAAAAGAAGAACGAAGAAAAAAATAAAAACATTGAAAAGGTTTATTTCGATCGTTAACAGCTCCTCGGACGCTCGAAAAGTGGTTTGGCAGATTTTATCAGAGTAATTTTAACCTAAACGATCGACCGCACTCCCTAGCGACCTTCCGTCGATGAAGACGATCATCGTGAAGAATAAGCCGAAGACTTCGGACGAAGAGATTGCTAAAAATTTGAAAATCTATATTTCTACTGTCTTTCGTCATTTTCCAAACTCGGCTTGTGGGTGCTATATTCTCTGACGGAACGGAATAAACTGAATCGTGTTTTTACGACGATTTCTTCGCTGTTGCACCTCGAAAAGTGGCCGTTCTTGGGCAGAAATATCACAGATGATGGAAAATAGATCGTTTATGAAAACGTTCGACGCAAATGGAACTGGAATCAAGCTTATGAATGTGAAAAACCCGTGGATAAAGCATCCATTGTAGATGTTGCTGTTCGTTTGGTGCGATTGCATGAGAATAATTCACGTTGAACTTCTTCCAGCCGTCGAAACAATAACTGAGAATAAATATTGCGGTCAACTCACTAATCTCAATGCGTCAATTTACAGATTCTGGCAAATGGAAAAGCTGTCATTTTCCACCCCGACAACGTAAGACAACATGTTGAAAACAGATCTTGCAGAAGTTTAAAGATTTGAAATGAGAAACCCACCAGCACCCACCGTATTCTCCTAGCTCTGGATTTTCATTTGTTCCGATCTCTATTGAACAATTTAAATGACAAAATATTGACTCGGTACAGTCGGTTGAAAAGTACCTCACAGCATTCTTCCTAACACACAAAAAAACACGAAGATTCTACGAAGATGGCATCAAAAAACTTACAGAACGATAAGATACAATTTTTTAAAAAAATTAGAGATTAGGTACATTACGAATTTACTAATTTATTTTTTTTTTAATTTTTTGTATGTAAAATTTTGTTTAGAATTTTCTAATCGGCAAAGTTTTGCAATAAGCTAACATTATTGTCTTTCTACTTTTTCAACTGTTCTTATTGATATAGGCGCCTTCTTTCTTCTTTTCCTCGACTGTTGTTGTTGTTATTATTATTATTATTATTATTAATATTATTTTCTTCGCCATCGTTTTTCATCTTTTTATTAGTATTCTTCTTTTCCTCCTTATTGTTTTCTTCTTCCTGTTTATTCTCATTCTATTCTTCTTCTTCTTCACCTCCTCTTCCTCCTCCTTCTCTTTCTTCTTCTTCTTCTTCTTCTTCTTCTTCTTCTTCTTATCAACAAACCTACTTCATATTTTTATTCTTATCATTGTTCTCTTTCTTTTTCCCTCTTCTTTTTATCTTCTTCTTCATTGTATTATTATTATTATTATTGTTATTATTATTATTATTATTATTATTATTATTTTCTTTGACTTCTGGCGTTTACACATTTCTTTCCGGGCCCCGCCCAGGGACCTAAGTTTAGAAATGGGAGCATGACACTTTCCACTGACAAAAAAATACATATATAAAACCCTTCGTAAAATATGGGCTGTACTTGGCAGAACAATTTTTTTGTATCTCTTTGAGAAATGGACTTCCAGGAATCCCTTCAATTAGTCTACTGGAATCTTTTCCAACCAATCCTAGTGCTCCAACTATAACAGGGATTGTTGATGTTTCCATGTACCACATTTTTGAGATTACTATTTCAAGGTCCTTGTATTTTGTCAGCTTTTTGAATATCTGCAAAGATACATTGCAGTCAGAAGGGACTGCCATATCAATAAGGAGGCACTTTTTTGTTTGTGGTCTTTAATAACAATATCTGGGCGGTTGGCTTTGATTGTTCTGTCAGTGTGTATTGTGTAGTCCCATAGAATTGTAACAGGTCCTATCTCCGTAACCGGGTCTGGGTGTTGTTCATACCAGTTTCTTTCAGGTTCCTTCCCGTAGAAGTTGCAAATTTTCCAGTGCAGATATTGGCCCACTCTGTCATGTCGGGTTTTATATTCCGTGGGTGCCAACATCGTGCAACCTGATACAAGATGATTAATCGTTTCTAGATATTTATCACAGAATCTGCATTTTGGGCTAACACAATATATTAGTATATGTGCTTGATAATTCCTAGTTAACAAGCATTGGTCCTGTGTAGCAAGGATACAACCTTCAGTTTCAGCTTTCAACCCTG
>OZ010587.1:57290444-57327944 GCA_963932145.1 Acanthosepion lycidas | reverse complement strand
ACATTATCCCAATTTTCATTTTAAATCCAAGAATAATAATGATTCATTTGTGGGCCCCTCCATGTGTTCTAGCTCACATTCATTCTCTTCATACCATTCTTAACCACTCGAGCGGTATGTATTCCCTCATTTTCTGTCAATAAATTTGTTTATCACTAATCGCATTTCTTATTTGACAATTTTTTTTTTTTTTTTAAATTTTATAAAAAGGCCAATTTCGAAGAAGAGAGGATAACAAGTTAACAATTTATTGAAATTTAAGTTTTCATCATCAACATCGCCACTTTCTAGTATAGAAGCAATATCTAAATTGTCATTCAACAAATTATTATTCACAATATTATCTTCGTCCAGTTCAAAATTATCTACGGTCTCTTCATTCACTTGTCAAAAGATGTCATCTTCAGAGCCATCCATATCTGTCGTCAGACAACACTTCTTGAAACATCTCCTTATATCATCCTCGCTGACGGATTACCATTTTGGTGGTAAAATAAAATGTTATATTTATCGGAAAAACCGCATGGTAATTTTCAACATTATTTCAACCGCTGAGTTTCCATTTTATTCTTAATGTCAAAGTGGACAAAATACCTTCGTAATTATTTTTTTGTTTTTTTTCGGACAAAATTTATAGATGCGTATTATACATAAGGATAGATACACTTTTTTAATTTTTCGATGAGTTTTTTGGGTGCCTATTAATTATGGGTGCTTATTATTTTCGAGAAATTACGGTACTTAGCTGATTGAAGTTGTTTTCAGCATTTCCTCTCCAGAGGCTCGTAGGCGGACATGTCCGTACACTCTTCAGGGGATCTAAGCAATTCACTGCATATATTTTCTGATTTTTTATTTTTATTTTTTGGTGCCCTTATCATTGGTGCACGTTTCTTTTTTGCATTGCTTGTCTTCGTGTGTGCCTTTGTGTGCGTGTTGCCAGGCGCCCGTCTGCGCGGATTTGCCTATATGTAGCGTGTCGTGATCATTTGTCTTTTTCTTCGTTTTTTTTTTTTTTGTCATGTTCTACTCGAACCTTCGAGTTTTCTCTTTATCTTCCTTTCCCTCTTTTCTCTCGAGAGTTGCCATTTGTGGATAAATATTATGTTCTCTCGAGAGACAAACATTTTTTAATTTTTGAGCGTTCTAGATAATTGAGGGGCAAGGGAAGTTTTATTTCATTTTTATATTAAGCATTGATATTATGGCGTAAATGATAAATATTACACACACACACACACACACACACATATATATATATATATATACATATATATATATATATATATATATATATATATATATATATAGGGGCTGGACAAAATAATTGGGACACTTGTTAAATTCAAAGAAAATTTATTTAATATGGAGTTGGTCCTCCTTTAGCCCCACAGACAGCTTTAATATGTCTAGGAATAGAATCACACAGCTTCCTGACTTCATCCAGAAGAATTTTTAATCATTCTTTCATTAAAAACTTCTCCATCTCTTTACAACACCACAGTGGAGGATAGCGGCTCTTAACTTGTTGCTCCAAAATGCACCACAAATGTTCGATAATATTCATATCTTGAGATTGGGGAGGCCACTCCATGTGTTCTAGATCACTTTCATGCTCTTCATACCAATTCTTAACCACTCGAGCAGTTTGTATTGGAGCATTATCGTCTTGGAAGATGCAGCCACCATCACGGAATAAATTCTTGGCGATTGGATGAACATGATCTCCCAAAATGTTCAGGTAATCTATGCTATTGATTCTACCGTGCAGAGCAACTACTGAACTGAGACATTTCCATGATATGGCGACCCAAACTATCACTGATCCACCTCAATGCTTTACTGTTGGAAGAAGGCATTCAAGGTTGTAAGCTTCTTTGGGCTGCCTCCACACATAAACTCGCCCTGAAGTTGGGAAAAGAAAAAAAAAGGACTTGTTTGAGAATATGTCTTGGCTCCATTGGTCTGCAGACCAGGCATTGTGATCTCTGCACCACTTCCTCTTTTGAATATTGCGAGTGGAGAGAAGAGGTTTCCTCACAGCAGCTCTTCCATGATATGCAGCCTTATGGAGCTCACGGTGAACAGTTTTAGTAGAAACTGAACTATTTAGATGGTTATTCAATTCAGCAGTCACTTTGGCCGCATTTGTTCGATGATTTTTGACACATTGCGTTTCAATGCACGTCAGTAAGTTTGCAAATCCGGCCCGAATTGCTACGGTTGCTAGAGGTCTTGCCCTGTTTCTCGAATTGCATCAGTGTTCTTGATATGGTAGCTCTTGAGAAACCAAACAGTTCAGCAACCTTAATGATTGAGGCTCCTGCCATTCGAGCTCCAACAATTTACTCTTTTTCGAACTCGGAGAGATCACATATTTAGCTTAAATTTTACTAAATTCTAAAAATGAATAAGACAAAGACAGTAAATTAGATGTGTGTGTATGTGTGTGTGTATTTACTAGGTGATTATTTTGTTTTCATTGTTGGTTTAGTGGTATCGTAAGAATTAATTAATTATAGGCTGTTAAATTAATTTTTAATTATTATTGTGTGAATTTATGTGCATTTGTCTACATTTATACGTTTGTGCATACACATACGTGCACATTCATGAATTTACGTATATAAGTATACACACGCGCAAATATATACATATAAATCTGCGTACAGAGGCACAGGTAGATTTATACCTTTGCTTTATTAATAATAAATTAGTGCTTAAATGGTGAAGTTATTTTTTCTATTTTATGTTATTATGATTGCTTGGGTTTATAGAATGTTTTCTTTTTTGTTCGAATATATATATATATATATATATATATATATATATATATATATATATATATGTGTGTGTGTGTGTGTGTGTGTGTGTGTGTGTGTATGTATGTACTCCTGCGCGCTGACGCAGCACATGTATGTAACTGTTAAATAGTGTATATGCAGTAAATGCCTATAATATACGTTATCATTTACTATTTTTTTAATTTTTATTTAATGGTTAATGGTTTAATGGTGTGTGTGTGTGTATTTTTATATCTACATGCGCACAGACGCATATAGGTGTGTATGCTGAATATTTGTTGGTTTATATATTTATTAATAATTAATTTTTTTGAACTTTATTTTATATTTATTTCATTTATTTATTTATTGAAAGTTTGTTATATTTATTTTATTTATTTGCGTATTTTTAATTTGTGATTAGGTACCAAAGTAAGTATTTATTTAAATGCCTACATTTATCTATTATTTCAGTTTTCTTGTTTAAGAGTTTATTTTGGTTTTTAAAACTAAATTTTGCTAATTTTTCCTCAAAGCATAATTTAAAATTTTTACTGTTAATACTGTATGGGGCTTCACTTTTTATAATTTCTTATTTGATTTTTGTGGGGATATGGTTTTCTTTTTGACACTATATGTATTTTCATAGGGTTGTACTGTTTGTGTATTTTTCTATCGAAGGAAATGTGCTTATAATATCTTTAAAGTTTTTCTGTGGCGCCTCTCTAAATATTGTCGTCCATGTTAAGTTAGCTTTGTAGAATATGTTATTCGTTAAACATTTATTCTTAATTGGGCAATTTTCTTTGCTTTTTCAGTTACATTTAATGGTGTTACTTTGCTGGATGTTATTGTTATTATTTTTGTTGTAATTGTTATTGGGTTTTTTGAGTATTTTATTTCGCTTAGTTATTATTTTCTCCATGTTATCCATGCAGCTGTAACTCATTTTGATTGTATTTTTGTTGATAATTTGCTGTATTTAGGGAAGTATTTGTCAATTATTTTGAAGAACATTTTCCTTGTTCTTCATTGTATTGTTGTAGCGCGTGATGAACAAAATTATAGTTCTTTTGCTTTTATTTTTGTTTGAATTGATTTTTTGGGGGGTGGGGTTGCATTCTAGTTCCTTTGAATATTCTTCGGGACAATTAATACGTTTTTTGTTTTCACTGAATATTTTTAGGCTGCTAGAATTTGTTGAAATTCTTTTACTTATAGATGTGGGTTTGAAGACGTTAGGAGGTGGTTAGAAATTTTGTTAATGTATATAGGGTTGTCAATCTATCTATCTATCTATCTATCTATCTATCTATATATATATATATATATATATATATATATATATATATAATTTAAATAAAAATAGACGACTTTAAGGTTCCATGTAATAAATTATTCTACCACAGCCCTTTTAAAACGACTGCTGATCATCAGACTTTACTTTCAAACAAAAAATGAAAAGAAAATTTACCCATTTTTGACGGGCCGTATTAAACATATGTAAATTAACGAAGTGAGGAAGTGAGGGGGGAGAGAGAAGACATTAGTGAGTTAGCAGATATTGACACATTTAAATTTTTTGCGCTGGATTAAAAATGAGCTCTCTGGATTTTATCCTCCTTAGGTTTACCCATCGGGATTACCTAGTTTCTTATAAACTAAATATATATATATATATATATATATATATATATATATATATATATATATATATATATATATATATATAAAGAAAGAAAAGAGAGAGTGTTTAGACATTGAAATTAAAATTATATGTGTGTACATTTGTGTGTCTCTGGGTGTGTGTGAGTGTGTTAAAGTTCTCAGAAAGTATCTGACGTTCAGACAAATTGAATAAAATAGAAAATCGAACAAGGCAAGTAATAATAAACAAAAGCAAAATGTTGTGTAATTACATGAAATTAGAAAGGTTTAAAAGACGCCCCTGCGAAAGCCTCTTTTTGGATATTAGTAACTTTATAATATATACTTAACCAACGGCATCCATCACAGAAAATAGACGCAGTTCAAATCTCTACTCTTGAGTTACTCGCAACCCGATCGTCGCGATTGAATTGCATTTGTAAAACTTTCCAAGCCATTAGTTTCAAGTACACCCCCATATATCTATCTATCTATCTATCTATCTATCTATCTATCTATCTATCTATCTATCTATCTATCTATCTCTCTCTCTATCTATCTATCTATATATATATATATATATATATATATAGATAGATAGATAGATAGATAGATAGATGACAAAAACCTTTCATTACCTTACTATATATATATATATATATATATATATATATATATATATATATATATATATTTGCATGTATTATGTATCTATGTATTTGAAGGTGTATTGAAAGCTTAGTCGTATGCATCTCAACAGAAGTTTTTTGTTTCACAGAGTAAGCATTATGAAATAACAGTCGCTTTTCTATATTTGCATTAACCTCGTTCTTAAAGTGAAATTTAATAAACGTTAATCATTTTTATTGCTTTCAGTTTTTTCCTTATTTAATTTTTGTTTTAATTCGCGTAAATCATTCACTTCGGAATTTTCGCTTTCATTCAGCGAATTTCATCTTTTTAAACCTCTTTCGATTTGCTTAGTGATTTTCTTTTATTTTATTGATAAGTTTAAATTCTTCTGGGAATACGTCTGCCTCCTTCAGAATTCATTCTTCTGGCAAAATGGCTGCCTCTTTCATCACGTGAAATTATAATCATTTACTTTTCACTGATAGTATTTGTAACAATAAGTGATCGCAGATTTTACAAGCACTTAGAAAGTAGTAAAACTAGAATAAACGTCAAATGCTTATGCACAGTGATAGTATATGGATAGACATTTTTCAATTTAGAATACAATTATACATGACTATATCTATCTATCTATCTATCTATCAATCTATCTATCTATCTATCTATCTCGCTATATATATATATATATATATATATATATATATATGTATATATACATACATACATACATATATATATATATATATATATATATATATATATATATATATATATATATATATATAGTGAAGAAAAGTTTGGTAATCCTTATGGATAATCCCAAGGAGGATATAATCCAGAAATTTCAATTGTCAAATCAAAGCAATTATTAATTTAAATAGAAAGAAGACCCTTCAGGTTGTCTGTTTTCTATTTAAATACACACCCACACACACATATATATATGTATGTATGTATGTAGCTATCTATCTATCTATCTGTATATATATATATCTGTATATATATATATATATATATATATATATATATATGTATTTAGGCAGCACTCTTTCTTTCATGAACATTTCACGAGATATGGTACTTTGATTTAGTTTTTTATACAATTTCTCATGTGATCTAATAATTTTTCTTTTATATAATTTATCATCCGAAAGGAAAAAAAATATTTGATCTCATAAGAGATCGTATAAAAAAACTAAATGAAATGTGCATAAACATATATATATATATATTAGGTTGGTGCAAAAATAATGACGTAATAATGTCGTTTTTTGACGTTAAAAAATAAGTCAATAAACGACATCATTACGCCATTATTTTTGAACCAACCTAATATATATAAATTTCCAAGAGGATAGAATGCAGATAGAACTCAATATCCAGGTCTGATTAATTGGATCGCGATTACGATTCCAATGTAATAAATTATAACCAAAGAATTTTAGTTTTTGTGCCCTTTAGATTATATATATATATATATACAGAGAGAGAGAGCGAGAGAGAGAAAGAGAGCGAGAGAGAGAGCGAGAGAGAGAGTGTGTAAGGCGACCTTTAAATCTTAATAATTACCCCTAAAAGGTGGGGTCGTCTAAGAAACTGTTACAAATAGTTTACCTTAAAATCCTGTAGTGTATCGGCAGTCGTAAGTCGGCTAGTATACATGTGCCATGGAACGAGTCGTAAGAATCAAATTGTCATTGCTATTTTCATACTTTATATAATTTTATTGCTTTTGATTTGATAAGCATAAAGATAAACATAACAATATTTGCAATAAGATCAGCTTCATTTAAAAACTCGTAGGAACCATTGAGATAGGCCTAACTACTACTGGGAGCGTAGGTTAAATTACCGTACGTAGGCTAGCTTATGTTTTAGGTCTTCTTATATTACAGATAGATAAAATCACGAAAATGTACCTGGAATTAAGCTCTCGTCTTGTCTATAGATCGCCTTATACTTGGAAATATACGGTATATATAAAATCTGTGAAATGTCATATTTCTTTGGAAATGTTATTTTCCTACACATTTTTCAAAGTTTTTAATTCGGAGCCTTAATTCGCCGACATGCCTGCCACCTAAAGCTAGTGGTGCTCAGTCAGTTATGTGACATGTGGGATATGTATCTTTCTATATGTTATGGGACTTTACCCATAATAACATAATGGACTATTCCATACGTAATAAATAATGCGCCTCAAGAGGAAGTAGGGAGTTCAGTCCGAAGTCTGGTGACCGGCCGACGGGCTGATCGGTTGAACTCTTTGCCTTCGGGCGGGAAGGAACCCGAACGAAGCTACACCGAAGGGCGGAGTTTCTTTTGGGGTGGTAAACTGACCCTGAACCCGTTTATACGGGTTCAAAGGGCATATTTTTGGCCGAGCCCACGGGCTCGGAGATCCCACGGGCTCGGAGATCCCACGGGCTCGGAGATCCCACGTTAACCGGCCTTGTGCCACATGATGCCCTTGTGGGGGTGGGGGTGACTAAATACCGTCCAGTCCGAAGTCGGGCGGCCGGCTGACCGGCTGATCGGTTGAACTCTCAGCCTTCGAGCGGGGAGGAACCCGAATGAGGCTACGCCGAAGGGGGAATCTCTTTCGGGAAGTTAAACCGACTCTGAAACCGTTTATACACGTTTAAAGGGCATAAACTGGCCTTGTGCCACATGATGCCCTCGTGTTGGGGTGAGTAAATACCGTTCAGGCTGAATTCTAGAGTGAAGTCCGTCAGCGGTCTGTCAGTCAGTCAGAGCGAGTGAGTAGAGTCGAGTCAGAGGCAGTCCGAAACAGTCGCGTTCAGACAATTACTACAAGACATTGGACTAGTGATACTTGTCGAGACTACATTGTTCTCCCTATTAAACCTGATAGTTCGTACTAACACTTTCTACTTCTCTGTATATATTCCTGTTTGTAATATATCTGCGTTATTCCATATCCGTGTTCGAGTTCTTCTTTATTGGTTCTACCTTGGACTATCACCGTGGAACAAGGAACCCGACCATAACACTATACATGACTAACGACGTAGATTTATTTTCCTGCAGTAGGTTGTCATTTCTTTCTTTGGTAGATCACTTACCATCCAAGGCTATAGAACTATTTATTCGTAGTCGGGGGTAGAAGGAGAGGGTTCATATCTGTCCCAAGGGTTTACTGAATATGAATGAATGTGAGAAAAATCAAAAACTTCATTAAGGCGAGAGAACAATAAAAGAACAGGAATTAAGAAGACACATAATAATGATTGACATTACATTTAAAATTTTGATGATCAAATTTGACTAGGAAGAAGACCGCTTGTGAATTACCAGTAGCTGTAAACTTGGATGGGCAAATGTTGTAATGCATAATGGCTCGTAATTGTTAATAGGAAAGCCTAGACCCAGTTGGGATCATTTTATTCCCACACACGTAAAAGATAATGGAAAAAAAGTATTAATTCACCTCTTCACCCACCGGCTATGGGTTCATTATTAACACTTGTAGCACTAAACCAATGTTATCTAAAAAGAAAAAATTCTTACGATCTTAAAATATTATGCTCTTTTTCTCATAGACTTACTTACCCTACTATACTGTACCGTCGACAAAATCATAAAAAAACAACGCGCATGCGCTAAATTAAAACTATAAAATAGTGACAATTTATTCATCGCATCCTGTATATATTGGAAATGAACAAACTTTCATGTTCTGGAAGCTGGTATTCAACGCGTATTTCTATAAGAATCGGTGTATAGATTGCGAACGTAAAATGCTTTGCTTTTTACATTAAAATGGCAAAATTTTATTTCTCTCTTGCTTCTCGCATGTGAAACTCCTTTCCAAGTTTTATTGCTTTCTGTCAGCTTCAAAAGTTTAAATGCAACATCAATCGCCATTTTTTGGTCTTTCTGAAATATGTTCTTTCATTGGTCTTTCTAATATTTTTTTTTCACTCAGAAACCCTTTGCGCCTTAATGGCATTATCGCTTTCAATGGGATTAAATGATTAAATACACACACATACACACGCACACACACACACACACACAGAGATACACACACACACAGATATACATATATATATATATAAAGAAAGAGATGAATTTTTTATTTATTAATCCGACAGATTTTATTCCTTGAATTTGTTATAATTAGTTCATATACATATTTGAGTAGACGCTCCATTTATATGTTAAACAGTATTTTTTATTTTCTTGTATAAGTTTGAATATTTGGGAAATTGTATTAAAAAAAAAATATGTACTCTCCGACAGGATTCCAACTTGCGTTCCCAAAAGGAAACCGGCCACGAAGGAACGTTCGGTTAGCAAGGTCGAATTTAACTGTTTTTAAACTTCAATCTTCCACGAATCTTGCTAACCGAACGCTCCTTCTTGGTCAAATTGGTAAAGGCGCGTCAAGCTAAATAACGGTTCCATATAGGATACAGGTTCGAATCTGAAAATTTCTCGGACATTCAAGCCGGTAAATGTTGTTTAATACTGTTTATTATAAACAGAGCATTTACTTAAATATTTGTATTTATAAAAATAATGTAAAAAATAAAAATGTATTAAAATAATTATCGGACTTAGTCCATTTCATAAGATATATATATATATATATATATATATATATATATATATATATATATATATATGTATGAGGTTTGTCTGAAAAGTAATGGATCTGGAGTCACAAACAATTTATTTCAATTCCAAACAACAAACTACATTGTTTCCGATTCCACCATATCCCAACTCGAGTCTAATGCACTTTTCCATCCTTCTCACTGACGCTACTGGAAAGATTCTTCTTCGATGTCCACTCCAAGATCCGTCCTTAGGGTCGTCTTGTTTGGCCGCCACGTCTTAATGAACTCTTTGAACTTGAGGAACAGAAAAAAAGTCACACATAGCAAGAACAGATGAATAGGGAGGTTCTTCCAGTATGGTGAGGTTTTTTCTCAGCCAGGAATTTTCGAATACTCAGAACGTTGTGAGCAATTGCATTTTCGTGGTGAAGCAGCCACAAAAGACGACACAAAAGCTTGTGAAAAAAATTGCAATGGATGCAGAAAGCTAAGAATACATTTATTTACCCGCAAGATATCATGTTAGATATCACAATCCGCTTATCCCTCTTTCGTCCATTGTTATAGAGGAACACGCCTATTCTATAGTTAATAGACTCTCCCACCTATAATAAGTAGGAGTAGTAAGAGTAACAGTGGTTCGGTCAGTCAGTCAATGTCGGACAACCGTTAGTCGGATACTAAAGTATCATCGACCACAACTAGATTTCTCTGCGTCATTACCTATTATATCAAGTTCCTAACGTTTTGTACGTCGAACCTATTTTAGGACCAACTTAGTACAAATACAAGCCTCCGCTGTGAAAGAACTCCATAACATCCATCGCTCACACAGCATACATCCCGTTACTTTTCAGACAGACCTTGTATATATATATATATATATATATATATATATATATATATATATATATATATATAGAGAGAGAGAGAGAGAGAGATAGATATAGATATATAAACTAGATTCTTCTGTCGTTTTCGACGTATACACTAACCTAATTCTTAGACCGAACAACCAGACTAATCGTACATTGACTGTGGTGAAGGCTTGTGCAGAATTAACCAAGCGTTTTTGGGGAGCCAAATACAGAAAGCTAGTAAACATAGAATACCACAAGGTATGCAAATGAGTCACGCCAGGTTTATATATACACGTCAGTATTACTAATATAAAAATATGATTAACTGGCGAGACATTCACTCAGTATCAATCATGTTTCAATATAAAATTATTTCTTATTCGTATTTTCTCACGTGCTTGTGACCAACTGCATTTTGGCGCACGATGTGCGTCGGGGATTAAGAGAAACCGCCTGTCGAAAGTTCAGCTTTTGATATGAAGAATCTTTTCTGCTTCAAATCACGCGTGATCATCTTCAAACGTGAACAGAAGAGGTTAAAAATGTCTGCTACCTTTGACTGAACAACTGCGAGGTTAGTTCCCGCCAGGCAATTTCGTCTGGAGGTACTTGCAGACATTTTTGTCAAGAGTAAAAGTGGTACATGAGAAGTTTGTGGCGAGAATATCGGTCTTTTATCTGCAGTCATAAAAGAACAACACAGTAAGATGACGTGTGATAATTCGATATTGTTGAATACGTCTAATACGTTCTGTTCATATCTATCTAATACATTCAGTTCGTATCTATGCACACACACACACACACACACACACACACACACACATATATATATATATATATATATATACATATATATACATATATATATATATCATATCAATTGAACATTATAGTAATTTAAAAAATTAAAAAAAGGCTGAACAATTATTAAATCAAAGAAACGAACTTATTTTCAAGTGTAGCCGTAAGAACAAATTTAAAATTCGCTATAACCATTGACTTTGGAGGGTATACATTTGAAATGTTGATTCTGTTTTATATGGGTACTAGCATATATGTGTACGTCTATTAACATTTTTATATATGGTTATTTATGTGATTGTCTTGCCTACGAAATTTATAATTTTAAATTATTAAATAATTTTATTTTATATTACTATTATTGATAGTATTATCTTTATTATTTTTATCCTTATCTATATTATTATTATCATTATTATTATTATTTGTATTCTAAATTTGTTTTTTATATTAATCTCTTCATTTATCTATTTTTTATATTATTTACTTTATTTTATTATGAAGGATATTATTATTATTAGTAGTAGTAGTAGTAGGAAGAGGAGGAGGGCTATTAGTTATCTAAGTTTGTGATGATTATTATAATGCGATGACGAAATTTGCTGTTTAAAATGACATGACTATTAGATCACTGTAACTCTTTTAATTCTGATGACCCCCCATCTCCCTTACCCTGTATATTAACTTGTTCAGCCTTTTAAGGAAAAATTTTCTAGGTCATCCTATCGGTTCATTTTTTATTTCTACCTTCTTTTCTTTCTTCTTTCACTCTCTCTTTTTACCTCTCTCTCTCTCTTTTCTACTCTATGACTTTCTTTCTTCATAAAAATTTATATGAATTTTTTTTTTTTTTTTTTTTTTTTTTACTAAAAAAAATTGTCTTTTTCTTTCTTTTTCCCCTTCCTTTTTTCTATCTCTCTCGACGAATTAATTTTATTTCTAAAAAGACCTCGGTCTAGAGAAATAAATATTTAAATATATTCATGAAATAAATTATAATCGAGATGAATTTTTTAAGGTTTTCTTGACATATATATATATATATATATATATATATATATATATATATATATATATATATATATTCTTCTTCTTCTTCTTCTTCTTCTTCTTCTTCTTCTTCTTCTTCTTCTTCTTCTCTCTCTTGTTCTTGTAACGGCATTCACCCGAGGTGGGTTGAGCCGGCTCCAATGTTGGAGTCTCATGGGAATTTGGAATTCACAAGCAAGTGAATTAGATAGCATTAGAATAGAATTAGCATAGATTATAGTGGTGAAGGTTTCGTGCAAGACCATTTTTACAGAGACCTGGTGCCACAAGGTGCCCACACGACCCTCCTGCAAGTTTTGAATTCAGAGTTTTCCTCCGAGGCCAGTTGCCATCCAAGCCTATAGAACCGAGTCTGTCCTGCTATTTACCCATAGGTGGAGGGAGAAGAAGAGGATTCACACCTTTCCCAAGGGTATTAGCACGTAAGTGAATGTAATGGATTCGACTGGAATTCGAACTCGGCTCTGCGATTCCTCAATCCATATATATATATATATATATATATATATATATATATATATATATATATATATATATATATATATATATATATATATATATATATATATCATATTCTGTTCGCATCACTCTCTCTTTCGCACTCTCCATTTAATTATTAGTCTGTATATATCTAGGCCAACGTATCAATATATATCTATACCAATTATTGCTTGCTCAGAAGTCCCCCCCCCCAAAGTGACTTCATCTTTCTTGCTTGGCCTCTTCAAGGAACCAAATGCCTTGTGGTTGTTTAGGTTGTGGTAACCTAAACAACCACAAGGCATTTGGTTCCTTGAAATGTTGACGTCTGTTAAAGTTAGCCCCAATCATTTCTCTAAATCACCATTGATTTCAGATTAGCAAGACTTAACTTGAAGATTCCAATTGTAAGTACTAACAATCCCCCTTTTTCTTGTTGCTGTCTTGACGTTTTTTTTAACTATATTTTGTTGTTATTTATCTATTTAATAAAAAATTTAAAAAAAAAATCATTTTATTCCATTCCCTCATATTAATGGTAAGTATTCCACAGTGGAAATTTCGGCGACTAAACTGACTCCCCCACTCCAAGTGAGGCGGCTTCTTATCAAGCCAGTAGGACAAAAAACAGGACCTAACAAAGGGCAGAGGAACTCTCTGGGTCAACGGCCTGCTAACTAGAGGTGGTGTTCTTATAAACCACCGTGGAGAAGGAAATGGGAAACCATTCCACTATCAATCACAATATACATCATGGCTAACAACACACACATTATCAAACCTACCGGCGTGAAAGGGGTTAAGTCTATGGGAATTACCTCGCCCGGTAAGGACAGACATGCACAACAGGTGTCACCTGAACGTCATCCAGCGACTGCTAGAATAAACGGCCTAAAGGGGATAAAATTACCCGGAATCTATCCCTCGCCCGGAAAGGAACGACATGAGCGACATGTGTCACCGGACCCTCATCTTGCGACTGCTCGCATTAAACATAAAATAACTCTCGGGACATTGAACGTTCGGACGTTGAACAACTTCGACCAATTAGATAATGTGAAACAAGAGATGAGCAGTCTTAAAATAAACATCCTAAGTGTATGTGAAACCACATGGCCAAAAAAAAAAAAGGATATTTTGTCAGTGACAAGTACAGGATTATTTATACAGGCGGAAAGAAAAAAACACAAAGGAGTAGGATTAATACTAGATAAAACATTTAAGGAATGCATTCTGGGATACTACCAACTATCCTAATGCTGTCTGAGGATTGTTTGAGGATTCATCCCACATTCACAGGTCAGATGGAAAGGTCAGGGAATGAATTACTTTCAACAAGACAGTGCTACTGCACACACAGATCACAGATCTATACTGTTTTTTGCGGAATTTTTTGCAAACCGTATTATTTCCAAAGACGTGTGGCCTCCCACACTCGTTAAATCTAAATCCACCATAATTTTATCTATGGGGTACAGCAAAATCTTCATTCTACCATAATAGTCCGCTCACACTGGATGACTTGGAAGCAGTGATAACAGCGTTCATACAGTCTATTTCAAGCGGGGAAAGGAAAGCTGTGTTCAGAAACGATCCAAGACTGTATGGATGCTAACGGGCGAGGCGTCACTTTCAACAATGTTTATAATTCTCATTCATGTTCTCCTGTATTCTATGTTGAAATACATCTGTTAATAAAATATAAGTGCATAGTAACTTTTCGAACAGCCAGTGCATGCAGATATGCAATTATATCACATGTGCGGTATGTCTGGCATTTACGTTCTGAGAAAGCAGCTGTTGTACATACATACTTCAAAAACGATGAGTACAGCACACACACACACACACACACATATATATATATACATATATATATATATATATATATATATATATATATATATAGATAGATAGATATACACATACTATACACACATAGTGGCTAAACACACTAGTCAGATCACCTACGCACACACACCATACAAGATACATGCATTCTCTGTAGATTTCTTTATAATGATATAATATATAGTATATATGTATGGAGAAGATATTATCCACACATTCTGGCAAAAACCAATACACTACATGAACCACATGCACACACACATAGACACGAACCCTACACACGATACAAAGCTTGTATATATATATATATATATATATATATATATATATATATATATATATATATATATATATATATATATGCACGCACAACCTTATATATATATATATATATATATATATATATATATATATATATATATATATATATGTGTGTGTGTGTGTGTGTGTGTGGTATTTCCCATATATTCCAATATGTATTTATGGAGAAAGAATATATATATATATATATATATATATATATATATATATATATATATATATATATATATATATATATATATATATATATGTGGTATTTCCTATATATTCCAAAATGTATTTATGGAGAAAGAATATATATATATATATATATATATATATATATATATATATATATATAAACGTCAAAGACAATAGAAAAACTGTAATAGTTGCCGAGGCGTTTCGTCCGATGTGGACTTTTTCAAGTCGAAACGAAATGAATTTATTGTTATTACTAGTTACGTTGTTTAATAAATTCATTTCGTTTCGCCTTGAAAAACAGACATTACAGTTTTTCTATTGTTTTTTACATTTATAAATATTGTCTTTTTCTACAGGTTAACTCTGAGAAATTTTATATATGTATGTATATATATATATATATATATATATATATATGCGAGAAAAACACACAAAAAAGATTTAATATGATACAAAGGACAAAAAAATTTAAGATCAAAGATCTTATTCCATCTCCTTTATCGTACCAGTCTTAATTGTTTTGTTATCTCTTAAGCAAAGGAAGATGATTCCATCTTTCCAATAAGATTACTTAATTTGGATTACTGCCTCGCACAAAAGATAATTATTAAACATCAAAAAAATCATACGGAAAGAAAAATTAATTCTTTAAATATTATGTGCAAATAACCATGCCTGATAAAGGTCACAAGACCCGAAACTCGTGTAGCAAAAATATGTAAAATAAGCTATAACATATATTTAAAAATCCACATTATGACCAAAACGTTTTCGGCTTCTTTTTTCTCTTCATATATATATATATATATATATATATATATATATATATATATGTATATATATATACGTGTGCGTGTGTGTCTCTGTCTGTGTGTGTGTGTGCGTGCTTCCTCAATCCTAGCCGTGCTATCCATTAGTCCACTCTGTCCCATTCATATATATATATATATATATATATATATATATATATATATACTCGTTTGGAAAGAGCTTAGCTATTTTGGTTTGTAATTGAACAAACAATTGCCCAAGGGAAAATAACGGATAAAAAAAGAGATAAAAAAGGAAGGAGACTAAGATCAGGAAATTGAAGCGAAAACAATCGTCCCGAACCCAAGCTCAGAGTCCAAAGAAAAAAAAAACTCTCCTAAAACGAGTAAAGCAAATGTAACTAAATATGAACCTAAAGAGCTAGGCAAACCTACCTAGGTTTCACCTATACGGATATATATATATATATATATATATATATATATATATATATATATATATATATATATATATATATATATATATATAAAACTTTCAATGAGTCATATATATATATAAATATATATATATATATATATATATATATATATATATATATATATATATATATATATATATATAAAACAGAAATATATATATATTTGCATCGCCTTAAAAAAACTGTTCAACATGCGTCAAGTTGGATTTGGTCGAGATCGAAACAAGCAAATAAGATGCGCGCAACATCACGACCTAACATGCGCAAGTGAGATATTTGCGTTGTCGTGTATAACGACTTTTACGAGCCCGTCAATAACGGCAAACGCGTTCAAGAAACTTTCATTGCAGATAGATTTTATTTAAAGGAACAATTAGTTAGCTTATCTTCATACCCTGCCTTGTGGCAAACGCTGCTGGTGGCGCCTGGGGTGGCGGTCCTGCCTTAGCCACAGAAACCGTGAGATCACCTCTGGTTGGCGGCTGATGAAGACAGGGTATCGCACGTGTATGTTAAAAAATATATATATATATATATATATATATATATATATATATATATATATATATATATATATATATATATATATATATATATATATATATATATATATATATATATATATATATATATATATATATATAAAAAAAACAACTTTCAATGAGTTATATATATAAAAAACTTTCAATGAGTTATATATATATATAACTTTCAATGAATTATTATTATATATATATATATATATATACATTAAGAAATGGACAAAGTCCGACAATTTATTTATTAAAGACATTTTTATGTTTAACGTTCTTTTTATAGATATAAGTATTTAAGTAAATGCTCTGTTTATAATAAACAGTATTAAATAACATTTACCGGCCTGAATGTCCGAGAAAATTTCATAGAAAATATTCGTCCTTTGACAGGATTCGAACCTGCATTCTATACGGAACCGCCATTTAGCCGGTAAAGGAGTGTTCGGTATGAAAATTTCTCGGACATTCGGGCCGGTAAATGTTATTTAATACCGTTTGTTATAAACAGAGCATTTACTTAAATACTTGTATCTATAAAAAGAACGTTAAACATAAAAATGTCTTTAATATATATATATATATATATATATATATATATATATATATATACATACACACACACATATGTGTGTGTTTTATTTTCTTTTACTCATTTTTACACTTCTAATCCCTTTTTCATTTACTGTTGGTATTGGATTATAAAATTTCCCATTTCTGAGTACATTAAACCAATACTCACACATATACACGCACACAAACACACACGAGTCACGTAACCCATTAATGTCGTTGGCATACATATGCTGCAAATGCCGTAACAATGCTGTTTCCTGACGGTGCCCCACCCTCTCCAGGCTGCTTTGAATTTTTATCATCTTAGATTTGTCGCCAACCAAGGCTATAGGGTCCTGTCTGACATAATTGTTTATAGCTGGGTGGGAATATGAGAAGAGATGGATTCATTTCACTTTTCCCAAGCGTATTAGAACGTAACTGAATGTAATAAATTCAATAGGAATTCGAACTTATTCGTTACTATTTATTATTCCATCTCTAACAACGCCACGAGCCATTTTTTTTAAAGAATTCGGTTGTTCGTCGTGTTACCAGTTTAATGTTTGTAAATATCAAACTGAGCTTAAAAAGCAAGCAACCAAAGGTCTGCAAGATTACATGAAACCCTGGACCCAGCATAGTAAATTTATCAAATTTAAAAAAAAAGGAGATCTCCAGACTATGCGAAACACTTTAAAATCCCGCACTTAAAGCGTGATATTTAAAAAGTATAGATCTTCCTTTGCTCTGTAAATCTTTCTAAGGTTCGTCTGTTTGGATCTATCTTCTAATCCTTGTTCTGTCAACAATTTACACAAACCCGTTAAGTTATTCGCTGTTTTTCTCATGCCTTAAAATGTTGTATAGCCTCCCTCATTCGATAATAAATTTGCGGCCGGGGCTCGGTAGTTGTTTTGAGTCCAGAGATTAAAAAAAAAAAAAAACTTCAACACAGGAAATTTTCCTTTAACTATTTTATTAACGTTCATGTCGACATTTTATCTATCCAGTCGGAGCCGTTCCCCCTCACTATGTGGAGCTGTTTCAGGCACGAAAGAAAACACATCTACATTGTTTGACGGTTAACACTCGACTCCCAGAAGCCTTTCTCCTATCTCCTTTCCCTCGCTGACTCGACCAATCAAAATCGACTTCCCATGTTATGGCTTGTATCTGACACCAAAGATTAACCTCAAAAGCTGAGATACAATTTCCCCTAAAAACAAGTCTTCTAAACTATTATTTAACACAATCTATCATGATAGTGCCAAATTCTTCAAGCGTTTATTCCTCATTATGTGTCTCTTGCCGATTCTAAATATGTGTCCTTTTTTATATCAATTTTCCTTAAATTTCCTATTTCCCTACACACTTAATCCATGTCATTCTCAGAATCCGTCTTTAGAAGCACATTTCTTTTAGATCAAGTTTTTTCCACATCCGTGAAGAGTTTGTCCAGCAATCACTGTTATCATTTACCAATTCAGTACAATTTTCTTTCTTTCTAACGAAATTTTTCTTTCTTTCCTCAGATTCTGAAAGGCATTATTTGATGCCCTACTGCGCCCATCACGTTTCAGTGTCGCATCATCCGTCCTCTGTTAAAGCACTTCCCAGATAATTAAATTGTCTTATTTGTTTCATTTTGCTATCTCCAATTTTAATTTACATGTTGGACTGTCCCTTTTGCTAACAACTAGTTTTTACAATTGATATTTTACTCCTTTCTCTTCACTTTCCTTCAAAGTTTGCTGTTTCAATAACGGCCAAGAGCCTTATCTCTCTTTCTCTCTCTTTGCACACACACACACACACACACACATATATATATATATATATATATATATATATATATATATATATATATATTTATATATACTACTGGTCAAAGACTTAAGACCAGATACAAAAAGATTCAAAAAATATAAAATACAGTATTTTAATGGAAATATATTTGAGAAACATTTACATTTAATTAGAAAGCGTAGTTTATCAACTAACAAGTGAAATTTTTAAGCTTTTAATTGATTAATACTGAAAATCTATTTTGGCGGCTTGTTCATAAAGATAAGACCATGTTTCAAAAAAAAAATATACTGGACAAAGATTTTAGAATTAGTCAGTGTGCTCATAGCTTCTACTTAGCTCATTTCCAGCATTAAATTTCAGATTTTAAAAATGGCTAAGGGTAAAATTGTAACTAATTTCGAACAGAGTGGGATGATTGAAATTCAAAGACGTGGTCTATCGCAATGAACCATTGCAAATGAAATTAGCCTTTGCAGAACTGTCATTGCTAACTTCATTAAAAATTCGGATGCATATGCTTCTAAAAAATCAAGCGGTCAACCCAATAAACTTTCACCATCTCTAAACAGGCGTATTCGGCGAGAAGAGAGATTCAAGTCCAACATCAAATAAGAATGCAGCACTCGAAAAATTCGATGACATTTAAATAAGAAAAGTTTTAAGAACGTGAGATGGCTGTAGAGGCCTCGCCTTCTTCTTCGCCATAAAATCTCTCATTTACAATTTGTTTCTGATTCTTAAGCTTGGGATGTGGATAAATGGAAGAACGTGTTGTTTGCAGATGAGAAAAAAATTCCGGTGAACGCTGGCTTGTGGTCTACGCATGTCTTGAAAACCTGCCATTCCTCCTCCGGATACCTCAGTTATTTCCCTTTGACTCAGCTCTCCAAGTTTTTGGTTTACCACTCATGTGGACTGGTATTGAACTCACAATTCTTTGGGTCTACTCACTAGATCTAAGCAACGGCTTTATCCACTGGACGATTCACCTGGAGAATGTCGGAGCGACCGAAACATTGTGAATATGGCAATGACGATGATGATAACAGTCCGAATAAGGTAAATAATGCAATTAATCATAATACCTCATCTCAGAGATATAGACAGATAAATAAATACATAAATAGAGAACTGAATAAATAATATACATATATTCCTTAGTTGCCCTAAAAATTTTTAATTGTCTCTATTTGATTTGAAATATAAGTGATTCCGTTTGTCCTAAAAACATTTTTTGGGTTAACGTGTTCCTTCTATGGTATTCTCTGTTACATCAAGTCTCTTCTTCATCTATGATAAAATTGTTACTGCCATATAGATGGATCGATACCATATAATAGTTGACCATTTTTTCTTTTTTCCCCAAAAAAACATTTTCTTGTTTCTTAATACTTTACTTAGATTTCGAAAGATCCAATGTACCCTCGCATTTTGGTTTTGCATTTTCTGTCTTCTGTTAAAAAAAAAAAAACTTCCTAGATATTTACATTTTTATACATGTTTATTTTTGCTGGTTACAATTCGTACTGCACCAAGTACAAAGATTTCTGGAGAAATAAGAAATCTTTTGTTCAGCAAATGTGTGAAAACGTAGAAATTTCCAACAAAATTTATGAAAGAGAAGACGAAACAGGAAAATGGACATTACAAATACTCACCGCCAAATGCATCCGTTGTCCAGGATGTTAAATGCCGTTCTATTTTATTAGGTTGGTGCAAAAATAATTTCGTTTTCTCACATAGTAACATATGTTAGAAAACGAAATTATTTTTGCACCAACCTAATATAAAATCTGTCTTAGTCTTCCAGCAACAATTGCAAAAAATAAATTTTAGCAAATGTAACCAGAAGTGAAAAGATGTTAACATTGGATTCTAAAATAAACAGTTTGTAAAGAAACTCGCATCATTTATAGAAAGAGTGATATCAATTAATATGGGAAGTCTAAATTCCTGAAAAACGATTTTAAGAAAAATATTTTTGATTCAGTTACAACCGACAGTAATGTTAACTATTCAGTCAATTAATTCCCAATGGTTCCTATATAAAAACGGCTATTTTATTCATTGCTATCATCATTATAAATAGAATAGCGATCGTCAATACAACCACGGATTTAAGTTTCGCTTCTCGGAACATGTTAAGGATCAGGAAAGTATTTGTGAAAAATGTTGCAAATTTATTATCACTGATTTATCTTTCAGGAATAATTGTCCTTGAGTGACATTCAATAAATTTCTTGAATATTAATGATCTTGAGTAATCATTCAACTCTCGCGTAATTACTTCAGTCTGATTGGTTCATTTATGATTAATTACTGCTCGATCTTTTAACTTGTCATTTAAAGGTTCAGACAACTTTCATCTTTCGTTCTCGCCATCACGTATGGCTAAACAACTCTCTGATTTTGAGCCTCAAGTTATCATACTTTTTAATGAACATCCGACGTGGGGATTGACGAAATGTGAAGACATCCTTTCAGTTCCATCCACCGTCACCAGTTTTCAATGATTCTCTCACGTCTTTTTGAATTTACAGTTTTTTTTGTTTGTTTTTTTACTGTGTACCCTGTATAAAGAAAATTATGCAAATGGATAATTTCTACAGAGAAGAATTTTTCAAGGTGATTAGGTGCAAATGATTTAGTTTTAATAAATTTTCCCGGCTTACTGAGTTTTCTAGATGTAATTTTATTTTCAAAATTAAAAGATTATTAATCAATGAAAACTATCAATATTATTATATTTCTCTTTCTCCAAAATATCCAATATGGTGGCTAAATTTACTGCAACGGCCAAATTAAAACAAATGCCTTTCAAAACAAATAAAACAATAAACATTGGATGATTTCATATTATTTAGTTCGAGGAGTCCTGCATTGCAAATGGTTCAATATATATATATATATATGTGTGTGTGTGTGTGTATGCGCGTGTGTGTGTGCAGCTATGTAGAAAAATAGGAAAGAACACATTAGGTAAATAAGGACCATATAGCCTTGGTTGGCGACAAATCTAAGATGATAAAAATTCAAAGCAGCCTGGAGAGGGTGGGGCACCGTCAGGAAACAGCATTGTTACGGCATTTGCCGCATATGTATGCCAACGACATTAATGTGTTACGTGACTCGTGTGTGTTTGTGTGTATATGTGTGAGTATTTGTTTAATGTACTCAGAAATGGGAAATTAGTTCCTAAATTTTTGCTTGAGGATGAAACACGGCTACGATACTTTAATTCAATTTAATTTTAATAAATATATTGATGTTTTCGGCTCTCATTTTTGAAACATGAGAACACTTATGTAGCGAAGGAATCATATTTTTTTTTTAATAATTATAATATACATATATATATATATATATATATATATATGAAGAAATATAGTTTTAAGATGTGCTGTATTTATGGGATAAAGTGCTCAATATCAGATTTAGAGCGTGTGTAAATATAAAAGTGAACATTGTAGTCAACACTTAGAGGCGACAGTCTGTTTCATGCTATATGCAATCGTCAGGCCACGTGTGCTGTTATTTTTCTCGGCTACTTATATATATACGGGTCAGTGTGGGTAATCTATTTTGGCGATTATTTTTCCCCTGAATATATATATATATATATATATATATATATATATATATATATATATATATATATATATATAGTGCGCAGGTATGCATAAAATAGAAAAGAACACGTTGGGTGCATAATCCGGAGTTCCTTAGCATTTTTGTTTTTATTTTTAAGAAGACAGTGCTCCATACAGAAGTAGAGCTTTATTATAAGCTTTATTTCGCTTGAAGATGAAACGGGACTAAACACCTCAATTCAACTTAATTTTAATAATTATTTGGATGGTTTCGGCTCTCGTTTTTGAAACATGAGAACTCTTATGTAGCGAAGGAATCATATTTTAAACATTAATTCAACGTCATCACTTGATAAGACACCGAGGATGTTGAAACAAAATGGCTATACATACATATATATATATATATATATATATATATATATATATATATATATATTTTGTAACACATGGAAAATATTCGTGAATATGAAAGTATTATGTTAAAAATAAGCAGACATAACTTTTTGCAATTTATTTAATTAGACATACCTAAAAGAAAATTTTCTACCTAAATACACACCTATCTATCTAGATCAATTTATTGTTAATTCTCGAGGCCTATATTAATGGGAGTTTCTCTAGTGTGGGTTACTAGACGGTGTTATTCATCCCCTTTCCAAAACAATGCAAATTTGGACTTATAGTAAGTTAAAACCTTTATAGCTTTTTTTCCCATTTCCTGTTCATAACCCTCCCTCTGATCCATATTTCTTCTCCTTTGTAAGCCTGTTTTTTTCTCTCCTGAATACATGATTTGCCCCTTTGACCATATAATTCGAATGGGATTGTGGGATGCACATGCATCGCCGAGCAACCCTCGTTACCCCCACCACATTACCAATCTCACTGGGTCTCTTAGTCCTCATGAATAAGCTTGTCCCGGTGTCTTTAGCTCTCTGACCGGTACGATGTTTCTGACGCAAGGAGTTATGTTGGCTTGACTTTTGGGCGATCGCGACATATGCACCGGGAGCATTACACATTTATTTTCTTTCCTGGGTTGATTGTCCCTTCATTAAGGATGCTGGAGGTAGACGTTATTTGCCTGATAGTCAGGTATCCGACACTTCGAGTAACTCCGATGGAGTCTATCCTATCAGGGGCTATTGTACTGGCATTTTGGGAATGGTTTCTGGACCGTGCAGGAGTCTCCGGTGGAGCCAATCGATGCCATGATGAAGGTACTGCTATGGCAGTATCTCTGAACTATTCTCTCCAAGTTACTTATACTACTTCGAGTGTCTTTTTGCCACCAGACTTCCATCAACCAATGCACGCATGAAAGCATTCAAAATAATAAAAAAAAAACAACCTTGACCCTAAGAAAGTCACTGGGCCAGACAAAATCCCAGTGGATGTTTTTAAGAATATCAACCCGTAATTATTCCCAATCTTTGCAAAGTTATTCAACCACTGTTGAAGGAGACATCCTTCCAAAGTCTGTGGAAAGGGTTAACCGTATTCTCGGTTTTCAAGAACGTCGTTACATTCAATGTCTCCAGGACCAAGCTAGCTACATTCCATCATCGCCGATCTGACCATAAACTACCACCAACCAAGATGAATGGAGATCCTCTCGGGAAAGCACCGTGCTTTGGAAGACTTTTGGACCCCAAATTTACACCCGACCTAAAGTAGGACTCTTACATAAGATCCATTTCTAAGGTTGAAGGTAAAATGGTCGGCTCTCGGTACCGCTCCAGTAAGTACCTTTCTCATCCTGCTATCCTCTGCCTTTACAAGAGTCAGATCAGGCCAAAAATGGAGAACTGTTGTCATATTTGGCCGGAATCTACCCAGACGTCACTCTTCAGCCTGGATAGAGTTTAAAAGCGTCTTCGAGCCCTTGTTGATGAATTATTCTCCACACTTCAACCTCTCTCCCACAGGCGGGATGTGGCAAGCTTTTCTCTACTCTACAGCTATTTCCACGGAAAGTGCTCGAACGAACTACATTCCCTGGTCCCGCTGAAGCAAACTTTCACAACAAGAACACTCCATAGCACTTACATAGTAGAAAATTCTCCGTATTCCATCGGTGAGAAGAAAGTTCCACTCGAGCAGCTTCTTTCTGCAAACCACTGCCTTGTGGAACCAACTCCCAACAGGATGTTTCCCCGATCACTACTATTTTAACCTGTTCAAGGGTGGGGCTAACCGTTATCTTCCACTCCTACGCACACAAATGACCCCCAAACGTAACCCTCTGAGTCGAGTGTCCTCCTGGTAGGTTATTTAAAGGCAGGAAATAATTTTGGATTGTAAAAATATTTTTGAGATACTGGAAATTTTTACTGATACATTTACTAATTAAGCCATAATTGCGGGGATAGATGTAGCAATACCTTGGTTAGTTAATGATTTTCATACATGCTCTCTCTCCCTCCCTCACTCTGGCTTTCACACTGTCTCTCTCCCTTTCTATTTCTCTCCCTCGCTCTGTCTCTGGCTTTCAGTCTCTCTCTCTCTCCCTCTATTTCTCTCCCTCTCTCTGGCTTTCATTCTCTCTCTCTCTATCTATCTCTGGATTTGTCTCTGTGGCTTTCAGTCACACTTTCTCTCAGGCTTTCACACTCTTTCTGTCTCTATCTCTTCATCTCTCTCTCTCTCTCTCTCAGGGTAAACTTCTCTATAAACAAAAATATGAATAAAGACAAAAGAAAAACTTATCTTAGCCTTTGAGGGACTTTATCAAACAAATATAAGGTATTTATATATAAGAGCAAAACTGCTATTGTTTTTTTTTTAAATTATGAAAATTTGAAAAAAACAAAACAATAAGCTTGCATTTTCTTTTATGAAGTCCCTCAGTGGACGAAACGCGTCGGCTAAGATAAGTGTTTCTTTTGTCTTTATTTTGACATTTTATAGATATACTCTATCTGAAATTTTCAGAAACAGGAAAGCGCCCACACTCACATACAAACACAAACACACACACACATATATATATATATATATTTACGATAAAAAATTAAACAGACACATATGGTTGGTTCTTTTAAGCAAATTCTTTCGATGAATACTTGCTGGCTTAATATAACTTGTTTGTTATTTTATTAGCTCTGTTGCCCTTACATGCATTTGACATTTCTCTTTTGTCACAGGGAACTTGAAGTTACTAAATGTTAGTCAAAAATAGGCTAACCACCAAACGACAAAAATAGTACCTATCTGAAGACGCGGAAATAAAAAACAAATCATATCTCGATCCAACGCCATTGTCGCTCATCCCTCGGCAGTCAACACACGGCACAATGTACCCTGTATTACTTTGGATTTCGTAGTTGACGAATAATAAGGAGTAATATCATTGATACCATGACGTGATATATTACGTCAAAGTTTCCTCAAGGACATGTGTGCTATTTAATGGTTATTTCGTCGGAATGAGAAGCCTGATAGACGAGTTCGAATTCACTCAGGTTTCGACATTTGCTTATAGGAAAGGTATAAATCAATCGCTTTTCCATCAGGTATGGGTTAAATAAGAGAACGTGTATCTGAAAAAAAAATGTTAATGCAATATTCATTCATACATTCAGTTAGCACATTTTGCGCCGCTGTGGTCAGCACTCCTCCATTATTCCTGTTGTAATTGTAGTTTATGGTGACATTCAAGGAAAAATAGTACAATGGTTTGCCGGTTTCTTTTGCACTGGGGATGTTGAGGTTACCCACGTCCCTTCTCTAGTAAAGCCGTTGACCTCTGTGGTGCAGCTCCTACGCCCAAGTTGACGACTGGCCGATGATCGCTTGGCGCAGGTGGGTTGGCGAGAGCCGTTCCCCTTCACCGATCGAGTCGGAAACCGTTCTGAAACTCTCACACGGAGTAGCCGACAGGTTGATATCATTGACCAGGCAGAGATTGTCCCAGTGCCCATGCGACTTTTATGCCAGTGATGGATGTAGGCCGCAAACCAGTACTATCCCGGGTTCCCAATTCCCGTGAGTAAACCAGGGTCCACCGCTTCACTGTAAAGGTACTACCACTGGCAATACACTCATAAACGCATATATATATTTTTTACACAGGATGTTGCAAAAAAAATAAATAAAATAAATAAAATAAAAATAACAACCCATAGTGTGTTTTAACAGAAAATAACCAACAAAGAGATGATTAGATTTAGAAGCAAATAAATCATTCAAGTAACTGTGTTCAGAGGGTCTATTGGATCATATAAAACTGTTACCTGATCATCTATATGGAGGAATGGGTTTTCAGCTTTTACGCCCAAACATCGAATTCGGGCGTGCAGTGGACCAAATGAGCTTATCGATCCTTTTTAAAATGTGGGTTTTCTGCAGGCTGTTAGCTAATCCGTAATAGTGTTACATGCTTTCTACCGAATTTTGCAAGGACTGGAGTTAAACTGAAGACTATAATGACAAATGTATATTGTTACAGGCCATACTCTTCATATTTCCGGGTGAGTATAGTGTGTTCCAGCAAGCTAACACGGGTAGCACGAAACTGACATCCAGGTACTTCATTGAAGGTATATGGTGTAACATAGTGTAACAATTACAGGTGCAGGAATTAGAATTGGTCTACCGAATTTAAATTTCCACCTACTTGGCTACATTCACTTTCACGCCAGTACCCTTGGGAAAGTCAAGAATTCTTTTCTTCTTAGTTATTGTCTTCATAGAAAAGAGACAGGTTTGTATAGGTTTGACGTACAACCAGCCTAGGAGAAGGATACCTCAATAAAAAAAAAATAAAAGTTTTGTTATAAGACTGGCAAATTCTGCCCCTAAAAGACTAGTACTGAAAGCAGATACACTATTATGTTGAGACTAGGTGCTATATTGCACAGGGAATTTTAAGAAAGCCAGAGAGAGAGAGAAATAGTGAAAGCCAGAGAGAGGAAGAGATATAGAGAGAAAGAGTGTGAAAGCCTGAGAGAAAGTGTGACTGAAAGCCAGAGAGACAAATCCAGAGAGAGAGAGAGAGAGAGAGAGTCAGTGAAAGACAGAGAAAGAAAGAAAGAGAGAGTGAAAGCCAGAGTGGGAGAAAGAGAGAGAGAGAGACTGAAAGCCAGAGACAGAGTGAGAGAGTGAAAGAGAAAGGGAGAGAGACAGTGTGAAAGCCAGAGTGAGGGAGGGAGAGAAAGCATGTATGAAAATCATTAACTAACCAAGGTATTGCTCCATCCCTCCCCGCCACTATGGCTTAATTAGTAGAATAAGTATCAATAAAAAATTCCATTATCTCAAGAATAATTTTACAATCCAAAATTATTTCTTGTTTTTAAATAACCTACAAAAGGGTTGATAAGCCGTAAAAAACAAATCAACCGATCAATCTATCTTGCGATAGACAGTGAAGTGATTTCCTGATGGCTTCTTCACAGTTTTGAGATCGGACTAATCCTTGTCCTCAACTAGTTAGAGAGGTAATATGAATAAAAGAGTTAAGTTGAAAATAAAGAAAAAAATCCAAATAAAAAAAAATGTCCAATAGCACATCTTTCTAAAGTACGTAATTTTCCAGATTCAACTCCGCGAAAGTCAAGTGGCCTACGATTACTTTGTGTCCGAATTATGCTATGACAAACCCTCAAACTAAGCAACCATTTTTATTGCAATCACAGAATCAGTCCCACAACTGCTGAGACTGCCATGTGTGAGTATAATTTCGCTCTTCCGAAAACTCATTTTTATTTTTATTTTTTTTTTAAATTTTTTTTTTTTCCTTTCGCTATTCGTCAGTCTGTTTGCCTATCGTAACACATTTATTTTCTAGTCCTAATCGTTCTAATCTAACTTATAATCCTATTTGATGGTTTTGTTAGAAATCCCGGTTCGAAAGAAAAATCAAAAAAAGGAAAATTGAATGTCTTTGGCTAGATGCGAAAGTGTCTCGTCAGTATTGTCATGATCTATTAGGTTGGTGCAAAAATAATTACATAATAATGACGTAATAATGTCGTTTTTGACGTATTTTTTAACATCAAAAAAATGACATTAGTACGTCATTATTTTTGCACCAACCTAATAGTTGGCCGAATCTTATTTGCTAGATAAATTGTCTGAACTTGGAATTGTTTTCGCCGTTTCTTTCTCCTCTTGTTCTTAATTTTATTCAAAGCATCTCTATTATCATTATCATTAATTTTATTATATACTAAATACCTCACTGTCCTTGTTGTCCTTGTGCCATCCGGCCTTCATCAAGTGTAAATCGATCTGGGTAACCTACAGGAAATTCTGAAATTAACCCTTTTATTTCACATACTAGGCCCTAGTAGGCTTAGCATAGAAATAAAAACGATACGGGTGACGGTAATAAAGAAAGAAAGAAAGAAAGAAAGAAAGACAAATGACATTAAGCCTTGGTTTGTGAATTTGACAATATTTTTTAAGTATAATCACTGCGGGAATTCACTTCCTGGAAACGCGCAATAACTGAGCAGTACTAAAAATAAGAAACGGACATGTTATCCAGAGACATGGACAATGGAACGAGAACAGTCTATCCACATAGATTAAATCAGTGGTTCCAATTTTTCTCTTCTCTGGGCCGCCTTTTCAGAATAAAAAATTGCTCGGGCCTCACCAAATTTTATGTGATAAAATTACATTTAAAAATGAAAAAGAACAGAGAGAGGGATAAAAGGGGAGATAATCGCGGATTCGAGATTGATAACTCTCTTCTCCAATTTGTGGACTCTAGTTACTATTTTCTTAATGCTTGATATAATGCAAAAATATCCCAATGATAATATTGGTCAATAATTACTTATAACTATTTACACCAACGTTTCTCAACGAGGGTTCCCCAGAAACCTAAGGTTCTGCAAAAAGTACCCAAGGGTTCCACGAGATGAAGTATTATAAACGAACAGTATGAATTTTATTTAGCATTACCGAAAAATTTGACAAAGAAGTATTAAATTTTCCTTAAAGCATTTATTCAAAAAATATATACTATGATATTTACCACACAAACTATAAGAAATTAAAATGAGAAATATATGGTATATAATTTTGTTTTTGCACAGGGGTTCCTTGAGATGTGTAATTTATTTTAAGGTTTACGCAAGGGTAAAAAGCTGGAGAAACACTGATTTATACATGGCCTCATGAATACAATTACAAATAATCCATAATAATATTTTAAATTTTGAATTAATTTACATGTTTGGCATATGAATTTTTAAAAAACTGTTTCTAAATCTTTCACCGTCTTTCAGTCATTCCACCTCACATGTTATCCTCTTCCACCGAACCTGTGAGGCGCACCGTACCTTTTGGGGATCGCTGAATTAAATAAAGGGCTCAATTCGGAATTCTATTCCATTTGCCTATATACGTTTGATGAAGGCCTAAGAGCACAACGATTGAAACTTTGTGATAACAACAACAGTGATGAGGACAATAGTCCGAATGTAACTCGTGTAAATACTGATAGCTTCTCATCCCAGAAATTCATTCCCTATAGATTATTCAGATCGATAAATACCCGGAGAAGGCCGGAGGGTACAACAGCCGAAACGTTGTGATAACAACAGCATAGATGAAGCCAATAGACCAAATGTAAATCGTATAAATACTAATAACTACTCGTCCCAGAAATTAAGACTTTCGAAAGAATAATTATAACGTCTCATTTTTTTTTCAGATAGTTGGAAATTACATTAATCAGAGAACCGACGACCAAAACAAAAAATAGATCTTTAACCTTCCAAAGTTTCTTATCTTCGTTGATATCGCCAAATGAGTTTAGTATTGCGAAGATGCGCCCAAAATAATAACTGAAAGAAATTTTATTTTTACGCTTACTTCCGACGTACCTCCGCTGAGAAAAAAATAACCACTCAAGTATCGAGAATATTTCAAATGGCTTAACCATATCTGGTAGAAGGCCACTATTCCAGAGCGCACGATGAAGTGTAAATTCATCTGCGCTAACTCCATTATTCGGTAAAAATGGTGTTGCTATTTACTAACTTTCGTTTTGGCACCGTGTCACCAAGATAGGGTGAGGATCGAACTGACTACTCGTTTCAATGAAGATTTAATTCACAACTAGATTCGATGAGGATCGAACTCACTACAAGATTTTTAACTCTTGCTCCACACCAAATCGCTGTTATGATTTTCTAAGCAGAGTCTAGTTTGGTACAAAGCTTACAAATATGGAGTACACAGTAAGGATTTCACTTCTGTGTAATGATCTACGACAGACGTAACTATACCTATTACATGACGGCGTGCTGCTCGAAACTTAATTCTGGCACAAGTTGTTGGGCATTTCGTAAGGTTTGAACTAATTACTCAATAATGTTTAACCTATCTAGCTCGTGAACTATTGCCATAGCCTTATAGCTATTTACTAAGCTTAGCTGAGTTTGACCCAAGATTCTAAATATATGCGATTCAGTGCGAATCGAAATCACTTTTCAGAAGGACAACCCAGAGTAGCTCTCAAAACATGCCCTACACTGAGACACCTAATAAATAGTTACTAATATTAGCTTTAGACAAGACAAAGAATATGGGGAATTCAAATTAGAGGTCATGACTTAGTTCATTAACTGAGGTACTATGATATTAGTTTCAGAAATTTCTAATCGTGCGCAAGGCAAAAATGCATAACGGACTTTAGCTGCTTCCACTTACGGGATCATTTGTGATAACCCCTATATACGAGTTCTGATCAAAGATTATCGGAACTGGTACTATAAAAAAGGTAACAACAACGCATATGAATTTGGCATTTAGTCCCTTTCTGGAGCCACACACTTCACCCAACGTCTTTTACACTGACGGAAGCATTCCCGGGATTCCTTTTGTTTTGGAAAGTAAGCAGTTGACTCGACACATTCTCTTGGATTTCCGAGATGACTTGAAGTCTTGTACCTTTCAAGTGGGATTTGATTTTTGGAAAGCGGAAAAAAAAAGTCGCGTGAACAAGGGAATATGGTGGAATGTTGTACTTGTATTTTCATAGATGGAAACTCTCTCTACACAGTCTACACACTTTCCTTCTAAGCATTGCTATAAATAACGGAGGTGAAGGCGAACGCTACAAATTTGTGTATCTACGGTCTAAAACTCGTTGGATCTAACGACGGTTGCTCTTATTAGGAGGATTCAGTTTAGAATCCTGCTGGAGAGTGTATCTTTTCATCAGTAAGATTTCGCTAAAATGCAGGCCGGTAGATGAAAATTAAAAAAAATATATATAATGTTTAATAAATAAACGGAAGGTGTACTCAAATGTAGGTATGCCCTAACATAACATTTAAGTGATAAAATCTGTCAGAGTATAAATAAAAATTATGTCTCTCTCCCTCTCTCTGTCTCTCTCTTTCTCTCTCTCTCTCTCTATATATATATATATATATATATATAACTATGAAGCTAAAGAGCCAGGCAAACCTACTTAGGTTTTACCTTCATAGTTAGATTTATTGTATTGAGCACTTTATTTAGTTACTTTTCTTTACACGTGTTGGAGGTTTTTTTTCTTTGGACTCTGAGCTTGGATTCTAGACAATTGTTTTCGCCTGAATTACATGTTCATAGTTCTTTCTTCTTTTATCCCTTATTTTTCCTTGGGTATTGGTTTGTTCATTTACAAGCCAACACACCTAAGGTTCTTCTGAATGAGTATAATTACTTATATTTATAATATTATTCATATATATATATATATATATATATATATATATATATATATATATATATATATATATATATATACACACACCATCTTGGAAATGATTAAAGACATCTTACTAGAATTCTCCCAGGTTTTTTTATACCACTACTGAACTTTAAATCATAAGAATATATAATTACTGTCTAAGCTTAACTGAAGAATCGTGGTCAAATCGATCATAAACGACAATGGCATGCTCATTATAAATTAATCATAGTTAAGGATCGGTAGCTCATGGAGGATTGAAATCAAGGTCAATACATATATATATATATATATATATATATATTATTCCAGGATCATTTTCCAACTTATTCGCGATTATCTTCGTCCTCTCTAACCTTCTAATTTTCTTTCCTGGACTAACAAGGTGCCGTACACGTTTCACGTACGATTTCATTTTCAAGTCTTTTAAAACCGTTCTTTAGACTGTTATAGCTGAAACGTCGTATGAATTAAGTTGGATCTTTTCTAATTGATCTCTTTAGCTCTAAGTTGCAATGATGGCCCCTCTTGCTGATCCAGTATTCCTCTTTACCGTTCCCTCTTGTTTAAACTGATTCACAGTTCTCTTGATGGTTCTTGAATGGACTTTGAAGATGGAAACTAGAGTATCAATGCTGGTAACATTACTGAAGGCATAAATGATCTTTCTCCCCTCAATATTGCTTATTCGAGAAGAGAGTGGGGCTGGCAGAAAACGATTTTAACATGTTCGCTTCCTAGCTAAATAGTTCAAAGAGTTTTTCAGTGATTCTTAAAGCAAATGGTGTCACGATGTCTAAATATTTTATCTGAAAACCATATGTCTGGATGCAGTGGAGTGTGTTGTGCCTACCTTTGAATGAAATTTTGTTGAATGCGGATTGCTTTGTTTTAATGTAGGTGACCTCTAATATCTTATGCTTCTTTTTACTTCGTGTATGTGTGATTATTATTGTCTTATCAACTAATATCTGTTTAATATTATGCACATAGCTATGTTTTACTAAGAAATGTTGTTTAATAGAACTAAGATCAGAAACATGACATTTAAGTCTAAGGAAGAGCGTGGTTGTAATAAAACCAATATATATATATATATATATATATATATATATATATATATATATATATATGGTGCGTTTGTTATTAGTTTCAGCGATGTACTCTCTAAACTGGCCTAATACTCTACATTGTTTTTTGTAAAGGAATTAGTTGTGAGATTCTAGGTTTATTAGAGACTATGAAGTCCATTGTTTTAAAATTTTTATAATATAGGATGAGCTTAACTTCTTCATTATTATTAATGGGTTTAACATTTCTCCTTATTATGTTTTTGAGTGTTGTTTCATCATGTTTCTAATTATCATACATTTGGTTACAATAGTACAAGTTAATAGTGTTATGTTTATTTTGACGTACACTATTATTATTATTAATATTATCAATTTTGCTAGCGGTATTACTAAGTTTATTGAGATGCATTTTAATTTGTTGATCAATGACGGAATTAGGGAATCCATTATTAACAACTGTTTGTTTAATGTTATGTAATTCTTTATAGAATATCGTTTTGGAAGAAGATATAATTTCTGTGGTGGAAGAAAGTTTTCTTTTTTTATAACGGATAACTTATGGTGGCATTTACTATTTTAATTAAGAAGACACAAGTTAATGCTTGCGGATTTCCTATATAGAGAAGTAATAAATTCCTGTGTGTTAAAATCAATAAATACACCAACGAAGGGAATTTTTAGTATTAAAATTTGAGGACGGAGTAACTTTCAAATTTCTTTTTAAGTTGTGTAACTTGATCAATATTTTTAGTTAAAACGAAAATGCTATGTATGTATCTTATATATGGGGCTTATTAGTGTTATTAAGTATTTTATTTTCTAAACGTGCCATGTAATAATTAAAAAGTGGGGCCTAATGGACATCCCATCGTCATACCGTCTATTTGAGTATAAATATTACCTAGCGGGGGTCATCAAAAGGTACTTGAGTGGTACATGCTAATAATACATTTTTTTAAATAGTGGGTTTACTATTGATAGGTGGGAGAGAAATGTGATTGTATACATAACGGATAATGATATCAATCGCTTCATGGACGGGGGCATTAGTAAATGAATTTTGTACATTCAAATATGCGATCATTTGGTTGTTTGGTTTTACAGAATGATGTATTTGTATAGATTCATTTTCAGGGTTAATACATTTACTTAGAAGGCAGGGAGTAATTATTTTGTTCAGGGTTTTTGAAAGGTAATATACTGGTGTAAGTATTTGTGAAACTATAGGTCGGAGGGGACGATCTGTTATATGGATTTTTACATTTCCATAAAGCTAGCCAGGTTGACAGTCACCTATAATCTTTTGAAGTTTATAGGATCCTATGTCAGCATTGTTAGCAGTAATAAGTTTATAGATATGGTTTTTAAGTGGGGAGATGATGTTTTTGGTTAACTTTTTGAATTTATTATGATCGTTTAAAATGGCCTGTAATTTTGAGTGGTACTCATGTTAGTTTAAAATAAAGAAAGTATTAGTTTTATCAGCTCGTCGGATAAAAATACTGTTGTTATTTTTAGTTGTGTGGTTGCTTTTATTAAAGGAATGTTTATAATTCCGTCCGGATTTTTATGATAACGATTTTTACTACATTAGGCTTTAAGAAATTCTTTTGAACGTATCTCTGTAGTAATATGGCTGTCTTGTTTCACTAGAAATATTTGTTGGCGTAAAGCTTCAATTTGCGTTTGTTTAAATATTAAATTAGGTTTCTGTGCGACATGAAAATTTGGTCCAAGATTAAGGAATTCCATTTCCTTTGGAATGAGTTGGTAATCCGATAGGTTAATGAAGTTGTCGTTGATGTTTGGTAAAAGTATTTTTCCTTTATATAATTTGTTTTGCTTTCTTTGGATGACTTGTGTATGTGATACATTTTCATTTTGTGCTGTATTATATAATAAATCAAATATTTCCTTGAATTTTTCAGTTGTGTTAGAAGATTGTAAGATTCCTTTAAGACGTATAATTTGAATGTTGAGCCGTTGTAATTCCTATTTGACTATGTGTCTTTTAATGAAGTTCCATTGAAATTTCTTGGTGTTGTAATCGTTTAATGCTGCGACATCATGTAATTTGAATTTAGTGCATTGGGACTGCAGATCATTATTTAAACATAACAGGTAGAAATGATAAACCCATTAATAATAATAAATAATGTAAGCTCATCATATACTATAAAAAAATTTAAAACACCTGACCTCATAGTCGCTAATAACCCTACAACCAAACAACTAAATCCTCTACAACAAAAAAAAAAACAAAAAAAAAAAACAACGAAAGAACAATGTAGTGTAATTTACATGCCCGTTCAGACATTGTATCGCTGATACTAATAATAAACCGACTACATATATTGGTTTTACTACAACCACCATCTTCAGTAGGCTTACCTGTCGCATTTCTAATCTTAGTTCTATTAAACAACATTTCTTAGAAAAAAACATAGCTATCTAGATAATATTAGACAGATAGTAGTTGATAAAGTAATAATAATCACACATGCACGCAGTAAAATGAGCCTTCAGATATTGGAGGCCATCTACCTTAAAACAAAGCAACCCACACTCAACAGAATTACATTTCAAACTAGTCATAATACATTACATTGCATCTAGACAGAAATGTTCTGCTGTTAATATTTCGACCTCTCGCGTGGTATGACGTCATAGAACCCCATTTTGAACTTAAGACCTGCGTTTGCTTTTCCGCGACTGTTATCATCGCATGGCAATCTTCTATGTCAACATAACAAAATATCATCTTTGATGTCCGTATAACCACTCTGAAGATGGCTCATATGAGCCGAAAGCTTGGAACAAGAACCAAATTAATAAAAAATATCCAAATTTTGGACAATTTCTGTCTTTATTTTCACCCGGAATTAAAGTAAAAATACGAACTTTAGAACGGCTCCTGATCAGATATACTAAATATCCATTGTCTGTTATATTTAACAATATATATTTAAATGATAATTTGCTGATATATATATATATATATATATATATATATATATATATATATATATATATATATATATATATATATAAGCTATGTGGAATGGAAAGAACCATGGTATTGAAAATTACTTATAAGTTTTGTTAATATCACCATTTTTGCAAGAAATAAAATATATTGTGATCATTTCTGTTTCAATTTCAGAGTGACAAGTGTAGACTAAAATGTCTCAATGGCTGTCACTGCATGAGCGCTCATCTAGCAGTCCGTCATAGAGTGTTGCAGTCCCCGATGTAATGCAGAATTGGTGGCGCAGTTTTCATAGGTCCCGTGATTTCCTAGACGCCAAGACCATCATAAATTGTCATTACAAAATTATGAGTACGGAATCTGTGATAGGTACCCAAAGAAGCGATCGGCATTCAATATCCAGATTGGAAGAAAATGTGCAAAAGCTAGAATTTTAAGATTTCAGTGTATTTCTATCATATATGTTCAGAATAAAACACGTTTGATGAAAATAGACTAATAATTAATAATGTTATTAACAATTTTAAATAGGGAGTTTCTTTCCATCCATCCTGCAGTTGGAGAGATTTCTTCGAATGAAATGGTGGAAACTATATTTAACTTTAATATTTGATCCCGTCCAATTTCTAAAAACTGCGGCTAGCGCGTTGTATATCATGATTATCAGTATCATAACCCTCCTCCTCCTCTTCATCATCATCATCATCATCATCACTACTACCACCACCACTACAACTCTTTACGATTATCCATCGCACTTGGTCGGTCTTCAGGTTGACATCCTGTGGCTTCGCA
>OZ010587.1:57272944-57285444 GCA_963932145.1 Acanthosepion lycidas | reverse complement strand
CAACCATTAAATAAATATATATATATATATATATATATATATATATATATATATATATATATATATATATATATATATATATATATATATATATATATATATATATATATATATATATATATATATATATATATATATATATATATATATATATATATATATATATATATATATATATATATATATATATATATATATATATATATATATATATATATATATATATATATATATATATATATATATATATATATATATATATATAGCGTGTTGGAATCATATTTTTAAATAAATAATTATATATATATATATATATATATATATACTATTTACATTATTCGGCTATATTCTAATGTTTGTCGCCATATTTATTACAACGCTTCGGCCGTTGTACGCTCCAGCCTTTTTTAGATGGTTGGAATGTCGAACTGAATAATTTATTTCACTCACTGGGTTAGACTGTTCTAGTTCCACGTGCCATGTCTATTGGATGCCAGTTATCAGTTATCTCCTGTTAATTAGCCTCTCCAAGTTCTCCACCGCCTTAACCAGGTATTGAACTCACGCTGTTTCGAGTCCGGTCACTGGATCTAACTAACGCCTTTAACAACTTCGAAGATTCCTGCTCGGAGTGGGAATGCCACGTCTTCTGACACCTGATCAACAGCACGCCAGACTCCTCATTTCACAGAAAAATCTGACATTTTTTGTGACAGATCCAGCTGATTACCTTGAATGTTCCCAAAACAAGGATAAGTATCAGGTTCATTAATTTGAGTCAGTGACAAAGAGATAATCCATACAGTGGAAAAACGCTTCTTCCCCTCCAAAGGAGGCCAAGGTTGTGTCATCTACATTATACAAATCAACCATTCGCCCTTGCATGGAGTATTGCTGCCATATATGGTCTGGAGCCCCTTCTGTTTGCCTCGCGGTTCTTGATAAGATCCAGAGGTGGATATGCAATATAATTGGCCCTGTTCTGGCACCTCGTCTACAGTCGCTCTCTCACAGACGCGCCGTCGCCTCCCTCTGTTTGTTCTACAAATACTTTCATGGTAATTGCTCCGAGGAGCTGCATTCGCTGGTTCACAGACTTCATGAATTCAAGCGCCCTACGAGGCTGGCATTCCGCTCTCACCCTTTCACTGTAAAAACTTTTAAATGTAGCCGTCTCTTTTACTCCAATAGCTTCATATCTCGCACCTCTCGACTGTGGAACACCCTTCCCTATTACTGTTTCCCTGAGAGCTATAATCTCCAAATATTCAAATGTAATGTCAAATGACATCCTCAGTCACCTTGATCTATCCACTATCCCTCTCCTCATCCTTTCTTCTATCACTGCTATCTGCTCTCGCTCCAAATCTTCTGCAAACCACTGCATCGTAGTGGCTTTCCGCCTTGCTCGGGGCGTAATGCTTTAAAAAAAAGGAAAAAAAAAGGGTGCAGATTTTACTTTTTGGAGGGGATGGAAAAGGCATTGTATTTATTTAAGATCTTCTACGGTTAATTCCTAGGTAGAAGGTGGAGCTATTGATACATATCTTACCAAGGCATCTGAGATAAAATATAACTCAACGGCATTTGAACGCGTCACAACAATCTGACTTTCCACGTCGATAACCCCTACGCTAGGCGCACACAGATTCAACATTAAATAATCCGGAAAGAGCTGATATCTTGTTAAATTAACCAAGCTTACTTCACCTAGCCTTGCTATATAGAAATCATTCACTCTCCTGACGATGACTTCCGCTATGATTGAAGCTTCTTCCGGAGAAGTAACTTTTGACATGTTACCGGAAAGCCTTCGAGAATTAACAACTAAATAGATAATGCTGTTTGAACCTGCTGAACAGATGGCGAAAACCGCAAAATTAATTAGTGTCAGTCGGTGCCAGTTAATTGCTGAGATCAGGGGAAGCCATTATTCGGTTAATACTGTGATTCCGATCTCTGCGTGTCTTTCTTGTTAGTAAACAGCGCTCGTTTCTACCTAGATTGACTGGAAGTATGCCAAAATATGTTTCGTTCTCCATTCTCTACTTTTCAGATTCGGCGGGGTCGGATCTGGAGAGAGCCGAAAGGTCCCAGTCAAAATCAATTCAGGCGTTTTGGCGACATCATTCCCCAAATCACATTGTATCACTTGACGATAGCGATGCTTTGATAGCCAACACAACACTCAAGAGGACGTCTTCCTTTATAAAGGTTTGGAAATAATTCAACCGACTCCAACTAGTTAGTCAAAAGAAGGCCAAAATTTAAATTACGGTATGAATAAGATTATTTGAATTAGTGGCTGCAGAAGTCGCTGAGAAATATTCTGGGATGGTGTTTTAATAACTTGATAAAACCTCCCACACGGGGATACTGAAAAGCTCACGGCTCGAAAATACTAGCAAAATGTCCAATGATCATAATTTTATTGGGCTTTTTGTTGTGGCCGATAACTTTTTGTATTGTATTCTTCACGAGTAGAATCGTTTTTGAAATCATTATTTTTGTGCTAAGAATTAGTAATACAGAAAAGAATTTAAATAGAAATAGAGAATGGTCAAAAAAATGTTGCCATATCTTATTTTGATAAATAAATTACCAAAACGGAACTGCGTCATAAAATATATGTTTAAGCTGAATTCCAGGACAATCCTTATAACAGGCTGCTCAAAAAAAAAAAAAAATTGATTTACTATATGATGAAAAAACAAAAAACAAAAACAAAAACAAAAACAAAAACAAAAAAAAACTATTAGGTTGGTGCAAAAATAAAGGTCGTTTTTTTTTTTTTTTAATTTGAACGTCAAAAAACGACATTATTTTTGCACCAACCTAATACCATATAAAAACAATATACCTATATATTTTACTATATGAATGAACTAAAAAAAAAAGTTAACTAATATATTAATTTCTAAACAATTTCTTGTTTCAGTATCTCAGAGTTATCAAATTTTCAAAGCAAGGTGACTGTTCTCTTTAAGAACATGCATCATGAGGAATGAAAAAACGCCAAGAAATGTTACCAGAGTTCTTTAGTTTGAACACCACATCTTAGATCAAATCAAAAAGAAAGAAAGACTGTGAATTTCAAACCATGAAAAGGCAACAGGAAACCACTGTCAAGAAGACATTGCAATTCATCGATAATACAGGGTACTCCACAAATAAACAGGAAATTTTAGATTTACCATATGATGAAAAAAATTAACTAACATATAAAAAAATATATATATTTTACTATATGAATGAACTAAAAAAAATAACTAATGTAAATTTCTTAAACATTTATTGTTCCAGTATTTCACAGTTATCAAATTTTCAACATGAGTTGATTGTTCTCATAAGAACATCCAACTTGAGGACTGAAAAAAACACCAGGAAGTTTTTTTTTAGTTTGAACACAACATCTAACATTAGTGATTTTGTTCTGTTTTAAGCTACTAAATTTATATCCTTTGCTTTTGTTTCAAATAACTGTAACAAAAATTCCAACAATTAAATAAACTGTACCAAATTTCCTGTCTTTTGTGGGGCAGCCTGTAGTAAAAAAAATAAAATAAAAATTTTAAAAAATACAGAATCTGAAGGGACATAACTTTAAAAAAAATTAAAGCCATTACAAACATTATGATATTTGTAATTGTGTCTCATATAAGTCAGAATATATTTGCTGGGCTGTGCAAGACTCGTGCCATATCGTCGATTTAGATAAATTAGGTCACAGCACTTTCAGGCAGACAGTTGTGTTTGTATGTGGAGGACACTGCATGATGCTATAGCTCCAGCCTGTCAGTATGGTGATTTGCACGGTAGTGTTAGTTAGACAATGGGAAAAACACATTAATCTATTTCTTTTTCTCTCCAACTAGGGTTTAAACAGGACTTTCTAGCCTTGGAAACCACTCCACTATCTTTCCCAAAATGGCATGTCAATTCATCGATGATACAGAGTACCCCTCAAATAAACAGGAAATTTTAGATTTACTATATGATAAAAAAATAACTAACATATAAAAAATTATTAACTATATATTTTACTATATGAATGAACTAAAAAATTAACTGACATGTAAATTTTAAACCATTTATTGTTCGAGAATGCTACAATTATCAATTTTTCAAAACTTCCAATAATTAAATAAACCGGACAAAATTTCTCTTTTTTTTTTTGGCGGGGGGGGGGGAGACCCTGTAAAATAATAAATCTTAAGAGAAATGTTTTCTTTTTGTCAGCCTGTAAAGATCCTTTGTTGGACGTAGGCCTTCTCTAGTTCCCGAAAAAGGAATGGGTCATTACCCTACCGTGACAGCCCAATGCGCGTTGGTCGGGACGGTTTTAACACGACTGGGTGATCATGTCTCTTTACGATTCATCATCGGCCAAGGTTATTTGCCCGTAAGTGAATGTAACTAACTCAACTGGAATTCGAACTCGGCTCTCCGATATCTCATTCCACGTTCTTACCGATTAAAACGCACTCACATCGAAGTTTACAGCACGTGGTATTCCTAAGTAGTCATCTATCTAGATACTGACCAGGATCGACGTTGCTTAGTTTTGGTGATCGGATCACAACCGATGTTTGAACGTGATATAGCCGTAAGTTGGGAGAAATGTCTCCAGCTACTGAAAGACCAATATTGCTTTCTCTGTTTTCATAATCCTCTACGAGTTGTCTTCAATCATTGTCCGACAATGCAGGATCTGCGGAAAATATGATGAAACTGTCGACCATTTTTGTCTCAGCAGAAAAGGAATATACCCACAGACATAACAAGATAGCGATATATGTGCACTGGAAGATGCGTAAAAAGTACCAAATGGAAACCAGCGAGAGATGACATGGGCACCAAACAGGCACAGTTACCCAAAATAACGATGTAACTATCTTCTGGGACATGCCAATTCAAACTGACAGGGATATAACCAACAGACCTGATATTATATTAGGTTGGTGCAAAAATAATGACGTAATAATGTCGTTTTTTGACGTATTTTTTAACGTCAAAAACGACATTATTACGTCATTATTTTTGCACCAACCTAATAATACAAGCCAATGAATTCAGTAAGTGTATGCTTATTGACATAGCAGTACCATCTGAGAGAAACACTTCCAAGAAAATTGTTGAGAAATTGTCCAAATACAGAGACCTGGAGATTAAGATTAACGGGATGTGGGGAATGAAGACTGAGACTGTCGTACCAATAGTAATTGGAGCACTGGGCCTCGTGAGAAAAGAAATAGATAATTTTACTAACAGTATTCCAGCTAACATCAACATACTAGTTGCCTAGAAGTTAGACCTGCTAGGAACATCTAATTTACTAAGAAAAGTGCTATCAATTTAATGACAATTCTAATTATGGCCTAAAGACCATAGTTTTGGACCCGGCTCAACAGGATACAAAGCAGGAAACAGAACACACACAAATGATAATAACAACAACAATAATAATAATAATAATAATAATAATAATAATAATAAACAAAAAACAACTCAGTATCACATCACAGAAATCTGAGTTGATTGGTAATACTAATATTCTGCGACATAAGGTGTTTGCGACTTGATAGAGAACACTCGTAATGGAATATCCTCGGTAAAAAACGAAAAAGTGCGGATGAAGGTGGTGGTGGTGGTAGTAGTAGTAGTAGCAACAGCAGTAGTAGTAGTCGTACTAGTAGTGGTAAAAAGCAAAACTAAAAGAAAACACCTGCCTAAGCGAAGTTGGAGTGAGTGTTAAGTATTGACTTTCAAATCGTTATTTCTTGTTTGTAGATCTGGCGATCTAAGTTCGACCAGTGTCATCGAAATCAGTCGACTAATAGTTGGCAAAAAAGGCGCAGCTGAGAAAGCAAAGAAAAAAAAAACTGTCTATCGAGCGCCGAAGAAAGATTTAAAAAAAAAAAAATGGTAGTGTCGTTTCCGATAAGCGGTCAAAGATTTATAAGTGAAGCAACTTTTAGCAATTTCTCGTCCAAGAGCACGATCGGAAATCCAATTGTACCTTTTAGATCGGGAATCAGGAAATCAAATAAGACGGACTTAACCAAGTTTTCAGCGACGATTGCATCGATTGTCGAAGGTAACAAGCGAAGACAGCCTAAGCTGACTTCCGCAACAAGACTTTATGATAAAAACTGCTTTGAATTCCGATCTGACGACTTGGTAGGATTGGACAGTGCGAAGGTGGGGGTACCGTTAAAGGAGATATCTGAATGTTCATATAAATGTTTTCTTTTTCTCTTCTTTTTTTTTCTTTTTTTAGCACAGACCAGAAAACTGTTCCAGTCGATGTTATGAAGAGGCAGAATCTTCGACTCCTCCCTGATCTTTTGAAAACGAGTAGGGGTATATCGCCTGTTTTCTGTTTAGTATCGGATTTCCAGTTCCTTGTAAAGACTTCTCATTCTAACCTTTATTCAGGACAGTCCCTTGCGTATCAGAGGCATTATCGCCTTGCTTGGAGTGAATTGATTGAAAAAAAAAAAAAATTAAGGAAATATTCAATGATTATAAATGTAAAAATGTCCCTAGAAGTACACGCAAACAGAATACAGATTTTTTTTTAAAATAATATGGTTCATACAACACAAGGCTGGTGATAACGTCAATGTATCACACATCTAGTAATAACCATTTAAACCATAAATCGTTATCATAGACAATATGAGTGACTGATTGACTGATATTTTATGGCTAATAAGAATTTTCAAGTTATTTCAAGCCAGATAATATTTTGGATGTTAAGAATGTTTCACGATAATAAAGATTTACTGATTCATATCTATCTATCTATCTATCTATCTATCTATCTATCTATCTATCTGTCTGTCTTTTCATAATTATCTACCTATCTATATATTTTTCATGTCTATCGATCTATCTATCATTTCATATATATATATATATATATATATGTTTTTCATATATATCTATGTTTTCATATCTATCTATCTATCTATCTATCTATCTATCTATCTATCTATCTATCTTAGGTTATTCATATCTATCTATCTATCTATCTATCTATCTATCTATCTATCTTAGGCTATTCATATCTATCTACCTATCTATCTATCTATCTATCTTAGGCTATTCATATCTATCTATCTATCTATCTATCTATCTATCTATCTATCTATCTGAGTCTGTTCATATTTATTTATCTATCTCAGTCTCTTCATATCTATCTATCTATCTATCTATCTATCTATCTGAGTCTGTTCATATTTATTTATCTATCTCAGTCTCTTCATAATATCTATCTATCTATCTATCTATCTATCTATCTATCTATGTGTGTGTGCTTTCGTGTGTGCGGGTTTGTGTTTTATTTAACAAATTATTAAGTATATTCTAATTTAACGTGGTGTTTCAACCTGTAAAATAAACATTCCGTAAGATATTTTCACTTGATCGAATGATAATTTCCATTGCAACTGAACGTAAGTCAAAGAAATATAATTACTTTGAAGTAAATGCCGTAGACAGATTAAACAGCCTATGCCGCTTTACGTGGAATAAATCCCTGACTCCTGACAAAATCTATTTCTGATTTTGTTTGCATTTTCTCTCCAGTAAAATCATTAACAAGGCATTTACATTACGCATATAATTACCCCATTTATTTTTCAATAATGCTTGCACTATCGATTGACCACTGGCAATCGCCTTCTTCCTAATTTTCCATATCATTGTAGAATAAAATAATTAGCGATGCATTTACATTATTCATATTACTGCGTTCGTCTATCTATAAAGCTTGTATTTATTCTGAGCAGCAGACGACCACTTTTGGCTGATTTTCAATGCACAACATATTGACAACATGCCAAAGAATACTAAAGACACCCAATATAAATAAAAAAAAAACTGTTCGATTCTACATTTCATATAACCAAACTAAGCTAAATGTTGTGCGTTCTTCCATAGCTAAATGCTTCACGCTGACGGATCTGGGCTCTTTAATCTTCTTCCATATACGATATCGCTACAAGGCGTTGGAAATCATGACTCTCCATAATTTCCTATCTTTTGAAAACCTTAGCAGTGTTTGTCTATTTATCATCCCACTCGGCCCCTATTTTGTCATCAAGCGACACATGTTTGTTGAGTAGGCTACACGTTGTTTCAATCTGCGCCTTGATTACGCATTGTGAGTGTGAAATTCTGATTGCCCCCTTTCTGCATTATGTTAATTGTATCTTTCTGAAATCTGAATATGTCAATTTCGTTCGCAGTTTCCTTAAAACTTCGTCGTTGCTCACAAGATATTCTGGCATTCTACAGAATCACATATCTGTTGCCACAAGTAACCTATTTTCCCGAAAAAATGTTTTAAATGTTTCAAGCGATAGTAATACTGGCTGCTCTGTCAATGAAATGCAAAATGATTCCTCGTAAGGAAACAGCTAATATCATCCTCACAAATTCATTGATGAAGAACATTTCCAGCATTCACAGTCCTATAAGATGACTGACATTATAGAAAACTTTGGACATCTTTGTTTCTAATAAATTTTCCTCTTTTCTAATACTTTCACTAGCTTTGGGAAGGCATTTTTGTATAAATCTGGTGCAGTCCTTGGATGTCAAATGTTATAAAACACTAGGATCAGTCTTTAGCCATGCCTTGAGTCCGAATCTCACTGGGTGGCGCACACAGCCTCTAATGTATTTACAACGTTTTCTTTTATGTACTGTGTCACGTTAGGACGTGGGCGATCTTTCTAAAATTTTAACTCTTTACCATCGCTGTTGCATACTAAAAACAACCGAGATAAAAACTTGCGTCGAAATCCCTTCACCCAAACACATTAGGTAGCTTAAACCGCGTTTCTCTCAAACCCTTCTTTCTTTAACATATCCTGTGAAGGTTCAATTTTCCAAGTCCTCCTTTCATATAATGTATGATATATGTTTAGAGATTTTCATGAAATCCCAAGATGAATCTGCAATGTTATTAGTCATGACCTATCATCTCGGCTTCAGTCACTTTCCCACTGTCGTAACGTAGCTTCTCTGTGTCTTTACTCGAAACATTTTCATGGTAATTCTTCTGATAAACTTTCCGCAATGGTACCTAGATTTGATGAATTTAAACGTAATACAAGACTGGCGGCAAGGTTTCATCATTTTACAGCTGGAATGGCTATCTGTAACTGTAAGTTCTATGCTGACTGTTTCTTATTTTGATGATAACAGTATCGCGCTTCTAGCTTTTGGAACTCTCTCCCCGTTTCTTGCCCGGGTTAACGTCGATCATCAAACACTTAAATGCAATGTCAATCGTTATCTACTGTCTTCTTAATTCTTGTTCTTTTATTGTCCGCTCTTCTTAATACTAGTTTTTTTTTCTTCTAACATTCTTTAACACTCAGTAACCCTTTGAGTCTCCATAGCTTTAATTCCTTTCTTGAGGTGAAATGATTAAAAGAAAGTGTTTTACTGAATTTTCAACTGTCTTTTTTTTTTTCTCATTTTTATCTTACGTCTCTTTCATTTTCCCATTTACTTTTCATTTCTCGTTGTTTACACGCCCCGTTTCTGTTATTTTCGTCCTCCATCTGTAGAACGTCCTGGGTATGACAGTAAACTACATCCGCGTCCTGGGTATGACGATAAACTACATCCGCGTCCTGGGTACGGCGATAAACTGCATCCAGCAGCAAGGTCTCAGATAATGTTTTCGTAAAAATAATGTTGCCAGCTATACGTTTTTGAAACAATGTTGCCAGCTATGCGTTTTTGAAACAATAATGTTGCCAGCTATGCGTTTTTGAAACAGTGTTGCCAGCTATACGTTTTTTGTAAAAAATAATGTTGCCAGCTATACGTTTTTTGTAAGAAATAATGTTGCCAGCTATACGTTTTTAAAACAATGTTGCCAGCTATACATTTTTTATTCCATACAAAATACACATTTAAAATTCATATAAACTGGATTTGGCATTAAATAACCCACAGTGGTTGATATGCCATAAAACCCAAACAAACAAAGAAAAAATCCATCTGTAGAATGAAATAGCTTTCACTTTGCAATCTAATTTTCACTCCGTGTAAGGCCCAAAAGCCACTCGATGAAGGTGGGTTAGTGTGATGTTGAATGAGCACAATGATATACAAGAAGCACAGTTCATGACATTATGTAGAAAAACAACGGATAATCCTAAAGATCAAGATTGTAATGATCCGGGGAACATCCGGCCGGGAGTCTGTACCATGAAAGAGTAGTCCTTGCGAAGAAGCTGTTAATACTTTTTATTAACGGAATACGAATGGAACGAGAGTGATTCATCCCTGTGTACTTGGTATGTCGGATCCCAAAAGGTCAGGGCTGGTGGGACCAGGCGTAGTATCACGCCAGAGCACTTGCCATTGACATAACGATAGAGCAGCGAGAGGCTTGCGACGTTTCGTCTCTAGAAAAGGAGTTATATACTGGAAAATGATTCATGACACACAAGGCTGCGTAAATGCTTTTACAATCTCTCAAGATAGGCAAGTGAAGAATGGACAGATCCAGCCGAGCTATGGCATGAATACTCCATTATTCTTAAAGGTTAGAGGCATTGCCTTCTCGACGATGATCTGCGACGATCCAAGTCAAGCTTTTCAAAGTAATCATTAAACAGCTAGAATAAATATACAAATGGTTAAGTATCTTACTCGCTGTTCCCTTTGTCTGTCTTGCCATCAGTATGTCCTGTAAGTGTTAAATTCTCCAAGCCCTATTTTCTCATTTTGTGTCCAAGAAATATCAACTTTCCCCTTTTGATCTGTATCTATAAGCACAACTAAGTAACTTCGAATCTTTTCTCTAAGGAGATTTCCCGACATTCATTAGAGGATAAATAAGCCATACCATTTCAACGCTCTTTTTTGTACACTATTTACATTGTTCGGACTGTTGTCTTCATCTTTATTGCCATCTTCACAAAGTTTCAGCAGTTGTACTCTGCGGCCTTCTTCGGACAATAGACGGTGGAATTTCTAACGAACTTTGTATTTAGATTTAGATTTAGATTGTTCTAGTTCCACGTGCCGTACCTTTTCTGGATATCTCAGTTTCAGTTATTTATCTTTAGTAATTTCAGTTATTTTTTTTTCACCTCGGGATTGCTTCAACCAACGCCATATGTGTTTGTGAGTTCAATACCTGGTCACAGCAGAGTTGCAAAAAAAAAAAAAACTTGAAGAGTTAAGTTACTAAAGGGAATTATCTGAAACTGAGATATCCAGAAATGGCACCTGGTGAACGAAATAAAAGGTTCAGTTCGAAATTCCAACTTTTATCACCTGAAGCAAACCGAAGCGTATAGCAACCGAAACGTCGTGAAGATGACAGTAAAGATAAGGACAACAGTCCGAACAATTTAAATAGTGTAAATAGTTTGGATACCTTAATTCAGAAATATAGACAAATATTTTCTTTGTTTCTAACGATCTTTATGTCTTAATACTTTGCTTATTTTCTGGAAGGAATCTTTCGTTATTCCGATGCGCCGTCGAATCTCCATCATCACGTACTAAATAATACTTAGAATGTATAATTCATGTTCTGTTCATGTTTTTTTGAATAACGGATTTCAATAAGACTTTTTTTTTTTTTCCTGAAAAAAAGTGCTAATAATCTCTTAAAAGATTAAAACGGGATTTGGAAAATCTTTTGATAACTCGCGTACACAGCCATCAATATCCTAATGTTTTATCTTGTCTTAAGCCTCGTTTATCCATTGCAAATCAAATTATATTTATTTTCTAAAGCATTACCAAAGTTTAAAAATAGAAAAGACTCCGGATGTTTTTGGCCCCGTCCGGAATCATAAGTAACAAAAAATAAACGTTATTTGGAGACTTGCTTACATAATTCTCCAGCCATTGGTTCTACTGAATAGCCACTAATTGATCAAGAAGGTTATGCATTGACATTTGAAACCAGGGGGAGGTAATCATCCAGCAGCATTAAAAAAATGCAACGAAGACAAATTTACGTATTTAATCAATAAGAAAAGTACTTTAATATATATGATGGTAGAAACGGAGTGTGGGGGTAAAGCTGAATTATTTTGTATTCGTGTTTCTTTTTTCTTTTTGGTTAAGCTATCCGATTATAATTGTGCTTGTTCCTCGCTTCATTAGTTCGCACGACCGATACGCTCTGCCAATACCTCATAAATAATAAACTATTCCGTTTTGATCGCGTGGAAAAAAGGTGAAAAGACTCTACAGTTGAGAAAATGAATGAATGAATGAAAGAGGAGAAGCTAGAAGTGTTTAACGACTGTTTTGGTGAATTGGAAAGTTGTCAATTTCAAATCTTTTCAGAAAACAGCAACCAGCATTCATATGTAATTGCAATATTTTATTGAAGTTAACTTCAAATCTTTAACGATACAATCTGGGGAATTTCTACGGACATTTTATTGCCGTAGAACTCGCCATCAGTTATTAACTTAAGAATTAGGGCTCATCAGAATATTAAA
>OZ010587.1:57190444-57265444 GCA_963932145.1 Acanthosepion lycidas | reverse complement strand
GATGTTACTTTTCATGGTGTATTTTTGGGTTCTGACTTCCTGTTTCGATTACAAGAGTAATGCTTTTCTAGAAAACTTTGTGTTAGAAAAAAATCAAGATTTTATCGTGATTGAATACAAATTAAATTGACTTGGGGGATACCAGAATTGAGTCCCATTTTCGGGCTAGGACATTTTAGAGCACCAGTCCATTACGGTTAATACTAATTAACAAGAAATAAAGAAGAAAATTTCACAGTTTGTATATTAAAATTTTCTGATGAATCTTATTTCACATATCTTTTCTTCCATCTCTCCTCGTAATCGAACAGAAATTGTCCACTGTTTATCTGAGGAATTGGCAGAGCCTAAAGTAAATGGTAACTAGCTAAGGAATTCCTGGAAGAAGCAGAATTCTAATAAAATAATATAATGAAATCATGACTGGTGCCAACGTTTGACTATCGATTTAATTTTTACTTGTTAGGAAGGAAAAATTTTTTTTTCTGTTAATAGAACAAAAACAGAACGGTTCTACTGAATTTTCAGGTTTATATCACTTTTAGAACTTAGTGTAAAAAGTGAAATAGTGAAATCAGGTAAGATTGCTGATTAGGTACAATGTTGAAATTTTACTAAAATATTGTTTTCATTTGTCAAAGGAATTCTTAATTGAAATGAGTAACACAAATTAAATTTTTAAAGTTCAGTTTTGTTATGACACAATGTTGGGGGGAGGTGACGATGACATCTAGGATAATCAGAGTGCGAGATTCCAGAACATGGAAAATAATTTATTCGAATGTGGTTAGAAGCAATACAAGGCCACGATTTTGATAGACCCGACAATACGAAAAAGGCTTGAATGTAGGTTCTCGTTTCCGCACCCTGATACGTACGCTAAAAAAAAAAAAAAAAAAATGTTTTACACCAGAAATCAAAGCAAATAAAATAATAATATTATCATTATTATTGTTGAAGGGTCCACCCCTTTTTACACAAATGGACTCACCCAGTATACACATATGCAGTGTAACCCGGATATAAGAGAGTTGTCGGGACCGGAGACGATGTATCTTATATCCGGGTTTCTCTTATATCCGGGTTTGGTCTATTTTGTTTACATTAACACAGGCTCTAATTTGGGACCAGATAAAATCTCTCCTACATCCGGGTTTCTGTTATATCCGGGTCTCTTATATCCGGGTTACACTGTACTACGGCTACGTAAAGACCCGAGAGAGCAAGACCGAAGAGTCGAGTCCAGAGTGACAGAGTAAAAGGTTGTAGGTAACCGGAAGAGTGAGGATGAGATAACAACGTTGTAGGAGTCACAGTGAGCGAGCACGTAGTCTCAGTAAGAAGTCATACAGCGATACTTCAATACCAAAGACTGTATAGATATTTTGCTACTAACCCGTATTCCTGGAACTACTAACCTGCTTTACCAGTTTGTATTATTACGTTAATACATTATTTTCATATATTCATTCCTGGCGTTTGTTATTTGTTGGTACCGGATTTTATTCCGGAATCCACAACTATTATAAAAGACAAGAATTTTATGCTTATCGACATAGCTGTACCCCCTGAGAGAAACACCATGAAAATGAGAAAGTGTTCGAATACACGGACATGGAGACTGAGATTAACAATATGTGGGGGATGAAGACTGTACTAATAGTAATCGGATCTCTGGGCCTTGTGAGAAACGGAATGGACAATTTTACTAACATTGTCCCAGGTAGCATCAACATAAAATTTGCGCAGAACATCGCCCTATTAGAAACATCCCATATACTTAGAAAACTGCAATCAGTTAAATGACAATTCTCCTATGGCGTCTAAGGACAATAATTAGGATACAAAGCAAGAAACATAAGATACCCAAATAATAAAAAATATACGAAATGTGTGCCTACGTTTCAAACGCTCTCCTTTTTGGAGAACAAAATTGTAATGCACATCGAACTAGCTAGATGCAACCGTCAGTTCTATTCTGATAGTTTATTTTTCTCGCGCTTCTCTCTCGTGGAAATCCATTCAGATTTCTTGCCTCCCTGCCAACTACAATCTGCAAAAATTTAAATGCAACGTTAGTCGGCATCTTCTGTCTTCAGGAATGTTGTTTCTTTATTTCCGTGATTTTTCGCATTCTCCTCCTTCACTTTCTGTAACGCTCTACGTCCTAGTAGTGGTATCGCTTTGCCTGAGATGAAATGAGAAAAAAAAAAGCATTCTCCTTCACTTTCTGTAACGCTCTACGTCCTAGTAGTGGTATCGCTTTGCCTGAGATGAAATGAGAAAAAAAAAAAAAGTCGTCATCGTTACCCTGGGTTTGAGCTTGCTGAGGTTGTTCAAGAGAAACAATGTGGAGTAATGTATAGCGGCTCGAATTGAGAAATGGGAGAGCCGAGTTCAAATTCCAGTCGAATCCATTAGATTCACTTATGTGCTAATATCCTTGGGAAAGGTATGAATCCTCTTCTTCTTCCCATCAACTATAGGTAAATAGTAGGACAGACCGGGTTTTATAGCCATGCACGGCAACTGGTCTACCGCAGAATGAAATGGCAACCTACTGCCCGAAAAAAAATTGCATCGTTAGTCATGTATCGAAAGATATATGGTGGCCTCAGAATGGCACATAACTGAATGAGGTGATCCAAACTTCATTCCACTAGATTGAGCAGACTCTCTTGGAAACTTTCGTAAATCTCCCCCTCAATTTAATTACAATGTAAACACAAATATACATGAGTTATTAGCTAGCCGCCCTAGGGGACATGTATATTTTATTATTAATATTCTTATTTTTCTTAGGTTTCTGGTGTATACTCATTACTTTCCGGGTCCCGACCAGAAACCTAAGGTCAGAAATGGCATCATGACTTTTTACCCTAAGCATTTTTGAAAAAAAATCGCACATACATTACATAAATAAAGCCTTTTCAACGTCACAACTCTCTCTTCTCACGTCCGAAATTTCACTGTTTGTCTTTACCCAGCCTGATGATGAAAGTGCAAAGTTTTGAACTTCGGGCAATTTCTGACAGAATTTCCTGCAGGTTCGAGAAGGATCATTCGTAATTTTGGAAAAGTTGATCAGTGCAATTAATCGTCGCATAATTTCGGTTGTCTTTAATAATAATAATAATAATAATAATAATAATAATAATAATAATAATAATACATAGTTTCTGATGTATACTCAATTCTTTCCGGGTCCCGACCAGAGAGCTAAATTCAAAAATAGCTACCAGGAATTTCTTCAATCACTCTATTGGAATATTTTCCAATCAATCCAAGGGCTCCAACTACAACAGGAATTGTTGATGTTCTCCTGTGTCACATTTTTGAGATTTCGATTTCAAGATTCTAGTATTATGATAATTTTTTGAAGATCTTTAAAGACACATTGCAGTTTTCAGGGATTGCCATATCAAAAAGAAGGCACATTTTGTCTTTAATCACGACGTCTGGGCGATTAGCTTTGATTGTTCAAGTCTGTGTGTATTGTAAAATGCCATAAAATCATAACAGGTCTTATCACTGTGATCAAGTCCGGGTGGTGTTCATACCAATTTCTTGCAGTTTCTTTTCCGTAAGTGTTGCAGATTTTCCAATGCAGATATTGACCGACTCTGTCTTGCCGCGTTTTATATTCAGTGGGTGCCAATACTGTGCAAGCTGATACAAGATCGTCAATTGTTTCTGGATATTTATCACAGAATTTGCATTTTGGACTAACACAATTTTTCAGTATGTATTCTTGTTAATTTCTAGTTATTATTATTATTATTATTATTATTATTATTATTATTATTATTATTATTTTCTTTGATTTCTGGCGTTTACACATTTCTTTCCGGGTCCCGCCCAGAGACCTAAGGTTAGAAATGGCATCATGACACTTTCCAATGACAAAAAAAAAAAAAAAAAATATTACATAGATAAAGCCCTTCGTAAAGTGTGGGCTGTACTTGTCATAACAATTTTTGTGTCTTCTTGAGGCATGGACTTCCAGGAATCCCTTCAATTAGTCTACTGCAATATCTGGGCGGTTGGCTTTGATTGTTCTGTCAGTGTGCATTGTGTAGTCCCATAGAATTGTAACAGGTCCTATCTCCGTAACCGGGTCTGGGTGGTGTTCATACCATTTTTCTTTCAGTCTCCTTCCCGTAGAAGTTGCAGATTTTCCAGTGCAGATATTGGCCCACTCTGTCATGCCGGGTTTTATATTCAGTGGGTGCTAATATCGTGCAACATGATACAGCATGATCAATCGTTTCTGGATATTTATCCCAGATTCTGCATTTTGGACTGACACAATATTTTAGTATATGTGCTTGATAATTCCTAGTTAACAAGCATTGGCCCTGTGTAGCAAGGATAAAACCTTCAGTTTCCGCTTTCAACCCTGCACTACGTAGCCACTGATGGGTACGGGTTTTGTCTACGTCAGCTTGTTTGGTATGGGCAGAGTATTGGCCATGAAGCGGTTTATCTTGCCATCGCTTCTGTATCTGGTCGGTTGCATTCATCTTTCCTGTCTTTTTTTTGAGTATTTTGCAGTTTCAGCCGATGTATTGTGCTGTACTTGCATCTCTACGCCCATTTGAAACTCCATTTTGAATTTATTGGCTTCTTTTATTACGGGGTAAAGACGCTTACTACTTTCATGTTCCTTGACGCATACCATCAGCCAGTCTTCTGTAGTTTTCAAGTATCTTTGGAGGCCAATTGTTGTAGTTTTGTAGGACTGTTCTAGTTGAACTAATTCTCTACCTCCTTCGGATCTGGGCACATACAGACGATCAACATCAGCTTTAGGATGATCCATGCGATAGCATGTGAGAAGCTTTCTCGTTTTGGCGTTCATTCGCTTAATTTCAGCTATGGTCCAGTTAAGGAACTTAAAGCTGTATTACACCACAGGGACAGCCAATGTGTTTATGACTGATATTCTGTTTTTCGAGTTTAGCTCAGTATTTAGTACCAGGCGTACACGCCTGTAGTACTCTTTTCGTATTTTTTCCTTCATTTGGGGGTGTTGTATGCCATCTCCTTCGCTAATTCCTAGGTACTTATAAGCTTCATCATGCTCCAGTTCCCTAATCTTTGTGACAAAATCTAAATCTATTAAGGGTGTTTCTGTAATTCTACCTTTCTTGAATGTTACATTTGCACATTTATCTAATCCGAAGTCCATACCTATGTCGTCACTGAAGTATTTTACAATATTGAGTAGGGCTTTCAACTCATTGTCGTCTTTGGCAAAGAGTTTGATTATTATTATTATTATTATTTCCTTTGATTTCTGTTGCATACACATTTCTTTCCGTGTCCCAATAAGCGACCTAAGGTCAGAAATGCCTTCATAACATTTCTTACTGACATTTTTTTTGTAAAAAAACTCAAGAAACTACACTGAGATCATACACATTTTACATAGATAAAACTAATACATTTTGTTAATATATTTTAAGGTATGAGCTCTCAGAAACCCCTTCAATAAATCTATCGGAACCGTTGCCAATCAATCCGAGGGCCCCAAATTCAAACGGAATTATTGATGTTTTCATGCTATATTTTTTAGATTTTTTGATCCTTGTATTAGGTTGGTGCAAAAATAATATCATTTAACGTCAAAAAACGATATTATTTTTGCACCAACCTAATATTTTGATAGTTTTCATCAAAGATATATTACAATCTGTAGGGAGTGACATTCTGTTACTATTGTCTTTGATCACAATTTCTCGGCGATTAGATTTGGTTGTTCTGTCCGTGTGCATTATAAAGTCCCATAAAACTATTTCAAGTCACATCTTTGTAATTATTATTATTATTATTATTATATGAATTTCTGATCTTTGATATTCAAATGTTAATTATACGAGAAGGCGAAGATTGTACTATCTCAGCCTTCCCGTGTCGTTTATAGATTTTTAAGCTAGGAGCATTGGAAAATGTGTTTAAAAGTAGAGATGGTTTTTATAAGATTAAAAAAAAAAATAATATAAAATCGGAAGAAAATTACAAAGTCAAAATCTGAGTAGACTTCAAAATTGGAAATAAGAATAAAACTGAAAGAAAAGAACAAAACTGATTGAAAAATCGCAGCAAAACACACAACAAAGAAGTCGGTTTTGTTATCTTTGAGAGAAGGATTTTATCAGTAAAGAAACTTCAAAGACTGATGCAAAAACGAAAAAAGAAATGCCTGAAACTTAAAAATAGAAGTTGATTCGGCTGTGAGACTACCATTCTAACAGAGACAAAAAAAAAAAAAAGTCGCTTACCAGAATATATCGCCAAGGTTCCTTACAAAGGTAGCAGCTTTTCATTTTCTCTTACCTAAGTAATAAAAGTACTTAGACAAAAGTAGGTAAAATTTAGAAGCTACTGATGAAATAAGTATTTTAGGTAACACATTTCTTTTTTGTTTAATCCCAGTTTTCTTGAAAAGTCACGTAAAAATATTTACTTATTTCATCACAAGTAAGAAAACATGAGGCCGCGGTTTACTCAGCGTGAAAGAATATAATACATAAGGAACATGAAAAATTATTAAAAAAACGAAACAGAAATTAAGAAGTCAAAAGATAAGGCTGGACATTCTATTTAAATTTTTTAAGGTCAAATTTGGCTGGAAATCAAGAAGCTTGAAAAGAGATTCACAATCGAGAAGTGTGAGAAAAGAAATTGTTAGCATAAAATATCCGGTTACATCTAGCCATTTCGACAGTAAAATAATGAATTCTTGCCGCCAATCTAGTACTACGTTTAAATTTGTAAAGTCTTTGTACCAAATATGAAAGTGATATTTTTTTTGTTAAATAAAAAAAAATATGGCGTGGAACAAGGGCAAAACGGGGATGGTGAATACCGGTCTTCATTTATCTTATAATTAAACTTACCTAGCTACAAACACAGACATAACTGTATTCCTTAAACCAAAACAACACATTCTTACTTACCATTCTTGTTAAAGCCACCACAAGAACTCTGAGTCTCTATAAAGTTCTAACTATCCCCATATGTACAATTTTTTTTGGGGAGTTGGGAAATAAAAACGACAGCATTTAAAAATGAAATCCGAATGGCATATCAACACATCTATGGGTTATTTAATGCCGAAATTTAAATATTTTGTATTCAATTTTATGGCTTCATTTACATATTTTTGGGTGCAATTGTACGCTTTTAACTACAGCTTTTGTACATAAATTTCTATTTTCAGTGTAAACGCGTATATATATATATATATATATATATATATATATATATATATATATATATATATATATATATATATATATTAGGTATAATATGTTCGGAGATGATAAACTTGTATTGGTTGTATTTTACTATATATATATATATATATATATATATATATATATAATTAGGTTGGTACAAAAATAATGACGTAATAATGTCGTTTTTGAGGTATTTTTTAACGTCAAAAAACGTCATTATTTTTGCACCAACCTAATAGATACTAGCAGTAGAGCCCGGCGTTGTCCGGGGATGTAACAGTAAGAGATAGATCATCAATAAAGACTGAAAAATAAAATTGACAAAGATTATTGTTTAAGTTTGACGAACACGCATGTCTTAATTAGTTTTTTTTTTGTTTTCTTTTACGAATTGGTCAAACCCAAACTCAAACCAAAACATTGTTTTCAGTCGTTATGAGTCTACTGATTGAATAGAATTTTATTATAAACAATTGTCTTGTAAATGGAATTTTTAAAGCATTCTGAATGCAAAAATAAAGAAAAAAGTGTGCAAGACAATAAGAAACACTACCTGCCCCCCAAAAAAAAGAAAAAAAAAGTGAAGTTTTGTTGAAATCGGTTGAAAAATGTAGGAAATCCGATCCCATATATAAACGAACACGCACAAACAACCTGGGTTTTATAATAAGTATAACTCGATATGAGTTGTCCCCCTTTCATTCTAACGATGCCTCTTAATCTTGTTTAAAAAATTGATTTCGTTCAAAAACAATTGTGTTTTCCAATTTTTGGCGCTGTCAGAACCACCGCAAGGTAATTTTACGTGGTCCTGTGAAGTTTTGTTGAAATCGGTCCAAAAATGCAGGAAATCCGATCCAATATATAAACGTACAGACACACACACACACAACGTGGGTTTTATAATAAGTATATGATGATATGTCCGAGAGGATAAAATTGTATTGGTTGTATTTTACTATAAAAATTATACATTTAGTGCTCCCTTGTTATATATTTTACTATAAAATGTAATATTGGTCATTTTACTATTTTAAATGCATAACATGTAATTTCACTACAAAAATGTATTGTTGGTAATTTTTTTCTAAATATGTATTGCTGGTATTTTTTACTATAAAATGTATTTTATACTTTCCTAGACTTTTGATTTTGGTCTTGGGGTTCACTATCTGCTCCTAGCTGGGATCTTATCGGGTGCTATCATCACGTGTTAGGGTGAAACTGGGAACAACAATTAATAGGTGCTTCCACGCTCCTCAAAACCTCCACCCTTCGGATCAGAGACCTTACTACCGGATTTCGTTTATCGTCATAACCAGGACTAAGTTACAAAGAGGAACGTTCGCGAGAACAATTGCCATGAAATATTTATAGAAAAGGTTTCATTTTAAATTCTATATTTGGTAGGAAAAGTTTTTTCAAGGACTTTAAGGTGACTCTCATGAAGAATTAGATGAACGCTGTGCGCAAGCAACGAAGAATTCGTAAGTAAAATGGTAACAAAGGGAACACTTACAGGGTGCGATGGGTAAATTGTCAGCATTTTATATTTTTAATTTCGCGCATGCGCATTGTTTGATTTTGATTTTGCTGACTACACAGCATAGTAGAGTTAGTGGGGCACCGTCTATGAGAAAAAGAGCAACCATGACGGAATCGATTCCGCCAGAAAATTGGAAACGATCTGCTGTACTGCTTGGCATTCGCACGAACATTTCAGAGTATTTGGCTGTCAATCTGAGAACAGGACAGAGGATTCAGAAAGAGTTAGATGAGTCTCATGGTGATTAACTTCGTGCGGCAGCATGAAAACTCCATCTGATCGTTCTGATGGCGATTACGGAGATGCTTGGAGTGACACTAATGTTGGCGACGTTATACGTCCATTCATACTGCCACAGGGTCTCAGACTCAACACAGAGATCTACATCAAGAGCCTTGAGGAGGTAGTGCTGCCTTGAGACACGAGGGTGGCTGCTGGAAGATTCTATGGCTGTCAAAACGACTCAACATGCCACACAAGAACCCAGTCATAGCTGTAACATAATTTCTTCGGCCACATCATCCTTTAAATCAGGTCACCTAACTCTCCAGACTGTAACCCCCTTGATTATCATGTGTGGGGCCCAGTTGAGCGGGGGACCAACAACACTCATTGCAATAACAAAGATGAACTGAAGACAAGGATTAGGATAGCATCGAACAACAAGGAAACCGTATAGAAGAGTTGCAACACATTCCGACGTTGTCTGGAAGTCTGTGGTTGAGGCAAATGGCAATTTTATTGAATAAATTTACTCTTTAATATTTCAAGATAATTTCGTGTAATTTTGGTAAATATATCTGTTAAAACGAGATGTCAGTGTTATTTTCATTTTCGCGTCATTTAGACGACAATTTATCCATCGCAATCTGGATAACCAGAATCAGAAGAAAAAAGCTGCTATTTCTTGAACATCTAATAAGGAAGGAAAGCTTAGTCAATTCAAAGAGCATATTGAGTTCGGGCACTGCTAGCCTCTCGCTACTCTATTGCTGTTCCTATGGCAGGTGTTCGCACGGGATCGGTCTGGAGCATATCTTGCGGAATTTAGTATTAGGGTTGTGCAAAAATAATGACGTAATAATGTCGTTTTTTGACGTTAAAAAATACGTCAAAAAACAACATTATTACGTCATTATTTTTGCACTAACCTAATAATATCTTGAGAATAAAATAAATTAAAAAATATCTGATGATACGTCGCTCTTAGGACGAGAAATAAGCAGACTCTGAAATTACAGATTAAATCTACAGACTGTCAGTGATCGCTCAGAATTTCCAGAGTTTGCACAAAAGCATTGTGCTTTGGAAACTTTTGCAGTAAATATATTTTTGGTTGTAAATATGTGACAATAATGAGAATGATATGTGGATATCTTTCCTTAGGTGTTTATAAATTGTACAATGCTTAATTATTAACGTTAACAAACTATTTAAAATTACTAAATTGTACTTGGATTAAACGAAAATTACTCACAATATAATCCATATTACTTATAATACATTCTTTCTGGACGTCAATTCTGACGGCACGTGTTCACTAGTAGATAAGTAAGAAGGAATAAAGACAAAAGAAAAACTTGTCTTAGGTAAGTCATGACTAATATAAGATTTCCATTTGTCATTTTTCATATTGTTTTTTTACAGATATACTTTCCCTGAAATTTTTACGTATAATTACGGTTCACAAAGATATTTGACTGCAAGCATTTCGGCAGTTCCCAGGATATTCTTGAACCCTGATATATTCCTTGGATCCACTTTTCTCGTAGGCCCTGTATTTGAATAGGATGTCCTCACTATTTGATGGTCGACGACAGTAAGTGCTTCCGTATTTCGAAATATGGTACCTTATTCTACCAATGTACCATAAGGATTCTTTGTATTAGGTTGATGCAAAAATAATGACGTAATAATGTCGTTTTTTGACGTTAACAAATACGTCAAAAAGCAACATTATTACGTCATTATTTTTGCACCAACCTAATAGTTACGACACGTTGAATCGTTCAAGATTATGCAAACGGTGATGTTATGAAGACCAGGATTTGAGTCTGCGTTTTACTGGGAAGATTCTTAGAAATGTGTCTATTGTCGCTAAATATTTAATAGTAAACGTGTCAATTTCTCCATCTATTCCGTACTTACGTTTTAGTTCATGCCTATGCTACGGGCAGCAGGTTACCTGTACCGTTGATGTTAGCCAAGGGAACGGTGAGAATGTTGGCCTAATAGGTAGTTTACAAACACTGAAAATGCATGAATTTTAACCCCTCCAGAAGGAATTATCTGTGTATTATGCAACCGGTCACCGAAAATGCATAGTTTTACCGACCTGAATATTAGAGAAATCTTATTAAAGAAAAATATGGGCTTTCCGACAGGATTTGAACCTGCATCCTCCTTAGCGGGAGAAACGGTTGTTAGATCCGGCGTACTTTCAACCAAGTCGGACACGAAGGGCGTCGCTGATCAAGCAAGACCGAATACCGCCTCTAAGCACAAATGCTCCTCGGCTAAACTAATAAGATGTTAAAAAGATCTCTCAAATATTCTGGCCTACAGGCGAAAATAAATATCTCTATCTATAAAAGGCAGGATGTGTGTGTGTGTGTGTGTGTGTGTGTGTAACGAATGCACGGCCACAATTTTCGACAGATTTGCACCAAAATTTACATGCACATGCTCCAAGTTAGTGGGAAGGCCAAGACCGACCTTGCATTTCCCAACTCCCATCGATAGTGGAAATAATCGATTTTTTTCATGCTTCTACGGCAGTTTTCATGTAGTTTGCGGCCATTTTCTACTAGTCAGAGTAAGAGCCAATATCTGGCTGCCACGAATATGCAGGAAGATTCTATTGGCCAGCGTGAGAGTCAACAGCTGACTGACACGAATGTTAACTAGCATACTAGCATGCAAAAAAAATCGATAGCTGCATTCGTCACAAGTGGGAAAATTTTAAATCTGCATGGCACTTTACTCTAATTGGCTCATTCGCTTGCTTAAACTGAACGTTGATTCTGATTCCGCAGAACTGGGTTGGGTGTGAAAAAGTATTTGTTGTTAACATTCTTTTTTCATTCGTTTTTTCCAGTTACGAGTCCTTTTTTAAAGCTGATCGTTTTGTGTTCATTTTGTTTAGTTCTTTTTTCGTAACAGATTTAATGTTTAGTATAGAGCTTAGAAAAAATTCGCAGTGTGAGATAGGCAAGAAGTAAGGCATGTAGCAACATCAGCACGGCAAACGCCGGGCCATGCTGCTAGTACGGTTTAAAATAAACGGATTGCCTACTCATATACGGGTATCTAATAAAAACAACATTTAAAGCGATAAAAAAAGATATATTATGTGAACATACGTATCCCCTACTGCTTAACGATACAGAAACTGAGAAAAAAAAAGCCTACGTCCTCCATCTGTATCGATTATCGTTCATACGAAGAGAAAGATAAGTCTCTTTGGCGCCACAATTTCTTTCAGTCGGACAACTCCAAGCAGAAGAAAAGCGACACTGCTGTAAGCTCAACCTTTTCTTCAGACATTAATTAAGCTCCTGCTACACCTGACACAAAATCTGTCCGTTCAAACAGATACATTACCGCCCCTCCCATTTTTCATTCACGATACAAAGCTATAATACATTCGAAGTGTTTGCGTGTTGCTTTACACTGTCAAGAAGTTAAATAATGTTTACGTAAAAATATCTTCTAAAAATCAATTTTCTTTTACCTTTGATTCCATTATGCTGCTTTAAACATTTTTAAAGCCGTTTTTATACTTAAAGCACATTCTTAACATTTAAACAATCGCTTCGATTAACATCTTTACTGTTCAAACCGTCAGTGTTAAAAGCTTTTAAACAAGGTTTTCAACTTCCGTTTCATGGGTGTCAAAAGTTGTTTCATCTTCCGAACGAATAAAAAAATCTTTCAAGTCTAGTATTTAACTTTAACTTCTCTTTTTTATCGGTTGTTCAAGAATGAATTGTCTTTTGTAGTTAAGGCTAGTCCGGCACAAGGTCACTTGCGAAAACAGGCGATCCTAAATCAGGAAAAAAAAAATTGCTAACTGAGTAACGACGCTATGAATTTTATAACTATACTAGCCGAATTACCTTCGCCTTTCTGAGTGTTAAACATCTTTTTTGTAAGAAAATGATGATTGATCATTGTTATAAATTATGGAGAACAATGATGCATTTCAATATTACTCAATGATCTTGCCAATGTGACCTCCATCTTCTGGCTTTCTCCTTCTATATTTTGGATAGGAGTCATTCTCTTGTTCAAATTTAAATTTAATTTTAATCAAAGGGAAAATATTTCAGTGGTTGGGGGGGGTGCAAAAACAGCTTCGTCCGGCCCCTTTGATATGTATTAAATGCAATACTTGATTGAATGAATTCATGAACAAATTTCAACATTGATATGACAGTTGAATTGTCGCAACAAATACGTATTGTAAGGCACTGCCCACTAATTGGTAATTTCTCAACTTGACGTCCATATTTCCTCATTTTGATTTTACCGATATGATCTCCCACTTCTGTCTTTTTTTCATAAAGATTTTCGCGGTAATTGTTCTGATGAGCTTACATCTTTGGTACCTAGACTCGGAACGAATTTAAGCGTGGTACTGGAGTGGCGTCAAAGTTTCATCATTTTACTGTTGAAATGGCTAAACGTAAGTTCTATGCTAACTGATTCTTTACTTTCAATTGGCGCTTGGGAATATCTCTTCAGTTTTCTTGCTTTCAAGTGAACTTTGATCTTCAAAAATTTAAATGCAATGCCAGTCTTTATATTGTCTTGTTACTTCCTGCTATTATTGTTATCAATCTTTTATAATGTTTTTATTTAATATTATCTGACACTCAATAGCCCCTTACATCTTAGTGGCTTTATTGTCTTGCTCGGTGGTGAAATGTTAAAAAAAAAATAAAATTCTGTCTAAATAGCTATAAAACTAAAACAACTTTAAATGAAGGGTGTTTCATTAAGACGGATTATATATATAAGGGTGTTTCATTAAGACGGATCAAAGTCAGCAGCAAATAAATCAGTTATTGGTGAAAATGTATTTATTTCTCTATTCAATCATGTTATTTAAGTCATGGCAATTAAGAGTGAAAAAAATATCGCTCAAATATCCGCCTATTATGGGACCTATCTTTATGAACTAAATGGACTCGTCTTATCACTATATATACTAGGATATTATGCCTCTCAAGGTCTACAGTTGACCTGTTCCAGATGAACAGTCGAACTCTCTGCCTTCGGGCTGAGAGGAACTCGGACCAGGCTCCGCCGAAGGGCAGAGTCTCGATAGGGGAGGTTGACTGCCCCTGAACCCGTTTATACGTGTTCAAAGAGGGATTATTTTTGGCCGAGCCTACGGGCTCGGAGATCCCACGTTAAACCGGCCTGGTGCCATATGTAACCCTCGTGGGTGGGTAACTAAATATCGCTGTCTACAGTTGACCTGTTCCAGCTGAACAGTCGAACTCTCTGCCTTCGGGTGGAGAGGAACCCGGACCAGGCTCCGCCGAAGGAGAAATTGACTGTCCCTGGACTCGTTTATGCGGGTTCAAAGAGGGATTATTTTTTGGCCTTATGCAACATGTAACCCTCGTGGGTGGATAACTAAATATCGCTGTCTACAGTTGACTACTGTACTTTACCATCAGTCAGACGTGCAACACTTTTGTATTCGTTCTTTTTGTTTAATAATATGTTTTCACTAAATTGTTGAGTTCGAGTTTTCTTTCTGACCTATTCTGGGTACACAACACCGCCAAATCTGAAAGAAAAAGAAAACAAATCATTAGATGCTTAAACTTAATTCACATTTAAAATCGGTTCAAGTTATTGAAACACTGTTTAGAATGAGTTAAAATATGGTTTATAGAAGATTTAGCCGCGTATCAGAGACAAGAGAAATTTCTAGGGTACATAATAAAAAGGGGCTTATTAGATTGACTGAAGATAAGAGAGACGGAATAAACCACAGATAACATAACCAGTGAGTTTGTGTATATGGTTGAGAGAACAAAAGTTAGGAGATATTAAAAAATATATATATATACAAATCTTGCTTAAGGTTACAAAGGAAAGGAAGTTGTGGTGCGTAATGCTCACTAACATCCTGAAGGGACACGCGATATACAAGAATCAAACCAATGGAGTATTGAATAAAATATGAGTAATATAAATTAAATTAAAGATTACAACGTTTAGGGATGGAATTTTGCCAGTAGCAGTTGCAAGTAGAGAATTAACTAGAAAATTGCCAGGTGTGGAATCTGTGTGTAGGTAGCAGGCTTTGCATAGGAGAAAAGTAGAAGTCGAAACTAGCAGTAGAGCCCGGCGTTGCCCGGGGATGTAACAGTAAGAGATTGATCAAGTATCGACCATCATAAAGACTGAAAAATAAAATTGACAAAGATTATTTGTTTAAGGTTGACAGACACGCATGTCTTAATTAGTTGTTTTTTTTTACGAATTGCTCAAACCCAAACTGAAACAAAAACATTGTTTTCAATCGTTATGAGTCTACCGATTGAATAGAATTTTATTATAAACAATTGTCTTGTAAATGGAATTTTTAAAGCATTCTGAATGTAAAAAATAAAGAAAAAAGTGTGCAAGACAATAAGAAACACTACCTGTCAAAAAAGTGAAGTTTTGTTGAAATCAGTTGAAAAATGTAGGAAATCCGATCCCATATATAAACGAACACACACACACACACACACACAAGCATAAACAACCTGGGTTTTATAATAAGTATAACTCGATATAAGTTGTCCCCCTTTCATTCTGGCGACAGTATGTCTATTAATCGTGTTTTCAAATTGATTTCGTACAAAAACAATTGTATTTTTTTCAATTTTTGGCACTGTCAGTACCACCGTAAGGTAATTTTACGTAGTCCTGTGAAGTTTTGTTGAAATCGGTTGAAAAATGTAGGAAATCCGATCCAATATATAAACAGACACACACACACGCACACACACACACACACACCCGCACACACACACACACACACACAACCTGGGTTTTATAATAAGTATGATTCAGCAGAGTCAAAAAAAATAATTTGGGCAATGTTTTCATTTTAAAATGGTGCTTACTGTTGCTCAAAGATTAACATGAGTTTCTCAGAGATCAATTCGCTAGTCTGTAATCTGGTGATTGGCCATACCTGTGGTTTTATGCTTTACTAAAGTAAATTTGCTGAATATCTAGCCGTGAATTCGAAACAAATGAAATTTCTACAGCACATAAAGTGGAAAGAAATTTAGGCAAATTGGACACTCACAGGACATACCTGATAGCAAGAAAGGCAATGTAAAGCAACGAATAACCTACCTAACGCGTTTATGCTGGTCAAAAAGAGATTAGGAGCAATATCAAAAAGACAATAATTACTGACAGTTGGAAGTTGTGGAGAGCAATGATCGCCAACGTCCGAAAGAGACACGGTAAATACAAGAATACAATGGCATGGTGGAGTAATGTACAGCGGCTTGGATTGAGGAATCGGAGAGCCGAGTTCGAATTCCAGTCGAATCCATTACATTCACTTACGTGCTAATACCCTTCTTCCCCCTCCATCTATGGGTAAATAGCAGGACAGACTGGGTGGCAACTGGTCTACGAGAAGGATAACTCTGAATTCAAAACCTGCGGAGGGTCGTTTGGGGACCTTGTGACACGTAGTGCACCAGGTCTTTGTAATCGGCCCTTCAAAAAGTGTGGATAGTCCTGCACATGTGCTATACATACGGGTTTGGGGCCCGCTTGTGAATTCCAAATTCCCATGAAACTCCAATATTGGAGTCGGCTCAACCCACCCTGGGTGAATGCCGTTACAGGTAGGTGGGGGTATAATGGAAACGTTTCTTGTTACCGACAAAATCTTTTATTCAAATACGTCGTCGTCGAGGACCGTCTTTTAAGACGGAATCGACAGGATACCTTTATTATGGATAGATTCTCGTTAGCTGACTAAAGCCACGCGGAGACGGAACAGTTTTCTTCAAGGAAGGCTTCTGAAAAGACCTTGGAAAGTAGGCGAGAAGGGAATAAGTGTGTGACCTATTCAACTGTGTTTCGTGTCAATGCAACCGACACAGGGATCGCAATACGGCCGCCCTGAAGACATGTAAAATCATCCATAGACAATTTGAATAGTTAGCTTGTGATCGGGCCACATGGCAACGTGTTCACATAGATGTTGTTCAACATGTAATAATATATAGCAAGAAAACTCATCAGCAGTACGCATCCACTACCGAGAATTGAAACTCGGACAGTTAGGTTGTCAAGCAAACATCAGACCAACTGTTCCAATAGGCCTCGGTTACGGAGAGATTGCAAATCAGACGCAACATAGCGCCGCTCACTCACATATTCCGTGGTGGAACCATACTGCGTTCTCTGAAACCACAGGACTGTCCCCCCTGGAGTCAAGACTACTCTCACCAAGCGGCGCTATGTTGAGTCTGTGCTGTGCCCCCTGGAGCCACGACTACTCTCACTGAGCTGCGCTATGTTGAGTCTGAGTTGCAATCTCTTTGTCACCGAGGCCCATTGGAACAGTTGGTATGATGTTTGCTTGACGACCTAACTGTCATGGTTTCAATTCTCGGTAGTGGACGCACACCGCTGATGAGTCCCAAATATAGGACGAAACGACCTGCATTCTGTTGAGGTTTTTATCAGACTCGATGAATTAATTAAATATAATTATCAAATCCTCCTAATAATTACTATGTATGTATGTATGTATGTTGTGGCATAGTCAAGAAGTGATGTGTGTGTTTCTGTTTATATACATTTAAGAATGCGGGCTCTTTAATTATAATTGTTTTAGTGACAGATGACTGTTTTTGTCGTATGAGTATTGCTTCAAGGATCATGAGTTTGTTTTTACTATTTTACTTGCCTAGTATTTGTTATTGTTTCTAAGTAGCTGACTAATGTTACTATCACCGTTAGGTTGATTAATAATGTGCTGTCTAATGACGCTATAGTCCAGTAGGTGGCAGGTGAGTCCCCGTGAGAGTATGATTACGGTGTAATTTATTTACAGAGAAACATTCTCTAAGTGGGTAAGTATTCTCAAGATAAACTTTACTCTTATATAGGGAGTTAGAGGCACAACTGTATTTTTTATTAGAACTTCTCAGTGTAGGCCGGTTGTTTAATAAAACAGCAACTTAAACAGATGTACACACATCTAGTAATAAGCTATATATATATATATATATATATATATATATATATATATATATATATATATATATTGGGCATATAGTGGTGGTGTTAATAATATCTATCTATTTATTTATCTATCTATCTATCTGGTGAACTCTCCTACCGTGAACGATAAATGAGGGTCAGCATTGTATGGCACCTTTCGTTTTACACTTATGTATGAAAGCATGTGGCATTGTGAAGAAAATCAGGTAAGGGAAAGACATATTTCATTTGTGCTTTCTTAAGTGTGATACTGTCGCAGCTTTGCCATCTCTCTCTCTCTCTCTCCCTATATATATATATATATATATATATATATATATATATAAATAAAAAGAAAGAACAGTAAGATATATAATCCGGTGTTCTTATAGATATTTTATATTTTTTCAAAATAGTGCTCAATGTAAATTTACAGAGCATTAATATTATAAATTAATTCATTTAAAATATGTTTTTTCCCCACACAGTTCTAACCATATTTCAAAAATGGAAGCTGAAAGCTACGAATTTAATTTTGTAATTAAATTAAAGACATTAGTACCATTTCATCCTCAAGCGATATATCAATATATATATATATATATATATATATATATATATATATATATATATATTAAGAAACATAAAAAGTATGTTAAACATAAAAATGTCTTTAATAAATAAATTGTCGGACTTTGTCCATTTCTTAATGTATGATGTCATTTGTTTACATTTGATACGCCAAGAGCAGTTATGAATGTACGAGATTGCCAACCGAGCGATCATTTGTGGCCGAGAGGTTAGGCACGTCAAGCTAAATGACGGTTCCGTATAGGATGCAGGTTCGAATCCTGTCAAAGGACGTATATTTTCTATGAAAATTTCTCGGACATTCAGGCCGGTAAGTGTTATTTAATATTGTTTATTATAAACAGAGCATTTACTTAAATACTTGTATCTATAAAAAGAATGTTAAACATAAAAATGTCTTTATATATATATACATATTAAGAAGGCTTATACATTTGTCACAAACCGCGACATGGTATTCGGAGGTTCCTGTATATATTGGTACAAGTAGTATTCTCCTCCGCGTGGACCTCATGTCGCTAATATCCCGGTAGAAGTTGAACGAACTGGACTACGAAACTCATGTAGCTTCCTTTATACACCTTTCAATATCCGACTATCACTTTTGCAAGCATTTCGACAATTTCCTGCAAGTGTTGATTTGCAATAACCAAATGGCAACTGAAAGTATCTATGACGAATTTATCGGTTGCAGGACACCAGAATTCTTATGCTACCGAAATAAATTGATTTATTTCTTGCTGAGTTTTATCACTGGACAACGCATACTATACACTCATAGTATTACCAACTAAAAATATATATATATATAGTTATGTGGCCGAGAGATCAGAGTGGTTAATTTCTGACCATAAGACTCGGGTTCGAATTATACTACTTTTTTTTTTTTTTTTTTTTTTTGTCAGGAAGGTAAGGTGACAATATGGGTCTGGGAAGACGATCTCAAAGTGAGGCACCGTGAAGTGTCTGGAAGTTTTATGAGTGAAATTGGGTAGGGGGAGTGTTCGGAAGTCTTCGAAATGTGTGGTGATAGAAGAGTCAAAAGTCATCGTGACTGAGTGTGTGAGCGTATTGGAATGGGTCAGTTACTGCTCGAGTCATAGTGTTCGTTCTCATAGGGAAATTGTAACAGACGTCTGCTCAGCATAGTTTCAATATTGACCTCAGATTCTCTCTGTAAGTGCTGAAGAAACACAAATGTGCCTGAGCAGATGTCTGCAACAGGGATGAGCTGCTCATTCCAGTATACTCCACAGAATGACTACTTCTTTTCTACGTGCCTCTTCAGGATGTCAGTTATTATGATATTTCATAATTTCCCGTCGCTTGCATTAATGCCTGTCTATCATACTATTGCCCCTAATCCCTTCTGAGATATCCGTTCACAACAGATTAATAGGTAGATTTATAGTGTTCCAGTGGTCATGTCTGTGAGTATCAAATTTTTCAATTCGTCTTTCCTCATTATCCGTCTTAGGAATTTTAACTGTCTCTAATTCTAAGGGTATTTTTTTATTTTCATTTTCCTTAACACTTCCTTGTGCGTTAAAATCCGAGTTCTATGTTATTCTAAGCATGCAACTGTAGGCTAGATATCGTTTGACCCCAGCGGTTAGGATTTTAGTGTTCGGGGGAATAGCAAATAGCCCCCTATTGCACTGATGAAACGTTACTAGACTCTCGCTACTCTATCGCATATACTATGGAAAATGTTCAGATTCCTTAGTCCAACCAGATCAGACCATCACAGCGAGGACCTACCTTGCCAGGTTCATGGCATCAAATGATGCTCATTCTCTTTGTAAGGAAGGTTCTATTTGGACAATTTAATCCCAAGAATTATTAGTTTGTAGAACAGACACGCGAGAATATTCTCCTCTGAACACTAAAATCCTAACCGCTGGGGTCAAACGATATCTAGCCTACATATCTTTACAATATGCACTTCTTAGTCTATGCTTTTACCTCCCTTACAGCAATATAACACAGTAATCATCTATCAGAGTGCTTGGGTGTCAATCTGAAGACAGTGCAGAGGATTCAGAAAGAGTTAGTTGAGTCTAATGGTGATTACCTCGATATGGCAGCTCGAAAACTCCCTCTGATCGTTTTGATAAGAAATGAACTCCCGAATGTGTTGGTGAAGCACTAACTCAACACAGAGGACGAAATCAAGTGTCTTAAGGAGATAGTGCTATCCTGGTTCAAGAGGATGGCTGCTGGCAAACCCTATTTCTGACAACATGACTCTGCACCATACCACATAAGCAAGAGAACCCAGTCAATTTCTGCGACCACATCACTCCTCACATCTGGCCACCTATCTCCACAGACTGCGATCCCCTTGATTATTATATGGGGGGTGCTGTTGAACGAGAGACTAACAAAACTCCTCGTAACACCAAAGATGAACTGAAAGCAAGGATTATAGCAGAACTCGCCAACTTAAACAAGAAGACCGTCCAGAAGAGTTGCAGAGAATTCTGTAGCTGTTTGAAGGCCGTGATTAAAGCCAATGGATGTTTTTAAAATTTACTCTTTAGTATTTCAAGATATTTTTTGTAGAACGTTGGCAAATATATCTGTTAAAGTGAGATGTCAGTATTATTTTTATTTTTGCGTCATTTAGAGGACAATTTATCCATCGTACGCTATATATATATATATATATATATATATATATATATATATATATCGTACTCTGTCTCTTGTTTGCGCATCCTTCAGACGTTTGCAAAACTTAATTTTGTCTAGGTCAGGGTAAAAAATAATGAGTTATATTGTGTTACGCCAACAATCCAATTACATTTTCTATTCTTACAAATTGAATTTTAATCGTGTCTTCCCGCTTTTTTTACTAACTTTTGCGAAAGTTCCATCAGTTTTATTTCTGTGTCTGCCATCAACACGGTATCATACACATATCGCATATTTTCACGATTTTACCCACCAATAATACATCTTGTTAAGATTTTATTTCCCCTTAGTTTTGTCTCGCTGTTTTAGTTAAATAAAGCCAGGGAAAAGACATATATTTGTCGTCCGCCCCTTTCAATTTTTTTCTACTTACTCAGTCCGGTTTCCATCTCCATGCAAGTGAAATACTTACAGTATAATTTTTGGATTACTCGAATATCTTCCTCAAGAATTTTGGTGAACCTCCTCATCTAGAACTAGAAGAGTCATTGGCAAACTTCGGCCGGCTGTTCCCATGCCGTTTGATTGGCATTCTGGAAGGCACGCCTAATTTCATGGAGAAAATAACGTTATTAGAATCTTAATTATGAGGTTGGTGCAAAAATAACGTCGTTTTCTCACATAAAGTTGACGTCAAAAAACGACATTATTTTTGCACCAACCTAATAAAAGAAAGAAAAACCTGTACTTTCAACGAAGGATTTATTTTATGTAAATACTTCGACTAGCAGTTGCCAGTCTTCGTCAGTCCTTAATTTGAGTAAAACAGTGCAAAGAAACTAGAAACGCTTAAGAATTCAAATCAAATCAATTTTTTTACGACTCAACTTGCTCTTACTTTCTAAACGTCATCAACCCGTTTTCTTTTTCCTTGATTTGAATGTTTTTTTTTTCTTTTAATTATGCATCTATCAACGGAGACAAGCATCTTGTTATTAAAATTTTGTTTGTCTCCTTTCGTTCTCAATTTTTCACTCAGATTCTCATGCGTAGCCACATATATAAACAATGATTAAGTACAATGTTAAAGGTAACATCGGCAGCATTTCAAACCATTGGCGATTTTCACTAAGAAACAGAAAACTTTGTGTTGAGAGGAACACCAGATTTCCTCACTACAATCAGATAATTGGAAGCCACCTTCCAATGTTGAGAGGCATGGGTTTAATGATCGACGACTCTGAATGCTTCTGAATTGCTGGTACTTTATTCATGGAACAGGCTACTGTTGTTTCGTGTTGAACCCAGTGTCTATATATATATATATATATATATATATATATATATATATATATATATATATATATATATATATATAATTATTTATTTAAAAATATGATTCCAACACGCTACATAAGAGGTGAATCATATTTTTAAATAAATAATTATATTTATGCTTTACTTTTGTATCGAGCACTATTTTTAAAAAATAATAACAAAAAGGAACTTTGGATTATTTACGTAGCCAGTTCTTTCCTATTTTCTATATATTTTCACACACACACACACACACACACACACACACATATATATATATATATACAACATTATATTAAATAAATATATTTCCAATAAAGACAGCGTTAATTTTTAAAAGTAGATGCAATTGCCGAAAAAATAAACGGTGAATGTATGACTGATGATACTGTGCATATTTGGGTAAGGATGTCATATCTTATTTTGGTTCCACTGAAAATCCTTGAAAATTTCGTTTCTAACTTCATCGAATGTCTTTCTTCACTATAGACAATACTTAAACAGCACTGCTCCATCTAAACATTTCTGGCAATTAAAGAATTATAGTAATACACTCATTAATTCATAGGATATTGTATCAAGAGCCAGATCTTTCAATAGGAAAGGCAATACATGTAATTTATGTCTTGTTGAAAAATTAGTTATCATAAAACACTTAATAACCCTAGATTATTAAACAAGAAAAATTAATTTATGATTACATGTAGGCATAAAAATAAATATTTGCTCATATACGTTAATCCAAATTAATTTTTAATATAAATTAGTTTTTTTTAAAGAACAAGCAATCTCCCTTTATGCTAAATGCAAAAAATAATATTCACAAATCTAAAATATTTTTTTATATATATATTCATAGATCCTGTTTATGTTAAATGCCAAATATATTTAAAAATAAAAAAAACAGGAATTCCAGTATAATATATAACTGCACCAGGATTGTGATAAGATATATGTATTAAAATTTAAATTAACGTAACAGTCAATCTATACTCAGCACCTGAACATTGTGTTGTGAATGAAACTCCTAGTTATGCTATCGTTAAGGGATAATACACACACACACATATATATATATATATATATATATATATATATATATATATATATATATATATATATACATACTTAATACCACTGTTTTGTTACATCGAACACTGTTTTACTAAAACCAGCACTACTATATGCGCGATATATTATATATATATATATATATATATATATATATATATATATATATATCGCACTCATAGCCTTGAAAAAGGCATTATACCTTGTGTTTTTTTTTTAATTCGAACCGATTTCTGTCAAACCCCTGATTGCAGACGGTTTTTAACATCTGTGACATCCAAACGGTAGAGAAACCAACAGAAAACACCTATACTACGTTTAATATATTTTTATAATTTCACCCCAAGCAAGGAAATAAAGCCACTAAGACGCAATAGGGTTACTGAGTATTAAAGAAAAAAAAGAGGATACTAAAAGAACAATATTTAAGAAAATAGAAGATAACAACTGACATGAGATTTACACTTCTGAAGATGAAAGTTGACTGCTAAGTAAGAAGCTGGAAGAGTGTACCACAAGCGAGAAGTGCAATAGAAGAGACTGTTAGTATAAAAGTTACGTTTATATCTCGCTGCTTCAGTTGTAAAATGATGAGACCTTACCGCCAATCAAGTACTCGCTTAAATTCATAAATTCTCGGCATCATAGAAGAAAAATCGTCAAAACAATTAGCATGAAAACATTTATAGAAAATGCAGAAGGAAGCTACATTACGACGGTGGAAACGTGACTAAAGACAAGATGCTCGGTCAGGACCAATAACATTGCAAATTCTTCTTTGGATTTTATCAAGAATCTCTAAATGTATAGCAAGAACACCAGGCCATATGTGGCAGCAATATTCAAATCATGGAATTCTGGTAGATTTATAAATATGTGAAATAGAGTCTGTCGAGAAAAATTGTCTAGCATGATGCAGTAAACCAACTTTCCTAGCAGCAGACCTAGCAATATAATCTTTCCGATTCATACCGGAGAAAAATCACTCTCCTGGGGGTTAGCATCAGCCATAGTAATTGAAGGCAGAAACCGAACTCTCAGACGATTGATAGAGAGCAGTTTCGTTTTGAAAGCGTTAAAATAAAGAAGCCATTTTTATTGCAGTTAACAGAGGATTGTAGTCTATTTTTTGTGATCAGCTAATTTGATCTTATCGAAAGTTTTATATATTATATTATTTATTGGATTAGTTGGCAAAACATCTGAAATTGCAAATAGATTCGAAGTTTATAAAATGGTAAATAATAAAGATTTCCTCATACTTGGTTCATATATTTTAATAATTTTGTGAATGTTTCTGAATAAAAATTGTTTTCACATTAATTTCTTTATAAATTGGTAAATGATAAGTATTTAATTTTAATTGTATTAGTTTTTAGAATGTGGGAAATAAAAAATTATTCACGTAAATAAACAATCTAATAAGTAAACAGTGTTTAATATTTTTGTAAATTCTCATTAACAAGAAAACATATATATATATATATATATATATATATATATATATATATATATATATATATATATATATATATATATATAGTTTATGCAAACTTAGGTAATCCGTATGGATAGATCCGGGGAGGATGATATCCGGAGAGCTCAATGTAAAATTCAGAGCAGATATATATATATATATATATATATATATATATTAGGATGGTGCACAAATAATGTCGTTTTCTCACATTTGTTACTATGTGAGAAAACGACATTATTTTTGCACCAACCTTATATATATATATATATATATATATATGTGTGTGTGTGTGTGTGTGTGTGTATATATACCTGCATACATATATATGTATGTATATATGTATGTATATATGTATATATATATATATACATGCATACAATCACACACACACACACATACATATATATATATATATATATACTTTCATGATATGTTTAGCATTTATCACAATTCTAACAATCGCTTTTTAAAACCATAAACATTTCTGAAGGGCGACTGTAGTTAAAAAAAGTGCTTTCGATAATACGTCTTATTGCTGTAAGTTTATCCATGTTTTCCAGATATTTCGTGTTTAATTCGTTCAAAATGATAGGAAATGGCATTTCTTTTTAATCTAAAAATTTAGACTCCGGCATCAGACAATTAATTGCAAATTTCTATGAAGAAAAAACAAAACAAAATTAATTTCCTAATTAATTTTTCCTTTCGTAGAACATTATTAACATTTACACCTTTAGATTAAATTATTTTTTTTTTATGAGGAATGGATGAAACGATTCTCATCAACGAAAAGTAAACGTCAAAGAAACTTACGAATTACCTTTTAAGAAGTATTAAATAATATATGGAAGTATTAAATAGTATATGGAATGAACCCAACATTGAGAAATCCATAGAAATGGTAAATAACACACGCAGCACTAGTGCCGGCGTCACCATCGACGGCGAACCAATGAAGGAAGTGTCCAGCTTCAAATACTTGGGAGCCACCCTGTCAAAAGATGGCCACTTCAATCCAGAAATCCACGCATGGATCCCCGCAGGTACAGCTACAATGGCCAGACTGGAAAGGATATGGAAAAGTAACATCAACTTCCATACCAAATTCACGCTCTACAAATCAAGGGTCGTATCCATCCTTCTCTACGTGTGTGAGATTTGGACACTCCTGGGGAAAATTGACCCAAGCGTTCGAGAACAAATACTTGATAAAGCACCTCCACATATCCTACTATACCACTAACTGGTTGTGAGTTCAATCCCTGGATCGGGCGATGTGTACTTGCATTCAGTAGAAACTGTCGAGCATTAACTGATTAGTGGTAAATAATATAATAACGAAACAATATCCATAGACACGATCAGTCTATCACCGTAAATTAAATAAACTGTTCAGTACAGAATTCCCTGCTAAATAGCCATATCAATATAAACCCGAGGCAGGGGATAACAACAACAAAGATGAGGATAATAGAATGAATATAAACAGTGTAAATAATAACATATTATCCCAGAAATTTTTTTTTTTTTTAATTTTCACAGATACAGATTTTGCCTGGCATGCGTGCTTTATTTTAAAAATACACAAACAACGTGACGTATTTTTTTTTGTGACATCTGAATTATCAACTTCATCTATTATGTACAGGTATTCCACGTATCTAAATCTCTCTTATTATTTCATTTATGAACAACAATCTATATATGTCGCGTTATATGAAAGCACAAGACTCCATCTTAACTTTACTGTGTCGCTTGTAAATTTCTTTACTCAAAATCTACTTCCGTTTATGTTTAACATATTTTTTAAAATGTTCGTTGACATGCATTTTGGCTACTATACGCAACGGACGTTACACATTTCTTTCGCGGTATCTGATTTACTGCCTCCTGATCTCATATATTCCTCCTGGTTAAGGATTTCTTACTGTTCCTTTCACACTCAGCAGCGTTGTAGAAGCACATGTCTGCTCTTCACCTTTGCTAGCTCGCTACTAAATTTCGTCGGTCAAAAACTACTTCCGGTTGAAGAAAATAGAAAACAGATTAAGAAAAGTGGAGATGATTAGGAAGCCGTTCGTGTAAAATGTAGAATTCCACCAAGAAGTATTTTGTTGTTAGATATTATGTCGGAGGTGCAGGGAAAAATTAGGCGAAATCTATCTCAGTAAGTTTTCTCGTCTACGCAACGACATTCGTCTCATAGAAAGCGAATCAATTGTGATAACGCCGGCGGCTTAATGTAATCAGGAACATCCACCATCACCTTCACCCAGCACAACCATACATTTAGCCCAAAATGGAGTCAGATCGAAACGATTGATTTACGTTGTTACATTTCGGCTCCAAAGTAAATATCGTTTTGTGAAATGGTCGATCGAAGTCTGTCTTCATCTTGATACTCGGGTAAATATGTTTTCTTTTTTTATTTTATTTACTTCTATTATTGCGTAAGTGCGGATGTGTGTTAGTTTATAAGCTACATACATGCACACACACACACACACACACACACACACTCACATATATATATATATATAATTATTTATTTAAAAATATGATTCCAACACGCTACATAAGAGTTCTCATGTTTCAAAACAAGAGTCGAAAACTTCAATATAATTATTTGAATTAAATTGAATTAAAGTACTTATGCTGACTAAGTGCTCTTTCAACAATATAAATAAAACAAATCAGATTTCTCTCTCTAAATATTTTTGGCACCTGAAGGGAATAAATAGGACACCTAAAGTAAAATGCAAAATTATAAACAGGACTAGAACTTGTAAAACTTGGGATGACCCATGCCCTTTGTGCCTCCATGAGAAACTGCACATTATTAAGTTTCTAAATAATAAAAATCTATTAAACAATAGACATGAGTTAACGGTTTTTTGCCGACATCATCAGATTTATGCATTGAATAATTAGCTTAAAAACAAACATACAAAAAAATAACTTTTATAATCCATAGCCCAAATAAATAGTTTAAATACCCTACAAAAAAGATAACCCTTTATGAAATCGTCAAAAAAAAATGTTACGGCAGTTTTTATATACACAAGACACTTTCATAAAGAAATAAAAATATAAATAAATCTCCATAGACACGTAAACCAGACTAGACGAAAACATCTTCCGTTTTAAATTTAGACACCCCCACCTTACCCTGACTTTTCATCTATTAATGTAACTCTATACTGATACAAATTATAAACACCCAACACCCCTACCTATTTAAACAATTCGCCCTGGCTGTTACCATAGAAATTTTGATTTCAATTATGAATATGCTATTAAAACACGTAAATTTCAGAAATAAGTTATTCCCAAAAAAAAATTTCACTTGAAGATGGAACAGAGCTAACTTTAATTCAATTTAATTCAAATAATTATATTGAAGTTTTCGGCTCTTGCTTAGAAACATGAGACCTCTTATGTAGCGTATTGGAATCATATTTTTAAATAAATAATTATATTTATGCTCTACTTTTGTATCGAGCACTATTTTTAAAAAATAATAACAAAAATACTAAAGAACTTTGGATTATTTACCTAACAAGTTCTTTCCTATTTTTTATATATTTTTCACACACACACACACACACACACACACACACAGACACACACACACACACATATATATATATATATATATATATATATATATATATATATATTACTATTTATACTATTTACGGACTGTTGTCCTCATCTTGGATGTCATATTGACAACGTTTCGTCTGTTGTGCCCCCCGGCCTTCTTCAGGTTTTGGGAATTTTGAACCAAGTCCTTTATTTTCGTCCGAACAATGTAAATAGTGTAAATAGTAACAATACGTCATATCAGAAATATATATATATATATATATATATATATATATATATATATATATAGATAGATATCTTTTGATATATCTATATATATATATATATATATATATATATATATATATATATTTCTGTGTATAAGTGTATATGCTATACCTTTTCAACTTCAAAATGATAATAATCAACTTCAAAATGGACTTATTTTCAGGTAAAAAAATTAATCAACTTCAAATTGGATAACAACTTCAAAATGAGAAATAATCAACTTCAAATTGAGAATTAAAATAATACGAATAAATTTAATATTTATTCTTTTATCTTTACTTAAAAGGGATATATAAAAAAAATATAAACGTTCCTAAGAAATTTAGTTAAAAGATTACATCATCTAAGTTAATTACAGGGGGAAGTAATCTCTGTATTCCAGATACGAAGTTAGTGCAAGTCTCAGTGGAAATATTATTAATTGCCTCCGAGATCATCGCTTCTAACTTGCTGAGGCGGAATTCTTTTGTAGTTAAAGATCCCTGGCCATCACCTCTTAAAATGACTGACCAAACCTTTTCAATGGGATTTAAGATCGGACTATAGGAGGCAATTCTGAAAATTTGGTGTTGCCTAAATACATCCTCCTCCACAACTTCTTATGGCAAGGAGTGTTATCAATAACTAAGACAACTCCCCTTTCATAAATTTCTTTTGCCTTTCTAAGGCACTCCCTGGTCCAGCCTTTCGTATCCTCTTTTTTGAAAGAACCTCTTTTAATTTTATGATCAATTAATCCATTATTACTAATACATCCAATAACATGGATGTTATTTCCCCTGGATCCGGCCGCGACTGTAGTGCACCTTGTGCCTTTTTTTAGAGCGACCTTTTCTTCTTGAAATATGGAGATTAAAATTTGTTTCATCCATATGAAGAATTGGCACACTTTGGGACTGAAATTCCAATAAAGCTACTGCGTAATAACTTACGTTTCGCCTTATTGACATTATTATTGGCAGCTTCTGGTTCATAATGAATCGCTTTTAAAGTAAAAGCCATAGACTCCAAGTGCTTTCTTATGCATTCTTTCGTCACAGGAACCTCATACTTTTCGACCAAATTATTTACAATGTCTTGAAGAGTGACCCTAGGAGAGTTTTCAATTAATTCGTCCATAAAATTCTTATGCACTTGCGTAATTTTATATTTTCTTCCTCCTCTCTTAGAGTCACTCTGGCCTTTATTTCGTCTGCCACAGTTTTCTTGAGGTAAGTCCTCTTTGGAGCTGTTGTAAATTCTTCTTCAGCTTCTTTTGTAGAGGTTTCTCCAGCATCATGATCAATCATCATTTTTGCCCAGACGGGGCTTTCTCCTCCTACTTTTACTGTAGGCTCACCCAATGGTTTCTTGGCTTCTAAGTTGTTTGTATTTTGGTATTTTCTTCATCTATATAATGAAGACGAATCCTTAGAATTAGCATACGATGAATTTGTGAAACTTTTGCAACGAATGTCAAAAATTTGTGCTGCAGTAATCAAGACTAAAGGAGTATATTTTCGCGATAGAAAAAATTAATTTTATTTTTTATTTTTGTCATAATACAATTTATAATAAAAACCATGTCTCGCATTTTTAACCATGTACATTAATTTTCTCTCTTTTAAAGTAAGGAAAAACTACTTTTGGGACCAAATTAAAAAATTTTGAATTGTAGTGATTATATATATATATATATATATATATATATATATATATATATATATATGAAGGAATATAGATTTAAGGTGTGCTTTATTTATGGGATAAATTGCTCAATATCACTGATAGAGCGTATGTAAATATAAATATAAAATTATACAAAAAACAAGCAACCCCCGCAAAAATAACCGCCATAATAGATTACCCACAATGCACCACTGACCCATATATATAAATAGCCGAGGAAAAATCCAGCATTCGCGGCCTGACGATTCTGCCCAGCATAAAACAGCCTGTCGCCTCTGGATGTTTACTTCAGTGTTCATTTATACATATATATATATACATACATACATACATATATATATATATATATATATATATATATATATATATATATATATATATATGTGTGTGTGTGTGTGTGTGTGTGTGTGAAAATATTGTAGAAAATAGGAAAGAAACTGGTTTGGTAAATAATCCAAAGTTCCTTAGTATTTTTGTAATTATTTTTAAAAAATAGTGCTCGATACGAAAGTAGAGCATAAATATAATTATTTATTTAAAAATATGATTCCAACTCGCTACATAATTTTGAAGTTTTCGGCTCTTGTTTTGAAACATGAGACCTCTTATGTAGCGAGTTGGAATCATATTTTTAAATAAATAATTATATATATATATATATATATATATATATGAAGATAAGATAAAGCATGGCAGAAGGCATCAGATACTTCCTGGCTCTAATTTTCAGACAAATTCCAGTTTCAACGCCTCATACTCAGGCCATGCCCCCCCCCCGCCAAGACTTAACTTTCATTGTTCATGTTTCACACGAACAGCGACATGGTGGAATACACTCCATGCGGAGATACTTCTCCGAATACTACCCTTTAACCTTTTCAAATTTAGCGTGAGTGGGTATCTGTCTATTCTATTGTCGTAATCGTGCTTCTTCTTTTATGAGCCTTGTCCCTTCAGGATGTAGGTGATCATGGCCTTCCACATCTTCCTGGCCCTTGTAATCCTTAATATGTTTTGTCTTTTTGTTATTTCTCCCAATCCCTGTTCTGCCATCCATTTGCACAAGCTCATCAAGTATGCTTTCCTCTGTTTGTCTTTTCTTCAATCTGTTTCGTGGGTATCAAATTTCCAAGCCCTCCTTCCTCAGCGTCCTAGGTATGACGACAAAATTCATCCGCGTCCAGGGTTAGACGATAGACGAGATCCAACCGCAGGCCTTCTTAATCACTTAATTTGATGAGAATATTAGGGAGATTTTCCTTAGTAATGGCTATCCGGAAGCCCTTATTAATTATATTATTAATAAGAAGACAGGGGCCTTCTAAATGTCCGGTTTATTTGAAGGTTCCTTGGATTGGGGATAAGGGCCAAATCTTAGTTAAGCAAGTTAGCAAGTCATTTTGTGGTTGTTTCCCTCCGTTGCTCTGCGTTGTATCTAGGTTTGCGTTTCCGTCGTTTCACAAGGATGAATTGCCCTACATCAAATTAAGTTATCTGGTATATGAATTTAATTCTCAGTGCGCTGCTGGTTATGTGGGGCGTACAACCCTGCATTTGGAAACAAGAATTAGTAGAGAATATAGCCTGTGCCAAGTCGTATACGAAAGAGTGGTTCAAAATTATTCACATAGCTGGTTCCAACAATCATTTTTGGAATCAATCTGTACAGGATTACGGAAACCTTCTCTTTGCCGACAGAAGGATATTTGTGAAGTCCCTTAATTTATTGGGGGATATTTTATTTTAACTTTCCCTCGCTAATTATTTACACGCAATTTCCCCTCCCCTTGTTATAAGTATATATACTTATATGCTATTGATTTTAGCGTGTTCCCCACCTTTTTTTTCTCTTCATTGTTCTTTTCGTTTAATTTATCAATTTTGCCGACGATTTTCTTCTGACGAGATGTTGGACGAAAAAGACTTAGGGACTATTACCATTAATAAATTCATTGTTTTTAAAACAGTATACAAATTTTGTACCTCTAAGCATTTTTATTCTTTTCTTCCAGATTTAACAACTTATATTTTTGGCTATTTCGTAATAGACTTCGATAACTTTAACACGTTGTTTAGTTGTTAATCTTTCCAAGGTTGAAAATGCCAAAGACTTAAGCGGTTAAATCTGAAATAAAAAGAAAAATATATGAAAAAAAAAACTTCAATTCCATTTAAATTCGGTCCAATTAATTGGAAGACTCTATATATAACATATATTTGTAAAAGGGCAATAATAATTCAAGAAAAAAGGAAAGCTTATACTAGCCAATTTGTTTTGTTCTCTGTTTTTTTGAATTTATGAAACGCCCTTAAATATTCATAAAAAAAAATAAAAAAATAAAAAAAAAACTTACGTAAGTTATGGAGGATGCTAATTGACGTAATTTAATGTCTAATAAACAAAAACCATGCTATTATTTTTTTTATGCAATTAATATTTAAATTATTTTAGTTTGGGGTTAATTTATGTCTTATAAAGGGTGTTTCATTAAGATGGATTATATATAAGGATTCTTCATAAAGACGGGTCAAAGTCAGCAGTAAATAAATCAGTGTTATTGGATGATATTATTTAAGTGATGACAATTACGTGTGAGAAATAATATTGCCCAAATGTCCCTCAAATTGGAAAGAAAAAGAAAAAAAACTCATTAGACGCTTTAAACTTAATTCACATTTAAAATCGGTCCAAGTTATTGGAACACTCTTTGCATTCTAAATAACAAGAGGTTAATCGTTTTTCTTTTAATTTTAAACACTTCTACAATCATTTATGCTTGCTTGGAAAAGCGATTGTTCTTTCGGGAATTGAGATATTTAGAAAAATCCGTGGCGCAGATTTATTTTTTTTAAAGATTTGGTAACGGCACTCTCGAGAATTTTTCTTCTAAGTTACTTTCCCTTTTAATAAATATAATGTTCTTTCATTCAAAGGTGTGGTTGGATTGATTTCTGTGTATGACTAATGCTTTTTATATATTTTGTGTATAATTTTCTTTTTGTGTTTGTAGATACGTTTATATTTAATTTCTATAAGTTTACCCAATGTATTGTGAGGAGCAGCTGTGACAGCATACACCTGCTTCAGAATGTTTATTGTTATGGATATTTATGGTTCTTATGATATCCATAATATTTTTGATGTCGTTGTAATTATTTTTTTTATATTGTTAAGACCGGAAAAAAGCTTTTCATAGTAGATGTTAATGAGTTAATAGATAATATTATATATCTATTTTTATCTAGTTTATTATCAGTGTTAATATCGTTTATAATTCTTTGCGGTTCTATATTTCGCTTGCTTTTATCTTAGAATTGTGAATGAAATAATGTGGATATTGAGGTCTTTGAAAGTGATTTTCTATGTGTATTAATTCTTCAGATAAGTATTAGGGGCTGCACATAATTAGTGATCTTAAATAGAATCCTATGATTATTCCAGATTTTGTCATGTTCCAGTGGTGGGAATAAAAATTCATAAAGTGATTCTCGTACATAGATTTTCTTTTAACCTCCAACGGAAGGTCGTTTTTAGTTCTATGTAGCCTGATATTTAGCAAGGGTAAAGTTTTGTTAGAACTTCAAAATTTTGAAAAACTAAAAAATTTTTACTTTTTTTATGAATAGTTGTTGCAAAATAAAATCCTTAAATTTATCTTGCTAATATGTCAGAACGCATCGGCTAGCATAATTTTTTGTCTTTCTTCACCCCCCATATATATATATATATATATATATATATATATATATATATATATATATATATATATATACAAGTATATAATTGGTGTATACGGAATGAATTCAAATAACCAACAATTAGTATTCTTAAAAGACGGAATGCATTCCAATAACCAATAATAATTTTGTCAGCGGACCGGATGATATATCAGCGTCTATTCTAACGTAATTTCAATGAAGAAATAAATTGAATAACATATGTATTTCTTCTTTTCTCCTCAGTTTATCATTTTAAACTTTATAGTGATTAAATTGGGATTTTAAAATTGGTAATTTTTACTTTTAATATTAATATCAAATTTTATCATATAATTTAATAATTATTGGTTAGAATAAATTCTTTTTTAATATTACCCCTATTTTAAATATCTGAATAGCTATTATAACATGACTTCGTTGTCAAGGTTTTTGAATTTTCCTATACTTGTATTTTGATTAGTCATTCTAGCTTTTGTAACAACGTTTTCCCCTTGCAAAGGATCGTTAATTAATTTGAAACTTTTAAAACCATATATTTTACATCCAAAATCATCACTTGATAAGACCCCGGAGGTGTTGAAACAAGATGGCTATTTTCGTAGTGATTTTATAGCATATTTATGTTATAATTTTTAAATAAATAATGATATATATATATATATATATATATATATATATATATATATAATAATAATATATATATATATATATATGTGTGTGTGTGTGTGTGTGTGTTTCACCTTTTTCAGATCATCAAACTAGTTTATTTTTTTTTAAATTGGTCAATGTTTGGTGGTGAGAGGGGTAATTTCTTGTTGTGCTTGTTCGGCATGGTACATATCTATGTCTGTCCCAGTGCATAAATATGTATCTGCGTCTAGCTTCGGATTGTTTATATGGGTACGTTTGTTTGAACTATAATGCATGCATCTGAATGTATGTGTGTCTATGTGTATGAGAGTACCATCCCGAAGAAGCACAGAAAGAAATTCCCCCTCCAACCGCCCATGCTGGTTCTGCTTGGTATTCATGCCTGAAGCTCCTATACGAACATTCCAGAATGTTTGAGTTTCAATCTGAGGACAGTGCAGCGGATTCGGAAAGAGTTGGATGAGTCTAATAGTGATTACGAAGGTTTTAGAAGTGATCACTAACGATGGCGATGTTTTGCTTCCGTTCATCTCCCCACAGGGCCCCCAAACTCAACACGGAGTCCGCTATAAAGTACCTTGAAGAGATAGTACTGCCCTGCGCCAAGAGGCTGGCTGCTGGAAGAACCTATCTCTGGCAACAAGACTCTGCACCATGCCCCACAAGCAGGAAAATACAGTCACAGCTCTCAGACAATTTCTGCAATCATATGACTCCTTAAATCTGGCCACTTAACTCTCCAGACTGCAACCCCTTGATTATTATGCGTGGGTAGATTTTAGCGAGAGACCAACAAAACTCCTTGTTACACCGAAGATAAACTGAATGCAAAGATTTTTTTTTTTAAATTTAGACGACAATTTACCCATCGCATCCTGTATAAAATATCGCACATTCAGTGCTGGTGTCAATAAAATAGCTCTCGGTGTATAAATCATATCTTACTAAATATACATTTTTCCTCACCAAGGACTCGACTCTGGGTTTCATGCGCAGCGCAATCTTCAAGTACTGAATTCAGACAGACCGTTACATAACTGAGTCTTACAAATTTGTTTATTTTCTAATCCCTGTCAGCACACTGTGGCTGTATTCATATTTGATATTATTTAGTGTTGGCGTTTTCTTTTTTGAAACAATAATAAAACATACCTATAAATCTAGCGACATATTTAAGACTATCTATACTTTCAGTTAAAAGTGAAAATAAAATCATCTTTGATAATGACTAAAAGTATCACCAAAAGCGGTCGGGCATAAAAAAACAAAAAAAAAAACAAAAAAACATTTAGACAATTTTTGCATAATTTTTGGCCAGAAAAGAAGAAAATTGAAGAACGCACGAAATTATGGCCACTCGTATGCGAGGATACCCGTCTTTTAGGGCGGCTCGCCAATCTCTATTGCAGACGCTCGCTCAGGCACATTTGTGTTTGTTCAGACCCTAGTTACAGTTTCTGGAATAGAGCGTGTTATCTAGCATGATCAACGATCTGAACAAGGCCAGCGCACTCAAACGTTCGGTCACAGCTATCGACGGCCCCTAATTTCAGTCACAAGGCTTGGGTCAACCTGTGGTATGGTTTTCAGACACTTTCCAAAGTGCTTCACGCTGGGCTCCACCCCTCCAGTTAAATAACATCAGAAAGTCTACTTCATGATAAATCAACCGTGTTGAGATCCGAAGCACTAGGCAATGCCCCTCCCCATATATATATATATATACATATATATATATATATATATATATATATATATATATACCCAGTGTGTCTGAAGATTTTAATTTTTTAATATTTTTTATTGTTCAATATGTATATATATATATATATATATATATATATATATATATATATATATATATATATATATGTATGTGTGTGTGTGCGTGTGTGTGTGTGTGTGTGCGTGTTTCTGTGCATGTGTGAGTCTAGTCTATCTGTGTCTCTCCCTCTCCCTCCCTCTTTCTCTGTCTCTCTTTGTCTCTCTGTCTCTCTCTGTCTGTCTGTCTGTCTCTCTCTCGCTCTCTCTCTCTCTCTCTCTATATATATATATATATATTGGCCTGACGATTGCGTCTGGCATGAAGCAGGCTGTCGCCTCTAAGTGTTGGCTTCAATGTTCATTTTTATATTTACACGCGCTCTATCTCTGATACTGAGCACTTTATCCCATAAATATAGCACACCTTAAGACTATATATTTAATGCGTATGGGCAGTCCCAAGGAGGATGAAATCCTGAGAGCTCAATGTAAATATATATATATATATATATATTTATACAAGCGGAAAGCAATGTTGAACTGTATGAAGAAATATATATGTTTTGAAGTAGATAAGAAAAAAATGTATATTTTTTTTTTCACTAACTCTTCGGTATATTTTTTTCCAAAATCCATCGTAACAAAAACGACATTAATAGTGTTCACCAATTTAATGAATTCTTAAGCTTACTTTCTCTCGTCCCAAATTCCACCGGCTTCAAATTGCACCGTTGGTTCCTCAGATTTCGAAAGAACGAAATTAATGACTATTTCTTTTTTCTTCTAAGTTTTTTGGCTCTACAGTGTACATTTCAGGGCAGTTTTCAGAGGTCGCTCAACTGACGTCTCATTAAATTTTACCCGAGTCGGAAAATTTTTTTCTTTCTTCCATTTTTATTCTTTTTCTTTTCTTCACGTCTATATGGCTCGACTGTTACCCACAGCTATCTTTTAAACAGTCAATCATCTTTTATGTGACGTAAAGCTTTTAGGATGTGTGCAGTCTCTGCAGTTCACAATCGCCTATCTTTTGTAGTGCCCGGAAACATTGTTCTTACTAGGATGTGCGGGTGGTGCAATGAATGAGAAATCGGAGAGCCGAGTTCGAATTCCAATCAAGTTTGTTACATTCATATCAGGCAGAAATAGATTTGGGAATGGTATGAATCCATCTGTACGCCTCACAGTTATTAGTTTCTTTTTTTTTCTTTTTTTTTAAATCATTTTGCACAATTAGCAAGGCGGTAATAGGCGCTGGGTTTACAGGGATTGAAAGAAAAAGAAAAGGACAAGGATGACAATGAAGAAGATTGAGGAAAGGACAAATAAGCAACACGGTTCAAGCAGACAAAATATGGCGATTGGCATCTAAAGTTTTGAAGATTGTAGTTAACAGGGCAGCAAAAATAGGAAGGTAGTGTCACAGGTGGGAAGTGCACGAAAAGAAACTGTTAGAGTAAACGTAGAGGTTGAATCGAGCTATTTCATCAGGAAAATGGTGGAAGTTGCCAATATAATAGTACGTCGATAAGCCATAAAAAGTAAATCAATCAACAATCTCTTATTACTATGCCTTCAAATTCATGTACCCGATCTATTTATACAAGATCATTTGGTAGGTTAATCGCAGATTAATGGACGTGCATCGGGTGTAATGCCTAAAGATTTACAAAGAGAATGCAGCGATCCGAGATCGAATTCCACAACGAGCTAGTTATATTCACTTTCGCACAAATACCTTTGTGAAAAGTATGAATCCATCTATTCTCCCCTCAGCTATGTGTTAAATAGTAAAGAATACTGGACTTTCTAGGCTGATCGGCAGATAGGATAGAACAACTCTGAATTCAAAATCTTATATGCTTGACCTCTGCCTAAGGTCCACTCAATCTAGTTGAGTGTCCTGGGTATGACGATAAACTACATGTGCGTCCTGGGTATGACGATAAACTACATGCGCGTCCTGGGTATGACGATAAACTATATCCGCGTCCTGGGTATGACGATAAACTACATCCGAGTCCGGGGTATGACGATAAACTATATCCGCGTCCTGGGTATGACGATAAACTACATCCGAGTCCGGGGTATGACGATAAACTACATCTGCGTCCTGGGTATGACGATAAACTACATCTGCGTCCTGGGCATGACGATAAACTACGTCCAACAGCAAGGAAGGCCTCAGATACTGTTTTCAGAAGAATAATGTTGCCAGCTATACGTTTTTTTGGAAAAATAATGTTGCCAGCTATACCTTTTTGAAACAATAGTGTTTCCAGCTATGTTTTTGAAACAATGTTGCCAGCTATACGTTTTTTGGAAATAATGTTGCCAGGACAAAATAGGCATTTAAAATTCATATAAACTGGATTTGGCATTAAATAACCCACAGTGGTTGATATGCCATAAAACCCAAACAAACAAACAATCAACCTAGTTGCAGTGTAACGCACAAATTGTCTGTGTGGGTGCCGAAGGAACGCACATGTACCTGAGTAGATGGATATGTTGAAACGAGAAGCCACGTTGGGGTTGAGAAACAGTACTGATTATGCCTTGATTTCAAGTCGAAACATCGTTCATGATGATAAGTGGCACTTTCGCCCTATCCTTCTTGCATTACGTGAATCTCAAATTCGCCTCGTCCTGGCTATGAAGATCCACGTCCTGGCTATGAAGATAAACAACATCCACGTCCTGGGTATGACGATAAACTACATCTGCGTCCTGGGTATGACGATAAACTACATCCGCGTCCGGGGTATGACGATAAACTACATCTGTGTCCTCGGTATGACGATAAACTACATCTGCGTCATGGGTATGACGATATACTACATCCACGTCCTGGGTATGAAGATAAACTACATCCACGTCCTGGGTATGACGATAAACTACATCTGCGTCCTGGGTATGACGATAAACTACATCTGCGTCCTCGGTATGACGATAAACTACATCTGCGTCATGGGTATGACGATATACTACATCCACGTCCTGGGTATGAAGATAAACTACATCCACGTCCTGGGTATGACGATAAACTACATCTGCGTCCTGGGTATGACGATAAACTACATCTGCGTCCTGGGTATGACGATAAACTACATGCGCGTCCTGGGTATGACGATATACTACATCCACGTCCTGGGTATGAAGATAAACTACATCCACGTCCTGGGTATGACAATAAACTACATCCACGTCCTCGGTATGACGATAAACTACATCTGCGTCCTGGATATGACAATAAACTACATCTGCGTCCTGGGTATGACGATATACTACATCCACGTCCTGGGTCTGACGATAAACTGCATACGCGTCCTGGGTAAGACGATAAACTACATCCGCGTCCTGGGTATGACGATAAACTACATCCAACAGCAAGTCCTCTGATAATATGTTTTTGAAAAAATATTACCAGCAATACTTTTTTATTGAAAGAATAGCGTTGCCGGCTATACGTTTTTGAAAAATTAATATTACCAGCTATACATTTTTGAGGAAAAAATATTAACAGAAATGTATTTTTGACAAAACAAAAGTGTTACCAGGAAAAAAAATGTTGTCGGCATTAAATGACCCATTGAGATGGATATGCCATAAAACAAAACAAACTTAACCAAATCAAATTCGCCAAAACTGTCTTCCTTATGATGTGTTCCGGAAGTTTCAAATATCGCTTTCTGATTCTGTGCAAAAATAGCTTTCATTTATGTTGTAGCCTTGTTAGGGGCAAGAAATAAAGATTCGAGGGAGTAATTGAGTTAAATGAATATATTAACAGAAACAGTAATACAAATATATACAAAGAAGAGTAAGATTGCTCGGTCCTACTGTCAGATCTGACTGCTGGAAACTTCCCTCTTCAAAAAGGCAGTACCTGCTCCTATTTATAGCTGGTAGAGTCCATGCGTGAATGGGCAAATTACCATAACAATTTACATTTCCCTTAGAACTTCATCGTTACTCTCATGTGTCTCACATAGCATTCTCTGCATTCTTTTGTGGGGCCAGATGTTTTCTCCATCTACGAGGAAATTGTTCAACTTTCCCTGCCATGTAGTAGGGCAGACGTTACATAACAGTTTAACATTCATATCTCTGTTGTCCAACAGAACGGAAGCACATAAATAAATGTGAGTTTTTCAAGCAATGGTACTACAAACTCTACGGAACTCTTGCAGATATGAAAGACACCTGCGACGCCACAATACTTTAAGCATGTTGATTTGGATTTTTTTTTTTTTTTTTTTACGTCTACGTAAAAAAAAAATAACACTTGATCTTTGTAAACAAAGAAAAAGATGCTAGATATGGCTGTGTTAGCATTTCGAAAAGATTCTAAAAGTCTTAAATAATATAGGGTATTGTATCTTCCAGAGGCAGCTGCGACAGTCCAAATGTTCGCAGTGAAAGATTGCATAACACTGCGTATAACTTAAACGTTTTCTTGCTGATAAGAATAAATAGATTCTACCGGTTCATTCATCGGCCATCTTCAGGTAATATAGAACCTAGTAGGCAGTATATGTTTTATACAGAATACATGAAATGATACACCAATTTTTAAGGGATTTGTACAGATTAATTACACTTCCTTTATTAAGTTTCAAAACTTTTTGGTTTCAGGGTTGTTCGACAGGTTTTTTGTGTCTCACCGGATATTATGCGCTTCTAGCAAGATCATTCCACCATAAAATAAAATAAAAATCAGCTTAAGTTTCCAAAATCTTCCGTTATCACATAAATGGCGAACATTAGGCTGTTGCTTTTGGCATCGCGAAAGCGTTCGACAGGGTTCGGCATACAGGTCCTTTTCATATGTTGAAAAGTTATGGTGTCTCCGGACAAATCTGTTTGGAGAGGTGTGTTCATATCCACAAAAAAAAAACTTTTATCAATTTAATTTATATCGTTTTTTATGTATTATTTTTGGTAAAACGTAATTAATTTAAAAAATATCGAAAGGCTTTGGCATACAGGTCTTCTTCAAAAGTTTAAAGGTTATGGTGTTTCCGTACGAATTTTTGAATTGATTCAGTCTCATGAAATCGTGAAATGTAACTCCTCAACGGCCACACTTCTAAATCGTTTTGACCTAATGCAGGTGACCCTCACACACAAGGATCTATCATTGGTCCTACTCTGTTCTTAATTTTTTTTCCGGTGGCATCAGCTTTCAAATTGCTCTGTATGCTGATGACACAACCATTTGCTCCAAAATCGATTGTAAGTCTGATCATTTCGATAAGGTCAAATCGGAGGCTGACCTCAAAAATCACTTAAAGTTTGAAAGGAATAACATGATAATCTTAATTCATCCAAACCAAAGCTGCCTTCTGAGGCCACTTTCTGCTTTCCATCCGATGTTAACCCCAAGGAGGGTGATTAGTTACACCTTCTCCAGCTAACATTCTAGTCTGACTTGAAATGGAACAACCGTACTGAATCCATTGCTAGGACTGCTGCTAAGGTTCTCTATGTCGTTCTAGACAATTTTTCTCCCTAGAATCTATCTTTTATATATCTAAGTCTAACGATTCTTCGATATTTCGAATATTGCTGCCGTCTATGGTCCCTTGTTATATTTTTAGAGCTTCTTGAATTAAATCCAACAAAGAATCTGCAATATTATTGGACCTGACCTGGCATTTCGGTTTCAGTTACTTTTCCACCGCCGTACATTTGCTTCCTTGATCTTTTTCTATATATACATTCATGGCAATTTTTCAGACGATCTCTTCGCTCGGATTCCTAAACTTTATGAATTTAAGGGCAGTACTAGATTCACGTTAATTCCTCATGAATTTGAATTAGCTAGATATACCGCAAATTCTATGTTAGCAGTTTCTTTAACATAGAATAGTTGTTTTACGTCTCGCTTATGGAACAATTTTTCCGGTTCTATGCTTTCCAGCTAGCTTTGAGCTATCTACTGTTTTCCTTATTCTTCTTCTATTGTTCTTCCCGCTCCTTAGTAAGGTTTCTAATTAGATGACACCCAGTAACTGCTTGAATAATAGTGGCTTTATTGCCTTGCTTGTTGTGAATTCGACTAAAAAAAGAAAAATATTGGTTTATATTTATAATTTATATTATGCTTATTTCTTTATTATAATTGCTGATACTGCGGGGAAACTGGGTAAATACAGGCCAAAACAAAAGGAAAATAAAGATGAAGATTGCTAGCGTGACACCGACAGAATTCAGTAGCGAAGAATCAATTGCGATGTGCGTGGTGTGAAATTACACCAACATACTTCTTTTTGTCTTTTATCTATGTGCTACTTACCTTTAGGAGATAGGCGATCATGGCTCTCCACAAATTCCTAGCTTGTCTGGCACTTAACCTTTTTTCTGCTTTTACTAAGTAACGCTCGTTCCGCCATCTATTCACAAAAGCTGATCAGGTTAGTGGCACGATGACTTTCCCTATCTGTACTGGGTGAGGATTATCTCGAATTGATATTAGTCCCTAAAATATAAAATGAATGAAAATATAAATTCATTTTATATTTTAGTCCCTAAAATATAAAATGAATGAAAATATATATATATATTACAATGAATCATTCATACAAAAAGTAGATTAGTAAAGTTAATGATATAAAATAGCGAAATCCCTTCGCAAACAAAATTTTAAAGGTGAATTAACCTACAAATCATTCGATGATTTATGATTCTTGTTTTTAAAATTATTAACTGTATAAAGTCTTTCGCAAGTACTTTCAACTGAACATTCAGTCATCCTCAGGCACGGAAATTATTTTGTTTTTGGTAGAATTTAAGTAGCATCCGAGACGAAAAAATTAAATGCGAATCGAAATATGTTTTTTTTTGTTTTTTTTTTGTTTTTTAAATATGTCATTGTTAACGGATAAAAACTTTTGGCGCGTGCAGTCACAACGCTAAGGTTAATTTTTTTGGAAAATTTAAGAGAGTGCGTTTTTTTACTTATATGACAATTTGAGAATTTTTTTGTAGTAGGAGTTTATCAGTAAATGTGGCATGAACTAAATGGTTCAATAAATAGAGTACTGTTTCAGTTTTATCCTCCAAAAAACAAAGACATAGTTTGAAGGTGTGCTACATTTATGAGTAAAAGTGCTCAGTATCAGGAATAGAGTTTATGTAAATAAAAACAACGGAACTGAGGTCAACACAATGCGGCGATAGTATTATACTTAAGTTGTAGCATGAAAGATACTAGAGCCCATGTTTATATTTACATACGATATACACACACACACACACACACACACACACACACATACATATATATATATATATATATATATATATATATCCTCGATCCAAGCCGCTATCCTTTACTGCACCGTGCGGAGTTCGAATTCCAGTCGAATCCATTACATTCACTTACGTGCTAATACCCTTGGGAAAAGGTATGAATCCTCCTCTTCTCCCTCCATTTATGGTTAAATAGCAGGACAGACTAGGTTCTATAGCCTTGGATGGCAACTGGTCTAGGAGAAGGACAACTCTGAATTCAAAACCTGCGGAGGGCCGTTTGGGGACCTTGTGGCACTTAGTTCACCAGGTCTATGTATCCGGCCCTTCAAAAAGTGTGGATGGTCCTGCACGAAACCTTCACCACTATAATCAAATCTCATGTGCCGTTGTCGGGCTGTCGGTTTCCTGGGAACTGATCTGCATGAGCCTCATAGGTCGAACTCGACGGGAGAGTCAACTATAATGTGATCATCCTTCATAAATCCCGGAACCTAAAATATCTAGCGGTTAGAGATGCACTCTATATAAAACATCTGGCCCCCAGTATAAATCTTACTTAATTAAACTCTGGAAACAATGTGCCAAACTTTTTTTTTCTTTTTTATTTACAAGAATGACACCAACTTTAATTCCACCACGTTTCTTCCCCGGGCATCGGAATAAACGCCACTATCAGGCAATATGCAACTCAAAATGAAAGGACAAACGTGAAAAGAAATTAAAAATAATTAAGAAACAATATATATATATATATATATATATATATATATATATATATATATATATATATATATATATATGGAGTTTTAAAAAAATATTTAGAGTAACTTTATGGGTTATATATTAATATAATTTTCAAAAGTTAAATTGTGATGGAGAGACATGTAGCTATGCCATGAGGGATTTCCTCTTCTTCTGTTATGTGTCACGTCTCTTCGGAGGCGATCATGACTCTCCATTTCTTCCTGCCCATTGTAGTTCTCAATAAAATTTTAATATTTTGTTATTTCTGTTGCAGTTTTTTGTATATATTTATCTACTCGTGAGTTAGCCCAAATGACTTAACTCACTTTATAGTTCACCAATAGAAGGTTAACCAATCAGAAGACGTAGAACATTCAATCCGTCGTGTATAAAGGCGGCCATTTTGTCTACTCTACCCGAATGTCCAGTCCAGCTTGTCAGGCGAAGAGAAACAGAAGGACGAACTACTCTCTGCTACTTTTACGAAAAATATCCACTGCTAACCTAAACAACGCTTTCTTACTGTCTTCGAAATATTCACTGCTAACCTCTGGATTCTATACTCGAGGACGACCGTCATAATGAACAACAATTTCTCCCAGACCCTCTTCTGCCATCCACTTGCTTAAACCCGTTGCTTTTTTGGTTAATGATAAGTTTCCTCTGCATCATCTCCAAAACCTCATCGTTGCTCACATGTTCGGTCCATAGTATCCTAAGCATCCTTCTGTAGAAACCTACCTCTGTTGCGTCGAGTCTCTTCTTCATCTTTGAGAGGATCATCCAACAATCGCTGACATAAACGAGGAGAGATATGACCTATCTGTTCAGTACCACTGAATAATTCATGTCTCGTAATACTTTGTCTAGCTTTAGGACTGCGTCATTGGCCATCCCAAAATGTCTTCCGATCTCAGCGTCGCACTTACCGTCCTCTGTCAGAATACTTTCCAGATATTTAAATTTTCGAACCTGTTTGATTTTAGTGACCTTGACCTTTAAATCGCGTTTCGGGCTCACCTTTTAGCTGACGACCATGCATTCTGTCTTCTTGTAGTTTATGCTTAATCACTTGTTCTCGCTTTCCCTCTCTACCTTCTGTAGAAGGTTTTATAGTTTCCTTTCCGTGTCTACTATCAGCCTTGTGTCATCTGCCTATCTTATTTTGTTAAGATTTTCGACGTCAATGATGAATGAGTCCGGTGAAAGGACACACCCTTGCCATACGTCCCTTTCTATTAGGTTGGTGCAAAAATAATGTCGTTTTCTCACATAGTAAAATTTGTGAGAAAACGACATTACTTTTGCACTAACCTAATAGTTTTTTTTTATATCTGCTGAACTGATTTTTGTTAATCTTTATGTAGGCAGTTTACTGCCAGTAGAGTTTTTTTTTTTTCTTTTATTATTCTAATGACTGTCATGAATATGTCAAGATTGATGAGCAACAAGGTCTAATAAAATGGAATTTTTGACACTTGAAATAATAAAAACTTTCTTCTCACGAACTACTGAACTATTAACTATAACACACCCAATTTTAACAACATTTTATGATCATCAATTTATCTGCGAAAAAATTACTAAGCCTATTCATAATCACTCAATCAGATTGCATTTTAAACAGATTGCAATCTGATCCCTGTTTTGTATATAATGAAGATAATTTTCCAACTTCAGTTAGATGCAAAACATATCATGGCATAGCCAGACCTCTTTCCATTTCAACTCCTGACAATTTTCAACTTCATTATTCTGTGTTTTTCCTGTGTGACATATATATATATATGATAGCTGGCCATTCGCATTCGACCATACCCGGCTACTAAGGCGGCTAGCCAATCCCTACTCCAGACGCTCGCTCAGGCACATTTACGTTTACTCAACACCAACAAGGCTCACTTGTGGTTTATACTTAAACTATGCTGGGCAGACCATTGTTATCTTGCGTGATCAACAATTTGAACGAGGCCAGCACACTCAGGCCCTCGGCCATGATGATCTGTGGCTTTGCGCTAGCGTATATATAAATTTACACACACACTGACAAACAAATACAAATGCACAATATATATATATATATATATGTGTGTGTGTGTGTGCGTGTGCGTGTGTGTGTATTGTTCTTTCTGTGTTCAGTTAAACATCTTTTATATATGTTAAAAATAAGGAACTTTGTTCCTTCTCCAGATAACACACTCTCACACATAGAAAAGTTACAGACACACACACAAACACACAGTCTCTCTCTCTCCCTCTTACACACACACACACACATAAACGTAACATACGCACACACACACATTAACACAGATACTCTTGCAGAAATATGAGTGGTGTCTAGAGTTGTACACATATCGTCATATGCTCTCACACACACACATATATACATATATATACTTATGTGTGTATGTTTGCATGGTATATATATATATATATATATATATATATATATATATATATATATATATATATATATATATATATAGAGAGAGAGAGAGAGAGAGAGAGATAAAGAGTGTATTATGGGGAAATAACAATAGTCTTAAATAACTTACCTAGACCATGGTAGAATGATCTTTCAACATATATAGAGATCGATTTCTCTTATGCTTCTCTACACCCTGTTCTTAAATATAAAAGTCGAATGTGGACAGTTGCAAAAAGGAAACTATGCAATTACTTATTGTCTGCACGTTGAATAGTCGCTCCATGCCTTCGCTGCCGAGAATGTTTGTTGCATCGTGAGAAATTTGCAGAAATATAGACCTAACCTAATGAAGTAGTAGTCCATGTATATCTCGGAAAAGCAGTTCCTGTCTAAATTCTCTGATTTTTTTTTCCACAATAATATTCATACTGTACAAGGGACCAAGAAATATTGAGTCACAGATAAAGAGCCATAATTTAGGGGAATATATAGGGAGGATTAACAATTGATCCTAGATTATGTTAAGATTGTTGTGATCTGGGAAGCACTATATTGGGTGTTGGTTCCAGAAAGTAGCGGTTCCTGTGGATAGCTCATGTGGAACTTACATCTCACCAATCGAATACAAATTTTATTGGAGCAATTCGCTGAAATGGTATAGCAGACCTTAGTCGTGACGCTTTTTTGTCTTCAATTCAGACAAATGCAGGTATATTCAAAATGATATACTCTATCTATCTCAGTAGTTTCCAAACGGTACGAATCGCCTCATAGGTTGGGCGGAAGAGAATAGCAGGTGAGGCGGAATTATTGAAGAGTTAGAAACAGTTTTAAAATTTCATATGTAATAAATAAATATGAATTCAAAATTTAAAATATTATTATGGATTGCTTGTAATTGTATGCATGAGTCCCACTATAAATAGTTATCAATAATTATAGACCGATTTTATAATTGTGATATTTTTGCATTATATCAAGTATTAAGAATGTACAACTAGGGTCTGCAAATTGGAGGAGAGAGTTATCAATGATAATGTCCTAACTTCCAATTCGCGGTTATCTCCCTTTAAATCCCTCTCTGGACATTAGTTACTGTAGTGCTGCTTGCGAAAGCAAATTTTCATTCAAAAATGCGGCTCAGCGAAAAAAAATTAGAAAACCACTGATCCAGCAGAACTACACCAAAGTCATCCTGCTATTTTTTTTTTATTGACGTCCATTCTCTGTTAATGCTAAAACCTATTTGTCATCTACTTGACCAAAGGCGATATAATTTTATATTCTTGTAAAATAATTATGCTTCATTACTATTTATTACTCTATACCAAAATGGCGTGCTGCTTTCATGAGCAGGGAGAGAAGATATATAGCCGATTTTGCTTGAATATTCGCTTCTGTCAAATAAAATTTTCCAAGTTTCGAGAACATTCTATATTTTTGCTTGTAACAGGGACCCATTGAATTGCCTCAGTTTTTGAGTTTGATATTCGACCGTCCAAAACTACTTGTCTTTACCTCAGAAAAAAGCAATATATGTTTCTAACTGAACTCTTTAGCTGAAGTCACGTTTTCAAAACCTTTCAAACCGTCTACAGAAACATATTTCCTTTATATATAAATTCCCATAAACATCATAAAGATTTTATGTTATTTGAACGGTCTTATCGCTTTTTCTAAATTCACTAAGCATTAGGCGGTACGTTAGTAAGCCCTTTTAATCATACAATTTAAAAAAAATATATATTTCACCCCAAGCAAGGCAATAACCGACACAGAGATGCAGGAGGTTACACAGCGTGAGAGAATACGAGAAAAAAAAAAAAAACAGGACACAAAGAGTGTGAGTTCAATACTCGGTTAAGGCAGTCGAGAACTTTCAGAGAGAAATTAACAGGAGATAACTGATAACTGACATCCATTAAACATGGCACGTGGAACTAGAACAGTCTGCCCCAGTGAGCGAAATAAAGGGTTCAGTTCGACATTCCAACCACCTGAAGAAGGCCGGAGCGTACAACGGCTGAAACGTTGTAATAAATATGGCGACAAAGTTGAGGAAAATAGTCCGAATAATGTAAATAATGTAAGAAAAAAAAAATTATTCAAGAGAGAGATTACCAAAGGAACAGGAATTATGAAGGAAGAAAATAATTATTGGAATCGCGTTTAAATTCATGAAGATCAAACTTGACTGAAAAGCAGTTATCTGGAAAGGACTTCCGCTAGGGAACGGCAGAGCCAGTTCATTGGAAGCAATAGAAGAATGTGAATTAGTTTTTCAAAGTGAGAATATGACTGGAGAATGTTTCAAGAGAAAAGATTCGACACTAATGCCACGAATGTTGGAAAAAGACAAGGTTGAGGTGTGGAGGTGATTTTTGTTTACTGTTTGATTCGTACTTCTTTCTATCTGTCGTGCGGATAATTTCTTATAAAGAAAAGGCCAGAATGATTATCAGTGTCGTTTATGGCAACACAGACACTGGCATGAAGGTGGCTAAGACTAAAGTATAATGTGGCCCCAGGGTTGACGCCAAACCATCCGCGACATGGAACTACAAATATCTTGATATTACGTAGTTTTTGAATCATATTGATATTATTAGGTCGGTGCAAAAATAATGTCGTCTTCTCACATATGTTGCTATGTTAGAAAACGACATTATTTTTGCACCAACCTAATAGAATAGCCGACTATAGAATATATTAACTGCTGTACGGAATATAGAAGTCTAGTTTCTCAGTTATCTTCTTGCAAGACATTTCCATATTCTTCTATTCCGACACTAATTTCTTCCTCTTCTTTTCTTTTTAATCAATATATTTAGGTCGATTTATCTGCCGAGCATCCTGGGGTTTCCGTTTGTGCATTGTAATATCATGACAACTATACAAAAAAAAAAAAAAAAAACAAGAAAAAATGGAAGCTTAAAAAAAAATGAAGACCTATAATAATGCAAGAGAAGAATTTGTGATAAATACGGTGGAAATGATGAAGTAAATTTTCTCGGTCGGATCAAGAATGAATTTTAAATGTCTGTCTATATTGCTGAGATGAGGTATTATGTACATTATTTAAATTATTCGGACTATAGTCCTCATCTTCGTCGCCATGTTTATTACAACGTTTCGGCCGTTGTACGCTCAGGACTTCTTCAGGTGTTTTTTTGAATGTCGAACTGAACCCTTTATTTCGCTCACTGGGGTAGACTGTTCTAGTTCCACGTGCCATGTTTAATGGATGTCAGTTATCAGTTATCTCCTGTTAATTTCTCTCTGAAAGTTCTCGACTGCCTTAACCGGGTATTGAACTCACACACTTTGGGCCATGTGTCTTCATGGCACAGTGGATAAAGGCGTTGGTTAGATCCAGTGACAAGACCCAAAGAGTGTGAGTTCAATACACGGTTAAGGCAGTGGAGAACTTTCAGAGGGAAAATTAACAGGAGATAACGGATAACTAACATCCATCAAACATGGCACGTGGAACTAGAACAGTCTACCCATTGGGCGAAATAAAGAGTTCAGTTCGACATTCCAACCACCTGAAGAAGGCCGGAGCGTACAACGGCCGAAACGTTGTAATAAATATGGCGACAACGTTGAGGACAATAGTCCGAATAATGTAAATAATGAATTTTAAATGGTTCTGACTTTTGGCTATTTAGGCAGGTTTTCTAAAAGTGTTCTTTTAAGACCGTTTTAGCACACTCTCCTAAGCGTAGTTGTTTGTTTTCGTCATTTGTTTAACGACATATCAACTCCTGAAGAGTCACTTAATGTTGAAATTTAATTTTCTTAAGAGCTTTGAAGTAATAAAAATATATGTTATTCTGCTTTCACAATTGATTACATGGTAGATAATACTCAGCTTTTGTGTATATACATATTTATGCAGACATAATAACTAGAGACAGTGATATGTGTTTTATGTTGTAGTTTTGTTGAAGTTATATTTTCGAATGCAGTTTGATTTTTTTAAGAAATTATAGATTATATGGATTTATGTCATGAAAAAGTTATTTGATGTTGATTGATGCATTGTTGGTAATTTTAATATAAATAGGTATTGTTGGTAATTTTACAATAAATAGTATTTTTATACTTTCATAATGTTTTGTTTTTGTTTGGGAGTGTTAACTAATTGTCCATAGATGGGACCATAACAGGCTCTACCACCCCGGTTCAGCTTGGATCTGGGGACAACAGCAATCAAGAGAAGGTTCCAAGCTCCTCAAAATCCCCAATCTCTCGTTCAGAGGCCTTGCTGCTTGATCTATTTTATCGTCATACCTGGGACTTAAGCTTAGCTGAAAGACTCAAATGCAACAATAAGATGGAGTAATATGAGTCGATAAAACCCCGTCATAATAATAATACTAAAAACAAATTATCAAAAAAGCAAGATAGTAATACTAGTCATTAAATAATAAAAGTGAAAACGCTGCATCTAAGGAGACTCACAATTAATATAGAATAAATCTAATTACATGAGTAATAGAATAATAATAGAGACATTTTTTTCATCTGAATACCACTGATAATCAAATCTTATGTCTGTTCCAAATATTTTATTGAAGACCCGGATATATAGTAAAACCATCACCCGAATGATGATAGAGTGAATACACTGTGAACTTTGCAAAACTTCACAAATTAAACAGGCATAATAATAAAAAGATCTAAAAATGGAAGCTGCCAACTAATTGATATGATTTTCCCACACGATTCCAAGATATTTTTAAATATTGTATTGTGTTGTTCTACGGCACGTGAACAGTAGTCAACTTCTGCTTGTCTCTATTTACTATACACTGTATATCTCTTCCACTTAACATATCCAAATCGGTACAATCCTATTTACCAATACACTACGCCTCCCTGAACCGAAGACTTTTCATGCCTTTGGTTGTTCTCGAACTTCTTCTACAACCTCTTCCCCCCACCATTAACGATTATTTCCTATTCGTTTTAATGGAGATGTTGGTCTCATTTCGTCTTCTTCCGTGTCAAAGTTACTCCGGCTATCATCTATAGGCTTGTCTGTATTATCTTATTGTTGGAATTTTTGGGTACTGTGGTGTACTAGTGAGCCAGCAAAAATGAGCTAACTCATTTTATAGTTCACCAATAGAAGGGTTAACCAATCAGAATGCTCAAAATATTCAATGCGACATGTATAAAGGCGGCCATGTTTTTCCCGAATATGCACTGCCAGCCTTTGATATCGAAAACTGAAGAATTACGGAACAGCTGCTGGTGGTATTGGCGATATAGTCAGATTCAGTAAAATATCTGACTCGAGAGTATTAATCTTTAACGTTGTTTCATTGAAAAGATTACGTACTTCGCTGTATTCTATATTCATAGACTAGGGTGAACATGGTCAACACTTATTGCATTATCCTGATCTGAAGAACTCATGCTTTCTTCTCTGTCAGGATCTTCTTCTCTTACGAGGTCTTGCACTTCAGTTCTGGGATTTAAATAGTCAGAATGAACCACCTGGCTTTTTGTTTTTTTTATATAATGGTCATGTTATGTCTCCTTTGCATGATAAAATTAGCACTCTCAGGACTTGCTACTTTGTCTTTCTTGTACCACATTAAAGATGAATGAAATAAGTCAAATGATAATGACCAGCACATCGAAGAAACAACAATGGGGAGACATAAAACTACGAATTTTCCTACTGTGACAGGGGAATTGGATAATACAGAAGGGTACCAAATGTCATGTGAATGAAATTACTAGACACGGTACCTTAGAACTGCGTCCTGGGTATGACAATAAACTACATCCGCGTCTTGGAGAAGACGATAAACTACCTCCAACAGCAAGGCCTCTGATCAGGAGGTTTTGAGGAGCGTGAAACCACCTCTTAATTGCTGGTGTTCCTAGATCCGCCTTGACCCGAGGTGGAAGCACCTGTTAGGATTCCAGCTATAGACAAATAGTTAACCCCGAATCATGAGTAAAAAACACTAGGGAAGTGCAAAAATAGATTTTAATACCAGATATACCTTGTAAAAAATTATTTCCATAAGTAAATTTTTGAAGAAAAAATATTATTACCAGCAATATATTTTTGGAAAAAACTATTACCAGCTATACATTTTTCAGGAAAATATATTACCAGCACTATTTAAAAAAAAAAAAAAAAAATTATTGCCAGCAACACATTTTTGAAAAAGAATATTACCAGAAATAGATTTTGACAAAACAAAATATTACTAGCAATAAAAATTGTCGGCTTTAAATAACCCATTGAGCGTGATATGCCGTAAAACAAACCAAACCAAATTAAACCAAACCTTAGAGCTGAAAAATATTCCTTAGTGCACAACTGCATAGATCTTCTGCAAAACCATTTCCGTTTAAACGAAACGGCACAAATAGGCATAGATAACTCTCCTTCAGTACCCTTTTAATTCAAAGACACCAGAGGGTACTTGTTAATTCAGTCAGTCGGTTAAGTCCCACAAGTGAGACGCGGTTGGAAGATCATGTCTCTTTCGATTCATGACTGACTAGGCAGATTTTCTCGTGGTAGGTTACCTTCTTTTCTGAGGTAGACTCGATACCAACCGAGACTATAGATATAGAACCCAGTCTTTCCTTCTATTCAAACAATAGTTGGGAGGAGGAGAAATGGATTCATACCTTTCCCAAGGGTTCTTGCGCGTATGTAAAAGCAACGCTCTCGGCTGGAATTCGAACTCCGAGTTCTCATTCCAAGCCGATGTTCATTATAACACAAAATTAAACAATTGAAATTACTCTCTGGCCAAATCAGAGCACACATAATAGTAATAATAATAATTTTAAAGATCCTCAAAACACTATTAAAATACAGGGATCTTGAAGTGGAAATCTCAAAAAATGTGGCACATGAAGACATCAGTGATTTAAGTTGTAGTTGGAGCTCTCGAATTGATTGGAAAAGTTCCAATATACTCAATGAAGGAATTCCTTGCAGCCTATACTTTAAAGAAATACAAAAGAAATTTTTAAAAAGTACAGCTCACAAATCACGAAGAGCTTTTTCTATATTAAATGAGTGTAGTCATAGGTTGGTGTTTTGTTTTTTTTACAAAAATGATCAGAGGAAAATGTTATGAAGCTAAAACTAGGTCTCTGATTTAGACCCAGTAGGAAATGTGTATACAAGAGAAAGCAAAGAAAATAATAATAATAATAATAATAATAATAATAATAATAATAATAATAATAATAATAATAATCAAAGCTAATCGCACAGACATCATGATCAGAGATAAAATGTGCCTAATAACTGTCATGGGGGTCTCTGCAAACTGCAATGTATCTTTGATGATCTTCAATAATCTATGAAAATACAAAGACCTTGAAATCGAAATCTGAAAAATGTGGCACATGAGGACATTAACAATTCCAGTTGTAGTTGGATCCCTCGGATTTATTAAAAAAAAGATTCCAATAGAATCATTGAAGAGATACCCGGTAGCCTATGCCTTAAAGAAATCAAAAAAAAAAAAATTGTACTCGCAAGTACAGCCCATCCCTTCAAAGGGTTTTATCTATGTAAAATATGTGCGTTTTTTTTTACAAAACTGCTAAGTGGAAAATATCAAGAATCCATTTCTGACCTTAGGTCTCTGGTCAGGACCCGGAAAGAAATGAGTATACAACAGAAACGAAAGGAAATAAAACAATGACAACAACATGTAAAAAGCAACAATAATAAAACGGAGTAAATCTAGCGGTAATAAAAATACTTCATTTTAAATACAACAATGATATTGAATAGAACTAGTAATAAAAATCGGAGGGAAACTAATTTTACCAGAAGACAAATATAATAATATGATGGAAAAGTATCGTAAAAACATAATGAAAATGAAAATTCTTCATCTTAATGTAAACCGTATATATTTATTATTTTATCTGTAGAATTATTATATTATTTAGCCGTCCTGGTTATTACTATAAACTACATGCGCGGCCAGGATTAGACGATAAACTACGTCCATCAGCAAGGCCTCAGATTAGGAGGTTTTGAGGAGCATGGAACCAACTCTTAATTTTTGGTGGTCTCAGGTCCACCCTGACCCCGAGTGGTAGCACCTGTTAGGCCCACAGCTATGGGCAAATAGTTAATCCTGAAAATGTGGTAAAAAGTATTATAAAAGTGTAAAAATAGGTTTTAATTCCAGAAATACTCTGTAAAAAATTATTACCAGAAATCAATTTTTGAAGAAAAAAAAAACTATTAGTAATACATTTTTAAAAATAATACTACATCTTTGAGGAAAAAAAAATATTAACAGAAGCAGATTTTTGACAAAACAAAAAATATTACCGGGGGAAAAAAGTTGTTGGGATTAAATTACCTATTGTTGTTGATATGCCGTAAAACAAAACAAAACAATTATGATTTAGATTATAGATAGATTATAACTGGGAATAAGAGAATAGTAGCGAAACTAATTCCTCACAAAAGCAACAATAATATGATATAACAAATCTAGTAATGAAAAGGATAATACTGAACATGTTTAATTGAAAAAAGCAACAAAGATAAGATGGACAATTACTAGGAATAAAATTACAATCGAGAAAGTAGTTCACCTATGAATCAACAATAAAAAGATGACGTAAAACTAGTAATAAAATAATAATTTTAAAGAAACTAATTCTTCCAAAATTTCAATGATGTTAACAGTAACATTAAAATATTAAGGTTTAACGGTAACGGTTAATCCCAAGTAATAGAGGTGAAAAATGCTTAATCAAAAACATTTTGATTTTCTTTCAAGAATATTCAGGTGCCAACATTTTGTTGTTTTCCAAACTTTGACCCAACGCCTGACACCTACTTTTGTTAATCCATTCTTCGTCTGCCTGAGAATGTTTTATTTACCCTCACGCAACTTGAAACTTTAATTGATTTCTTTTAATAAAAAAAATAATATTATAATCTCTATCTATAAAAGGCAGGATGTGTGTGTGTGTGTGCAACGAATGCACGGGAGCAATTTTCGACGGATTTACATGCACATGCTCCAAGTTAGTAGAAAGGCTAAGACCGACTTTGCATTTCCCAACTCCATTCCATAGGGGAAATAATCGATTTTTTCATGCTTCTACGGCAGTTTTCATGTAGTTTGTGGGCATTTTCTACTTACCAGAATGAGAGTCTATAGCTAGCTGCCACGAATAGGCAGTAAGATTCTATTGGCCAGCGTGAGATCCAACAGCTGACTGACACGAATGTTAACTAGCATGCTAGCATACAAAAAAATCAATAGCTGCATTCGTCACAAGTGGGAAAAATTTAAAACTGCATGGCACTTTAATCCAATTGGCTCATTCGCTTGCTTAAACTCAACGTTGATTCTGATTCCGCAGAACTGGGTTAGGTGTGAAAAAGTATTTGTTGTTAACATTCTTTTTTTCATTTGGTTTTTTCCATTTTTAAAGCAGATCATTTTGTGTTCATTTTGTTTAGTTCTTTTTTCGTAACATATTTAATGTTTAATATAGAGCTTAGAAAAAAAAATCGCACTGTGAGTTAGGCAAGAAGTAGGGCATGTAGCAATATCAGCACGGCAAAGAGCACTCCTTTAAAGGCAAGGAAGGACAAAAATATTTTAAGTCAAGTGATAGCGATTGCTGTATGAGCCGTATGATTTTTTTAATCAAGCACAGGCAACGCCGGGCCAGGCTGCTAGTATCATTGTATCATTTATTCAAACAAACAAAAAAAAGTTCCTAAGAATACACACCCAAATATTTATATGACATTGTAAAGAGTTTTATTTACCCAGGCCTCCCCAATGAGATGGGATGTGATATATTCGGGTTTAATGTCGGGAAACCCGAACGCAACACTCGGCTCAGGGATAAAAATAGCCCAGTCCCCACAAACGTTAGTTGCGCTGCCATCGATATGACTACTGATCCTCTTTCTCTAGTGCATTGGGTTTGGGGAGTACAGCCTCGGGTAGCTGTTCCCCGGGAATGTACACCTAACAGTATTTTATTTTCCGGAGCTGAGTCACCATTCACAGACTCAGTGGTAATCTGCCCGAAGACGCAGCTGAGAGATGATAATCCGCACACGCCACATGGCCACGGAAGAGAAAATATTTTTCTAAGTGTAGCTTAAATGTGTCACAAGGCCGACGTTAAGAGGCACCCAGTGAGGATCGAACTCACTATTCAGTCATGATTGATCTCATTGTAAAGAGTTGTTATTTAACCGGGTCCGCACACCGAGGTGGGATGTGGCGTAAGGTCGGTTTTAATGTTGAGAACTCGAGTTCGTACACTCGACCCAGGGATAAAAATCACCAATTCTTCACAAACGCTGGTTTTGCTGGCATCAGTAAGACAAACGATCCCCACTCACTAGTGAAATGGGGCAACATCGAGCAGCTGTTCCCCGTAACCGGGCACCACAGCTGCGTCTCTATCCAACGACAGAGCCACAACTGAGCCGCGCTTTGTCCGATCTGAGAGATGATTATAAAGGCAGGGGCGCGGAAGGGTAAATGCTTTTTCTAGGTGTAGCCTAGATGTGGCACAAATGCAAATTCACTACTCGGTCGTTAATGATCTCAATTTGAAGGGTTCATTGTCTGTTATCAAATGTAAATTACTTTCTAAACATTATTATTGCAACACCATCAGAGCACGCACACTCTTAAAATTTATTAAAACTTAAAATGATTTAAGCACGCGTCCGTTTTGTTTGAACCCTATTACATTTCAATATTTCCATCACTATCTTAAATTTCTTTAGTTAATTTCCTTTTTGCCTAAGAGCAAAATTCGAATACAATCGAAACGGATCTTTTGAAAAAAAAATTGATCAACCAAGAACCTCAATTGGCGCCACTCTGAAAATTTCTTTAATTAATTTTAGTGAAAATGCACTGCTCGACAGTAACATGTCTAAAATGTTGTTTTCAGGCCTGAAATACTTTTTTCCCCTAAAGTTTGCCATTATCAGGATTCAAACACGTTTTGCTGTGTCACAGAAAACTTTTAACATTTAAATAAAATTTATGATAAAAAATTTTGTTTTGATTATGGATTTTATAAATACAGATATATATATATATATATATATATATATATATATATATCGTTTATCGTGGCTTAGAAATCATCTATGTAAACAATGACAGACTATCATCACTGTCTTGTCCGTATATTGCTTAATATGTTGTAATTGACATCTTTGATAACGGCTTATGTAAGCCGAAAGCTTAGATTGTATTAAAAAAATATGGATCGATATTGTGAATTTCTTTCTTCGTTCAACGATAATGTTATTAAACTTATCAGATGTTACGAAAAAAATTTACATAAAATAAATAGACAACACTTGTCTATATTATTTAATGTAACGTGTATGAATGAAAAGATGCTGGTTAAATACACACAATTTAAATTACATGATCCAGCAGCTCACAATACTATCAATACTTGGAATTACAAATGTAGCCTTGTGAAAAGGCAAATTGAAATAGCAAAAGAAAAATTGAACAACCTTAACAGCAATAAACAGGACATTTAGGATAAACTACAGGATATAACTACCCCGGACCAACTAGGGGAAATTACACATAGACTCACGGAAATTACCAACAAATCTGAAGCTCAACACCGATTTAAAATTATAAAAAAACTGAATACATTATACAAAGGTAATATCACTCTTCATAACAAAACTGATAAATACATTAACCTTTCCAACTATGAACTAAGCACCAAAAAGAATTACTTAACCTTGGACCTAACTGCCAGATATACCGTAAGTACAATCGACTTAAAAAAAAAAATAGAAATTAAGACCCTATACCAAAACATCGTTAAACTTCAGGATCAACAACTAATAGAAACAGCACCAGAATTTAAAGACTTGCTTAAGGCCGAGGCATTCAAGGATCGGCATGATAAAAGCAGAAACTCCTCAAAAATACTTTCTAAACAACTAAAAATTGCCGCACAAGAACTACGCAACCACCCTGACATTATTGTAAAAAGAGCTGATAAGACCAACATTTTTGTCATCCTAAACAAATTGGAATATAACAAAAACTTGAACACATACTCCATGATCACATAAAGTTTAAAAAACTCAACAAGAACCCGACAAATCAACTAAAATCAAAGCTTAATAAACTTATTAATGCTAATAATACTGAACATAACTCTTTAAAACTCCCTAAAATTGTTGGTGATTATAGACCTGGTTACATATACGGCACTATAAAAACACATAAACCTAACTATCCTTTTCGTCCTATCATATCGCAAATTTCTACTCCTGTATATCAGCTAAAAAAATGCATTAACCAACTTATTATTTCCTACCTTCCTAGTAAATATAGTGTTAAGTTAACATTAGAAGTAATCAAAATCCTAAAAAGTGAAAAACCTGACAATGAAATCATGGCTTCACTTGATGTTGAACACTTATTTACCAATGTCCCTGTTAGTGAAACTATTGACATAATTATAAGAAATATATACAGTAACTCATCTTTAGCCCCACTTAAAATTAATCCTAATATATTAAGAAAACTACTATTAGCTTGTACTACTGAAGTCCCTTTCTTCGATCATAATAACAGTATATATATACAACGTGATGGTGTCTCCATGGGTTCAGTACTGGGTCCGACATTTAGCAATTTCTACATGTCGAACCTCGAAAATAAGATAATTACAGATTTTAAAAACCATCAATCTACCTAAGATACGTTGATGATATTCTTATGTTAGTTAAAAATACAGATGAAATACTTCAACTTCAAAAACGTTTCCAAAATAATTCTGTCCTTAAATTCACATATGAACTCAATACTAAAAATAAAATCTCCTTCCTTGACATATTGATAAACACAAATAATGACAAATTTACTATTTCGCCATACAAAAAACCTACAAGCATAAATTCATGTACACTTAACTACAAGAGTGAATGCCCATATTACTACAAAGTATCAGTTATAAAGAATCTAATACATCGTGCAGAAACCAATTCATCCACAAAACAGATTTTTTACAGTGAACTAAAGAATATAAAACAGACACTTATTAATAATAGCTTTCCAAACTATATAGTTGATGAACAAATAAGATGCTTTCTTTGAAGTCTCAATACTAAGCAAATTGTACATAACACTGCTTCTACTAATCTCAAACATATTAATCTCCTATATCGTAATCAAATGCATACTAATTATAAACAAGAAGAAAATATACTAAAAAAATTAGTAAATTCTAATATATCAACTACAGATCCTTGCAAAAAAATTAAATTAATCATATATACTAAATCTAGTATATCCAACTTAATTATTCGCAATGAATCTTCTCCCCCGGTTAGTGATTTGCAAAAAAACCAACATAGTTTATAAATTCAAGTGCCCTTTGGGAGATTGTATCTCCAACGAATTAAATAATATTTATGTTGGTCACACCACAAACTCGCTTTCACGACGCTTGACACTACATTTGAATGAAAACTCTAACATTTTTAGGCATTTAAAACAACATGCCTGCCCGCATACACAATTCCGTAAAATACTTGTCGAAAACACAATTATACTTCGACATGAAAACAATAGACAAAAATTAAAAATCCTTGAAGCATTATACCTCAAACAGTTGAAACCCAACCTAAACAAAATCAATTATGGCATCTCTACAAATATTCTTAAATGTCTATAATTGGAAACAGAAGCCATTGGTTTATACCAACGGCATCCCATACTTCATACTTCTCCAATTCACTCTCGTGTGGTCATGTGTGACGTCATGAGATGCGGGGTGATTTTCGCTTCTAGCGTCTTATATGCACATGTTTATCGTTGCTTAGAAATCATCTATGTAAACAATGACAGACTATCATCACTGTGTTGCCTGTATATTACTTAATATGTTTTAACTGACATCTTTGATAATGGCTTATGTAAGCCGAAAGCTTAGATTGTATTAAAAATATATGGATCAATATTGTGAATTTCTTTCTTCGTTCAACGATAATGTTATTAAACTTATCAGACGTTACGAAAAGAATTTAAATAAAATAAATAGACAACACTTGTCTATGTTATTTAATGAAACGTGTATGAATAAATATATATATATATATATATATATATATATATATATATATATATATGTGTGTGTGTGTGTGTGTGTGTGTTTTTGTGTGTGTGTGTGCATTTAGAACTACAAACAGAAGCTGGAATACCTTCAAGCAGAAAAAGAGGAACATGAAGTAAAAAAAAATGATGTTGTTCTATAGAAAGATGTTCGTGGAAAGAATATGTGAGCAACGAAAAAAATGTGAAATTTGCAGAGAAAAAGAACACTTTTGTTTGGGATGAGAAAGAGATAGGCGGAGTTTCTGGGACGCACCAATAAAGAGGTCATGGAGAATATGGCACTCACAGTATATACTGAAGGAAAGAGGGAACCTTCGACTTATTATTTTTCTGAATCACACTTGTGTTGACATTAACGGCTGACCTTAGACTTGTGTGGAAGATACCAGGTGACACTAGACTTGTGTGGAAGGTAACAGTTGATCCTAGACTTGTGGGAAAGTTAACCATTGACCATAAACTTGTGTGGCAGATAACAGTAAACCATAGACGTGTGGAGGATACCAGGTGACACTAGACTCGTGTGGAAGGTAACGGTTGATCCTAGATTTGTGTGGAAGATAACGATTGACCCTTGACTTGGGTGGAACATAACCGGCGACAATGAGTTGTGTGGAAGATAACGATTGTGCCCAGGTGAACCTAGACTTGTGTGGGAGATAACACTTGACCATAGACGTGTGGAAGACACCGGCTGGCCCTAGAGTTGTGTGTAAGATAACGGATGTACCTAGACTTGCGTGGAAGATAGCAGTTGATCTTAGAATTGCGTGGAAGATAACCATCCACCCTAGACTTCTGGGGAAGATAACTTCTGGCTCAAGACTCGTGTGGAAGGTAACGATTGACCCTAGACTTGTGCGGAAGATAACGGGTGAACTTAGACTTGAACGGGAAAATATCAGGTGACACTAGACTTGTGTGGAAGGTAACGGTTGATCCTGGACTTGTGAGGAAGATAGCGGTTGACCCTAGACTTCTGTGGAAGATAATGGGTGACAATGACTTGTGTGGAATATGACGGTTGACCATAGAATCGTGTGGAAGATACCAGCTGGCCCTAGACTTGTTTGTAAGATAACGGTTGTACCTAGAATTGTGTGGAAGATAATGCGTGCAATGACTTGTGTGGAAGGTAACGGTTGTCTCTAGACTTGTGTGGAAGATAACCATTTATCCTCGACTTGTGTGGAAGATAACCATTGACCCTAGACATCTGTGGAAGATAACGTTGACCCCAAAAGTTTGTGGAAGATAATACTTGACTCTAGAATTGTGTGAAAGATAACCATTCACCCTAGACTTGTATGGAAGATAGCGGGTGATCTTAGACTTGTGTCGAAGATAAGTGGTGACACTAGACTTGTGTGGGAGATAACGGTTGACCCTAGAATTGTGTGAAAGATATCGGGTGACCCTAGACTTCTGTGAAAGATAGTGGTTGACCCGAGTTGACTCTAGACTTGTGTAGAAGATAACGATTGATCCTAGACTAGTGTAAAGACAACAGCTGTTCCTCGACTTGTGTGGAAGATAAAGACTATCCCTAGGATTGTGTCGAAGATAACAGTTGACCCTAGGATTGTGTCGAAGATAACAGTTGACCCTAGACTTGTGTGGAAGATAACGTTTGACCCTAGACTTCTGTGGAAGATAACCATTGACTCTAGACTTGTGTGGAAGTTACTAGGTGACACTAGACTTGTCTGGAAGATAACAGGTGACCCAAGACTTGTGTGGAAGGTAAAGGTTGATCCTAGATTGTGTGGAAGATCACGGCTGGCCCTAGACTTGTGTGGAAAATAACGGGCGATCCTAGACTTGAGTGGAAGATGACAGTTGACCTCGGGTGACACTTGACTTGTGTGGAAGATAACCATTGACCCTAGACTTGTGTTGAATAGACTTGAACAAGTTAAGTTTGTTGTGATCCACTTGGAAGTTGATTCCACAAAGCTGTAATCGATTGGAACTTATATCTCACAAATGAAAAATAAAAGCAAAGAGGCTGTTTCGCTACAATGTGCGTGACATGATGGATATTAGCCCTGAAGGTGGAGAACAGGCAGAACTAAGGAATATCGTTCGTCTGAGCATGTTCTATGGAAATAGCGAGATAATAGTAAGATACTTGCGACGTTTCGCCTGTGATAAAAGGATTGCAAGATGGAAAATAATTCGTCACCTACGAAGACGAGAAGACGCTTTTGGATACTATTGAGACTGGAAAGTGAAGATTGGGCAGCTCCATTATTGGTGTCATCTGGCTCTTTTAAAGGCAAAGATAGAAGGAGGGGACAGCTACTTACTGGAGTGGTACACAGAAACGACGATTGTTCCGGCGATATACGAGACCATTTTAGGGCTTCGCTTACTGAAGAACGTTTTAATCGCAGCCACAATTTTATATCTAGGAATATATTTCTCGTTCGTATCTGATTGGCTACCGGTGTGTCTTTGTGACGCAGAAAGGTAGAGAATAAGCAAAGAATAAAAGTTTAACAAGACTATGGTTCCCAATTCATTTTTGAATTTGCAATCTCCAAACGAAACCCGTTTATAATTTGCCTTCACCTTTTTAAATATTTATATTACTGAAAACAACATTCTATACTTATAAAATCTCTTCTTATTGCTACTGATATTTTCAAGTTTAGCTTAGTAATACTAACTCCAGATAAATAGGTGGGGCGGGCAAAATTTGGAAGATGATGTTGCGTCAGCTTCAGCTTGTCATGTAGACAAAGCTGGAATTACTTCGAACTTTTTCAGCTGAGAAGGAATTTGTTTTTACTCTTTACACAATACAAGGCTCAAGAGCCACTTAAGGTGGCTGAATGTCGTCTGTGACATGAACTTAGGAGGAGGACATTGGAAATCTGGATCTGGTTCTTCTGTGTGATTTATCTCTCCTCATATTTACTTTTGTATTTGAAGTTGAGGAGACAAGATAACGAAACAGCAATATCCCAAGTGGCATCTCTATCTTTTAGGTTGGTGCAAAAATAATGACGTAATAATATCGTTTTTTGACGTATTTTTAACGTCAAAAAACGACATTATTACGTCATTATTTTTGCACCAACCTAATATATAAGGCAGGATGTGTGTGTGTGTGTGTAACGAATGCATGGCCGCAATTTTCTACAGATTTGCACCAAAATTTAAATGCACATGCTCCACGTTAGCAGTAAGGCCAAGACTCACTTTGCATTTCCCAACTCCCATCGTTAGTGGAAATAATCGATTTTTTTCATGTTTCTATGGCAGTTTTCATGTAGTTTGCGGCCATTTTCTACTGGCCGGAGTGAGGGTCTATAGCTGGCTTCCACGAATAGGCAGGAAGATTCTATAGGCCAGCGTGAGAGCCAACAGCTGACTAACACGAATGTTAACTAGCATGCTAGCATGCAAAAAAAATCGATAGCTGCATTCGTTACAAGTGGGAAAAATTTAAATCTGCATGGCACTTTATTCCAATTGGCTCAATCTCTTGCTTAAACTCAACGTTGATTGTGATTCCGCAGAACTGGGTTGTGTGTGAAAAAGTATTTATTGTTAACATTCTTTTTCATTCGTTTTTTCCAGTTAAGAGTCCTTTTTTAAAGCTGATCGTTTTGTGTTCATTTTGTATAGTTCTTTTTTTGTAACAGATTTAATGCCTAGTATAGAGCTTAGAAAAAATTTGCAATGTGAGATAGGCAAGAAGTAAGGCATCTAGCAACATCAGCACGGAAAAAGGCACTCCTTTAAAGGCAAGGAAGGGCAAAAATATTTTAAGTCAAGTGATAGCGGTTGCTGTATGAGTCGTACGATTTTTGAATCAAGCACGGGCAACGCTGGGCCATGCTGCTAGTATATATATATATATATATATATATATATATATATATATATATATATATAAATCCCCACCAAGAACAATCGCCAGATAAGTACAGCCTATAAAATCTACAAATACGGCTGGGGTCTCTCAATATGTGCAATCATCATTCTATTTCATTGTCGAGACCCCTATTTCCATGAGAGTTGAGTAACCCCATTTTACATGTTCGTTGATAGGATAGCATCCTTTGCGGTTACTCTAATGTCCGGATCCTTGGCTATCCTGTGTTTAAAACCAGCTCAAATAAGCGTTTACCTTTAGTACTCTTGATGAAGAGTCAACCAATTTGGAAGAAGTAAGAGAACGTAAACCCATGACGTGTAATTAGGCGTCAAGACAGCGGTACTTTTCTTGAGTCAGAAACACCATGCATAACCGTAGCTCAGGCACCGTGACAAGCTAACTCGATCGTGAGGACTAAAGGGCTTATTAAGAGAAGAGTGTGTTACAAAGGTTGTTCTGCGATCAGTTGTCATTTCCGCCTATAAATCCCTCCAACAAACTTATTCAGTAACAATCTATCATCTGTGGTTTCGTCTTGGTTGAATTCTTAAGAAATAATAAAATAAATATTTCGTTCTGCCGCTAACTGATGAAAAGTGATTTAATAAAGCAAATTGTTTGAGCTTTAATTTAAATTGAAGTACTTGATATTTCTATCAGCCATTCTATTCCTCTTCATAGAAGATATCAGGTTGGTGCAAAAATAATGACGTAATAATGTCGTTTTTTGACGTATTTTTAACGTCAAAAAACGACATTATTACGTCATTATTTTTGCACCAACCTAATATAAAAGCCACCGACAGAAATTGTCAGGCCATCAACAGAAGTCTCGCTGTCATAAATTTCAATTACGGATTTAAAATGTATCTAATTAAGTGACTTCCCAGTTGTTAGCGACAGAATAAAATCTCTCTCCTGATATAGAAGATATTTGACATATCACAGGATAGAAACGGCGCATATATTCATATTTATTTACACTATTTACATTATTCGGACTGTTATCCTCATCTTCGTTGTCATATTCACGACGTTTCTGTGGTTATACGCTTCGGCTTTCTTCAGGTGATCGGAATTTCGAACTGAACCCTTTATTCCGCCCGCCGCGGTAGATTGTTTTAGTTCCACGTGCCATGCCTCTTCCGTATGTCGCAGTATCAGATATTTCCCTTAAACTCAATTCTCCCAGTTTTTCTGTTCAAGTCACCTGTAGCCAGGTACTGAACTCCCAAATCTTTTGTTCAAGTCACCGGATGCAACCAACGCTTTTATCCAGTGGGTCATGTGTCCTTAAGTGTATAACGACTGTAACGTCGTGAATATGACAACGATGTCGAGGACAAAATTTCGGCTGTTGTACACTCCGGCCTAAACGTCATGAATGTTGCAACGAAGATGAGGACAACTTTTCGGCCGTTGTACGCTACGGCTTAAACGTCGTGAATTTGGCAACGAAGCTGAGGACAAGTTTTCGACCGTTGAACGCTATGAATTAAACGTCATGAATATGGCAACGAAGCTGGGGACAAGTTTTCGACCGTTGAACGCTATGGCTTAAACGTCGTGAATATGGCAACGAAGGTAAGATGAACTGTCCGAACTATGTAAATAGTGTAAATAATTACAATGCCTCATCTCAAAAAAATAGACAGATTTATTTGTATGTCGGTAAAATTTTGAAGGCGCGGGAAAGTAATGAATAGGGTATCTAGTGGAGAAATCTGTGAGCTGAGTTTGAATTTTATTACATTCATTTACGAGCTAACTCCCTTGGTAAAGATATGTATCCATTCCCCCCCCCCACCTTCTGCTATGGGCAAATAGCAAAGCAGACTGGGCCATATAACCCTGGTTGACAAGCACTCTACAAGAATAAAATAACTGAATACAAACTGGAGAGGCTTGGGATTCGTCAAGACAACTTGCTCAAAGATGCTATAGATCTGTTGCCCCTACGACTCTAAGGGGTTACACTATTCGCGATCGTGAAAATCTTGATAGTCCCAGTTTATCAATATGTATATGTTGATATTTTATGGAGAGAGAATATTTGGATTATAATTATAGGAATTCGTCGGTATCACCTTTCTAACTCAGTCAATGCCTCATACAGTTTGCTACCAAGTGGCAGCAGTCACAACGCTGACATTTTGGGGATTGGTGATTAAATTTATATAACTGTGTCTTTGCCTTCGGACAGAGCTCAGATGAATAAATGAGTAATGCCTAGTACCGGGGACCCCAACACAACTGCAGCAGCCCCCTCATTGTAATAAAAAGACAGAGTCGGTTGAATATCGACGCTAGATCAACGTCGATTGCGGGAATGGGGCATGTTTGGCCTTATACCAGGTGCACGCGCTTCTGTCTCCCAGATTAAATATATCTCGTGTGACATTTGTTCGCTGTCAGGATGAGAAACGAGTAAATAAGAAGACAAAACAAATCCCTCAGAGCTGCTATCATAACTGTTTCCTTTCTAATCTATGTGTTGGTCACATCAGGGAAGGCTAGTTTTTTTTCCTTCTCCTGCGATTGAGTTACAGTACTCACAAGAAAAGTGATGGGAGGAATCCATTTTCTTCTTTTTGACAAAAAACAAAAAAACAAAAAACAAGCAAAAAAACAAACAGATAGTACAGTAACTTATTACAGTTATATATCATTTCTCTGGTAGGTTGTTGTCTACAGGAAATATTTTCACCTCGCTAAAGATGTCTAACCATATAGGTGAAATCAACAAGTGTTGCCCCAAATATTTATCGCTCTGAGTATGACGGTAAGCTACATCCGTCAGCAAGGCATCTGATCATGAGAGTAGAGGCTTTGAGAAGGATGGTAGTACGTAATAAGTATTGGAGTCCTTGCTATGGGTGAATAATTAACTCCCAAATTGGGGTTCAAAAACTATGAAATTATAAAAATACATTTTTATAGTAAAATACCATAACCACATTAAAAAAAATATTACTAGCAATAAATTTTTGAAAAAAAAAAAAATTAACAATACATTTTATTCTCGATGATAAAAAAAGCTCTTTACATAAATACGTAAATGAAACCTGATCTCAAAACTGATTTCTTACAAAGAATACATATCCTAGTCATACTAACATATCCTAAAAATCTTGGCAGCATTAAATAGCTCATTGAGGTGTTGATATGTCGTAAACCAAAATAAACCAACCGAATCCTAAATATTTATACGTTAAGCTCAACTTTGGAATCAGATACACAGATCTTATGCATATATCATTTGAGGCGAAACAAGCCATACCTTTTCTCAAATTAATATAATTTTTATAAGATTACGTATATGAGTGAAAGTATCAAATTCGTTAAAAAGCTGTGTTGTATCTCTTCATCTTGACGGTAATGGTACTTTACAATGTCCTGTCATGTGTAGCGCTAAATAAATAGACTTTTCTTATCTCTCTTAAACATTGCTTTGCCACCTTTCTACTCAAGCCCACTAGCTCGGACATGTGTTCTTTTCCACTGATCATTTTGCCTTCAATCTGTGCTGTGCGTATCAAATTTCCCAAGCCCTCTTTCCTCATTATGCGTCCTAGAAATTTTAACCATCTTTTCCTGATGTTGAGGATAAATATCCTGTTTTTCCATTTTTCTCAAAGACATTACCGTTGCTAACATGTTCCTTCCATAGTATTCTCAGCATCCTTCCGTAGAAAAACATTTCTATTGCCTCACACGTCTTCTCATCTGTGAGGAGATTACTCTGCATTGATTTTCATATAGGATACCTGATATTACCTGACTGTTCAGTTACTCTTTTCTTTGTTCTAATCTAATAAAATGTTCCTGTTTCTGAAGACTTTGCTTATCTTTTGGAAGGCATCTTTTGCTATCCAACACACTTCGCTGGATTTAAATTGTTGCACTTGTTTGATTTTGGTATAGCCAATTTGCAATGATTCTTTTGCCATGCATTCTACCGTCTTGCAATTGATGTTTAATCTTTTCTTCCGCTTTCTTTCACCAACTTCTCTGGGAGTTCTTCTAGTTTATTTTCTGTGTCTGGTATCTCAGTTTTTTTAGATTGTGATTGCCAATAATAAATCCTGGTAGGACTTCATATTCTCTAAGACTCGCCTCACTGTATAGATTGAATAAGTCCGGTGAGAAGACACATCCTTGTCTTAAAATCCCTTCTATTTTTCTATATTTACTGAATTCTTTTTCTATCCATATGCAGGCGGTTTGCTGCCAGTATACATTTTTAACTATTTTAATATTATTCCCAAATATATGTCAAAGTAGTTCCAATAGTTTTTTTGTGACTTATTTTATCAAACGCTTCAGCATAATCGATAAAACACAGGTACACGTCCTTCTGCATTTGTATTGCTCTTTCTTATATTCTGAGCATAAATATCGCGTTCCTTGTTTCAGTGTCTTTAAAGAAGCCACATTGTTCCTGTCTGATTTCCGGTCCGATTCTGCGCGCTCTAGTCATAAGAATATATATGAAAAGTCTTGTTACATGGCTCGTTAGGCTGATTGTCCTGGCTTTTGGGGCAGTGCTATGAAAATTTATCTACTTAAACGTTCAGGTATATCAACACTATTGTAGATTTCATTTATTATTTCTTTAATCTTTTCAATCTCGATATTAGACCAAGGCTGCTAGCATCTCCATTAGAATTCCGTCTGGCCTTGCTGCTTTGTTTCTGTTCAATTTTCCCATTGCTGAGTCTTCTTTAGATTTTAATATTTCTGGTCCTTCGATATTTCTGGACATTGCCAATTCACCGTGAAAGAATTCTCTCAAATATTCATTATATTGTTTAAGTACTTTTTTTAAATTTCTCTAATATCAGTGTCCCATCCTTGGTCTCTCTGCATCCTGTTGATGAATATTTCTATTATAAAAGAAAGTGGGGATGTTCTAATAAATATTAAGGACTGATAATCTATCTATCTATCTATCTATCTATCTATCTATCTATCTATCTATCTATCGAACAGTCAGATTTATAATCTACAGTTTTTTTTATTATTTATTTCTAAAACCAGTGATTGATACACAGTACCTTATACGCAATCATTATAATATATATGTGTGTGTGTACGTATGTATATATATATATATATATATATATATATATATATATAGCTTTCTTTTATTCTTAATAACAATCTTAAGGGTCATATAGGGCAACAAATCAGTTCCTTTTGTAGAACAATATACGACGTTTGCTTTGAGTGATTTGAACCAGTAATGAAAAAAAAACGGACAAATCCAGGAAGTAAAATTGCGGTCAGAACAGACATTACTGAATTATTATGCGCGCAACCTCACGATCTAACATGCGCAAGTGAAACATTTGCGTAGTCGTTTATAACGATTTTTACGAGCGCGTCAATAACGTCAAACGCGTTGAGGAACTTTCATTACGGACAGAAGCTGCAAAGAGGTCCAATCGTTTATTTATTTCATTAAGGATTTACAAAAGGGAACGATCAATTAGTTTTTCTTTTTTTTATATGCCCTGCCTGGTGGCAAATGCTGCAAAGTGGACGTTTTTCTTGTATTTTATTTTATGTGAAAAAAAAAAAAAAAGTAAGTCGGAATTTATTGGTTTTATTTGCATTATTCGAACTGTTTTTTTTTTTTGTGGGGATAGCCTCCCGCTATGGCGGAGGGGTCCCAAGAAAAAGAGCCTTTGGCCACTACGTCGACGGCACCGTCTGCTTGGGTGCGAGTTAGGCAGGAAAAGGGGACAGAATACTACAAAAGTCGGCGCGAAGAATTAAAAGAGTTTATTACGAAAGATGAACTTGTACCAATGCCTTCAGTCATGGAGACGGTGGCAACAAGAACTATCTCCCTATTGACGGTCGATATTAAGACCAAAAATTGGGCTCCCTATTAACGGGTATGAAACCCGTTAATAGGGAGCCCATGGAGGAAGCCCTAAAAGCGTTGAATATCGGGGCCAAGGTCTTGGCTCGTAGGTCGAACGCCTGCTGGGACGTTTTGTTAGCTACAGAAGAAGCGGCAAAGGGGCTGGCCGGTTGCACGCTCACAACAAAGACAATGAAGCTGCAGACCGAGTATATGGGAACACGGAAAACAAGGATTACTTTACACGACGTACCCATGTACATTACCGAAGACCAGGTGAGTGCCTTCTTTTCACTTTACGGTCCTGTGGAAGGGGTATTGCCACCGGTGACATGGAAGTTACGGTGACATTGAACCGCCAAAACTTTAAAGATATCCCCAACACAATTTTGTGTGATAAGCGGAGAATTTTCGTGGTGGTAGAGGGTCGCCGGCCCTGCTGTTGGGTTTGTGGGGAGGCTGGACTCCTGGCCAAGACGTGTCCGACCAAGAAGCCGGCCCCATCGGAGAAGCAGACACCGGTGCTACCCAGAGAGGAAGAAGCGAAAAAAACGTCCAGCAGCGAATGGACGGAAGTGGTAAGAAAGAGGGCAAAAACTGCTGCGTCACCTCTCGGACAACCGCAGCAGCAGCAGCAGCAGAAGCCTTCGGAGAAGACCGCGGTCAGCAGCAGCAGCAGCAGCAGCAGCAGAACGCTGATATCAAAAAGCAGTAGGTGACCAAGAAATTACTACTACAAGTCACCGAGAAGGAGGGAGAAAAACAACAGCAGGCCGTCAAACAAAACAAAAAATCGGACAGCCCCAGTAAAGGGGCTGCTAAACAGAAGGAGCAGCGGAGGGAACAGTGACAAAAGTTACGGGAAAACGAGCATCATCAGCAGCAACACCTTCACTAACAAAAGAAGAAGGAGGAAGAAACAGCAATGGAGGTAGACAAAATGCCTCCACCACGAGCGGCGAAGAGGAGCAGGGAAAGACGACCCCGACGAGACAGAGATAAGTCATTCCAGCCGGAGCAGGGAGGAGCGAAGCATGGACAGAACCAGGCGGCGCTCCGTTCCTGTTTCGCAAATAAAACATTCTAGCTCCCCCAAAGTTTGGAGCGTTCCTTCTTCCACTTCCCGTGTGCCAAATTTGCTCTTCCCTCATCATAATCCTAAGTTCGCCAGCTACGTCCCCACACTCATCTTTCTCCCCACTCTCCATCGGGCTAGGGAGAAGAAAAGCTAGAAAAAATATTTTCCTGGGCCAGACGAGATACGTAAAGTTGATAAAGAGGAGGCCAAGAAAGACCTGTCCAAGCAAAAAAGGGCCCTGTTGAGGCTCCTATTTAAACTGGAAGAGGTGGACGGGAAATCGGTAGAGGTCCCAAGAAACTTCCCCAAAGCCCCGGGGGTCATAACTGTCGTAAGGGACACGGGCTCTTACTTGAAGGTGTGGAGCCACATTTACGAGGCTCAGAAGGCGTACCCGAACATAAGGGTTTTAGAAGAAAATAACGAAGACCTCAAGAAAATGAGGCATTTTTGCTCGGGGAGGGTCCCGGTGTTGCTCCATCCCTCCTTATATAGGACAATTAAATTCACATACCCTACGGACGTTGGCGGTATTGTCCTGGGGGGTCGTATGACGACCGAGTTAGCTACATGGAGCCTGGGACAATCCGTCGGGGTCCTTACCACTGCAGATTTCCGCCCTGTATGTGAGTAGGTTGTTTCTGTTTTGTTTTTTTTAAATATTTTACAGGACTTAGAAGATGGAAATGAAGATAGCTACGTTGAATGTGAGGAGCTTGAGAGATCGGGGTAAGGCGGCCCGCCTGCTCCGGGACCTGTTGTCCCTTGATGTGGATGTTGCCGCGATCGAAGAGACCCACTTTGTTTGCAGTTCCGATGCGTGTGTGCTGGAAGACGACTTTGTCGTCTATTCAGCATATGGGGACCGTTCTGCCAGAGGTGTTTCTTTGCTTGTCAGACGTACTCTCGATGCGAAGGTGGACCTTGTGCATACCGATGCCGAGGGCCGGTTGATCGTGGCCGATATTGCCGTGAAAAGTGGTTTGTTCCGAGTTGTTGCGGTTTATGCGCCCAATGACCAGGGGGAGCGGGTCTCGTTTTTTCGGCGGTTGGGGCCGTTCCTGGTGGATTCAACGCGCCTAGTTTTAATGGGGGACTGGAATGCCATCCTTGGACCCCAAGTTAGACAGGAGGCGTGGTGCTAGTGGGAGAAGGGGCGATGGTAGTCTTGTCGATCTGATCGACGATTATGGTCTCGTCGATAGATACCGGGTCGATCATCCCAGGGGGAAAATGTGGACGTGGGCTCTTAATTGGCCTTTTGACAAGGTGGTTAGCTACCTTGACAGAATGTTAGTGAGAAGAGCCGACATAGATCTACTAGATTGCCCTACGTTCCACTGGGTAGGCTATTTGGATCACAAACTCGTTTGTGCCCGGGTGCCGTTAGACAATAGGCCTAGAATGGCTGGGTACTGGAAGTTCAATCTGTCTTTACTGGACAGGCTGGACTTCCAGGAGCAGCTAACTAGACTAGTGCAGCGGGAGCTAGTGAGGGCGGTTATCGGGAATAGGTGGTGGGAACGCCTTAAATGTAGGATTAGGTCCTTCACCACTGATTTCAGCAAACGGCTCGCTCTAGATAGAGCTAAAAAGGTGAAGACGCTTAAAGCTAGTTATACCCGGGCGGTGGCTGAGGGGATCCCCTAGAGATAGCTTTAGCTAGGGAGGCCCTGGATCGTTCGAATAAAGAGCAGTACATGGGTCAGGTAATTAGACATAAGTTAAGCAAGATGCCTCCCAAGGCCGTGAACTTGGGCGTAGATTTACGCAGGGAAGAGGTCCGTCGAGGTGGCGATCGTTGCATTCGTGAAGTCAAATCCCCGGAGGGGTACACTCTTCGGGCCACTGACGACATGTGCGAGGCGTTTCGGCGCCATTTCGAGAGCCGGTTTACCAAGGAGCCTGGTTTCCGTGAGGAGGAGTTTCGCAGCTATTTGGCTGACTTTCCTCGGCTTTCGCCGACTGAAGCGGCTAGCTGCGAGGGAGAGATTACGGAGGGCGAAGTCTACGCGGTTTTGAAGAAGGTCGACAGAGGCAAGTCGCCCAGTCTGGATGGTTTGCACTATGAATTGTACTTGAGGCTGTCGCACATCTTCGTTCCGATTTTGACTGCTGTGTTCAACAACTGGTTTCACCATGGGTGTGATCACTCGGTTGAAAAAGGGCAAAGGTGGTGGGGGGAACCTAGATCATTACAGGCCCATAACTCTGCTAAACACAGAGTTAAAGATTATGGCCAAGATCCTGCAGGAGCGTTTGCAGTCAGTTGCCGAGTCTCTGTTAGGACCTGAGCAGACTTGTTCTGTGAGGAGCCGAACAATTCAGAGCAACATGCATCTGATCCGCACGATCATAGAGGGTGTAAAAGACGACGAAGAAGCCGCGCTGATCAATTTGGATCAGTCCAAGGCATTTGATAGGGTCGACTATCGCTACCTTGCTACTGTCCTGCAGGCCGCTGGATTCGCACCCAACTTCTGCCGCTGGATTAACCTCCTGTATCGCTCTCCCAGTGCTGTGGTACAGGTGAACGGAAGGTTGTCGGATGCGTTCGTGCTGTCTAGGTCGGTTCGTCAGGGTTGTCCGCTGTCGCCTCTCCTTTATGCTTTGGCGTTGGAGCCTCTCCTTCGCCGCCTAAAGGACGAGACCGGCAGTCCGGCCCTACGTGGAATTGCCATTCCTGGAGGGTCACGAGCCAGGGTTTCCGCGTACGCCGATGACGTATCTGCTTTCGTGTT
>OZ010587.1:57040444-57185444 GCA_963932145.1 Acanthosepion lycidas | reverse complement strand
GTCAATACTTCTTTCGAAATATCATGTTTCTATTCCAAATGAAATGTAAAGCTGGTCAGTCCATTTGTCATTACATTCAGTAGTCAAATCTACCTGCACTTTTTTTCCTAAACGGTACATTAGTTTTCTTCTAAAATCTGCAATCCTGTTTTGCCACAAATGTCCAATTGCGTCTCTTCACATCAACCTGTCTTACTTCGAAATCATGCTCACCTATTTCTTATACTTCACAGATTTTGAAATGTTCCGTTGGTGTTGATGTCTTTTACCGTTTTATCTCCGCACTGATACACCTTGACTCTGCTGTCAGTCATTGGAAAGCAATCATTACACCCATTTCCCAAGATGCATCAGTCATGTTCACGCTATACATCTTCTTTGCTATGATTTCAACGGAAATCTCATAAACTCCCGATGGCGTCCACTGGATCTGTCAGTTTCTTTTTATCTGCCGACTTTATTAATCCTGTGAAGATAATATCTGACTTCTTATGATTTCTACTTTTACATCCAAATATGTTTGCATTCAATCATTCGTTTATTCATTCATTCTCACATTCGTTCATTCATTCGTTTATTCATTCCATTATACTTTTTATTCTTTATTTTTGCATTTGTTTTTGGGGCTATCAGGAATTTCAGCCCTTTGATATTATCCATGGCCATTCAAGTTTGTCAGTAGATTTCTTCACTTTCCTCTTCATTCGCATTCAATAGTCTTTTTCAGTACTTCTTCTACGAAGAGGACTTTCTTTTTGATTCTTTCAATCGTGGTTTTCATTCGTCAGTGTGCTTTCACTCAATAATAATTCTTTTTTGACTTATTTTTCCATTTTTTGTCAATTGTTTTTTTTTTCAATTCTGCTTAAATATGATTTTATGCAGGTGTCTTCCTTTCATTCCACTATCTATCTATCTATCTATCTACCTATCTATCTATCTATCTATCTATCTATCTATCTATCTATCTATCTATCTAATTCTCTTTGTTATCTATCTATCTATCTATCTATCTATCTATCTATCTATCTATCTATCTATCTATCTATGTTCATATCTATGTATATATGTATGTCTGTTCATATGTATCTACCTATATATATATATATATATATATATATATATATATATATATATATATTAGGTTGGTGCAAAAATAATGACGTATTAATGTCGTTTTTGACGTATTTTTTAACGTCAAAAAACGACATTATTACGTCATTTTTGCATCAACCTAATACACACACGTACGCACGCACACACACCCATACATACATACATACACATACACAATGTGGCCACCACCGGCAGCGCGGACAACATCAAGCCGATATGAGAATTCCTCCCAAACACGCCTCAGCATGTCACGGTCCGCCGTGTTGATTACAACTGTTATTCAATCTTTCAAGTCATCGATACTTGCTGGAAGTGCTGGAACATATACTTGGTCTTTAACATACCCCCACAAGAAAAAGTCGCACACAGTGAGGTCCGGGGATCTGGCAGACCAAGCACAGAGAGCAAGGTCTTTAGCACCTCTCCTCCCAATCCATCGCTGAGGCATGTTTTCAATCAGATAAGCTCTAACCCCGAGATGCCAATGGGGTGGTGCTCCATCTTGCTGAAAAATGAAGTCATTCGAATCTGCTTGCAGTAAAGTGAATAGCCAGTTTTGGGTGCTCTGTTCCCCAAATGCACACATTGTGACGATTGACTGTGCCTCTCAAATGGAAATTCGCTTCGTCACTCAAAACTAAAAGTGAAAAGAGAGTTTCATCACCTTCCTCCATCTCCAGCATTGACTCACAGAATGTCCTCCGCATCGCCTTGTCATAATTTGTAAGTGCTTGGACGAGGCTTAGTTTGTATGGTTTCATGTGTAATCGTCTCTTTAACACATGCCAGACAGAGGTATGAGGGATGGCAAGCTGAAGACTTAATCGACGTACGGACTTACGTGGGCTGCTCTCAAATGCATCATGAATCCTTTCCACTTGCTCCTCTGTAACACGTGGCCTTCCAGGACTCTTTCCTTTGCACAGGCACCCACTCTATTTAAACTGTTTAACCCGCCGTCGAATGCACTCACGATGGGGCGGATCAATGCCGAATTCTGTTCTGAAAGCACGCTGCACCGTGACAATGGCGTTTGGTTTCGCGAACTCAAGCACGCATAATGCTTTCTGCTGAGGAGTCGCCATTTTGATTGATCTTCCCACAATTCAGCTGCACCAGAAGCGGTGAAACTGACAACCAATCTGTTGAAACTTGACTAATGCATGGAATAATAATGCAACATAAAATGTACTTAGAACAAAATGTATTGAAACAAGAAAGTGTACACAATATTTACATATAGTCTTTTGTATATTCCTGGGAAGACCGTTCCTGGAATGTGTGTTGACTGAGTCGCAGTCGGGCAGAGTCTCTGCTTGGATCTCTCGATTCCTCTCACTCTCTTTCCGGTACCAACCATATTTATATGGTCGGTACTCCACTATGCAAATTAGGTGGATCCTACCGCAGCACAATCAAACTTTGATAAGTACTCTATCAAATAACCACTGATTCAGTCCACTACAATGCTATAGACCTGAAAAAATAGCGTAATGATTTTGGCATATTCTTTTTGAAACACTCTGTATATTCTTTAATCTCCTGTTATTTTATTACCAACCTACCTAGCTACTTACCTACATACCTACTTTCAATGATTTCTGTCTTCGAGAAGGTGGTATGCCTTATGGAAGCCCAACCATTTGGGACATAAGATGCAAGCCAACTTGGTAACTTATTTGTTTTACGTTCGTATAATATGACGGAAAATATGGTATATTCTCGTTTTATTTTGATGTGATTCTATATCATTGTTTCAAGATAGATGATTACATAGTAAGTGGCATAGATTATGCAGACATGTGAGGATGATAACATTTAACCCTTGACATCAACAGGTTAAGATTGTAGCGAACGTGGAATAATCATCTTGGAAGTCGGTTCTATAGAGGAGAGGTTCGCGGGAAGAAGCCGTTCAAGTGAAACTTTCATATCACTAAATGAATACGAAGAGAATGAGGGAGGTTTGCTACAATGGACGTGGCATGACGAGTCTTATGTCCGGCCTCTTTAACAATGGATCTTAAGTACGAGTTCCACTTGAGATGTGGGTTGGGTTTAAGTCCCAGTAGGCACTCAATGCACAGAAACTCACCGAGGCAACATACATTGTGATTGGTGATAGTTCGTGGTCCGATAGGCGATGATGGAATGTTAGTCGTTTGCTTTTCCAGGCAGTGAATGTAACCAGCCAGGTTTTTCCCTTTGAGCTGTTAGAGCTCGACCAGAGGAGAGATCAGTTGATGATTAATACGTTACCATAATCAGTAGATTTGAAGCATGTGCATTATTTATTTCAATGAAATTCATGGAGCTGTTAGTGATCTTAGTTTTTGTTGGACTGCTACATCATTAAACCATTGTTGTCTTCTACTTTAATCGTTAGAATTGTTAATCAGTTTGGCATTCATAAGTTTTGAATAAATTTTAGTACGTTCGGTAAAATTGGTTGGTTGATTTTGTTTAGTGCTATATCAACACCTATATGGGTTATTTAACGTAGAAATCTAAATATTTTGTATGTAATTTCATACTTTCAACTACGGATATTTTGTAGATAATTTTGTACTCTCAGGGAAAATGTATGTTTTTTTTTAATATATAGTTTGTAGATCATAAAATGTATTGTTGCTAATTTTGCTATATATATATATATATATATATATATATATATATATATATATTTTAGCGTTGCATTGATTGTCATTTTGCTATAAAAATGGATTGTTGCTCATTTTTTTATAAAAATGTACTGTTGATTTTTGTTCATTATTTGCCATAGCTAGGACCCCCTGCAGCAGCTTCTACCACCCCGGGGCAGGCTGGAGCTGGGAACAACAACAGTTAAAAGGTGGTTCTACGCTCTTCAAAACCGCCAATCTCCTGATCAGAGTCCTCGCTGCCGGATGTAGTTTATCGTCATGCTCAGGATGGGCGGTGAAATTCAAATATGTAGTTGACTAAACTGAAAAAAAAAACCCTCAAAAACCGCCGGCTGAAGCACTGACGTGACAAATCCTAACTGGGGAGAGAATGTTTGCGTAGCTTGGTGTAGCGGCTGTCGCCGCAGAAGTAGTAGTAGCGAGCCGTGTCCAAATATAGACCTCTCTGTTGTGTTCAGTTTCACTCCAATAGCCTTAGGAAAGGTAAGAATCCATCTCTTTTCTCTCCGAAATATTAAACTAGTCACTTGGGTGTTAGTGCCCACTAGTATAAAAATAATGGTAATCTGTGTATAATGCAACTAGAAACTAGTATACGATTCTTCTTAAGAAGATAGGGATATCCTCATCTAATAACGAAATGGGAAGTAGGGAGATCCAATGATGCCCTGCGTTCTCGCAGTATATGTCAAAAAGAAAATTAAAATCCTGGACAAGGTTGTTTGTTAAAAAATCAACTTCTCCTAAATTTAGCATAAGTTCATGACACATTATCGTGTAGTTCCATGTTGTAACCAGTAGACTGAACCCGCAAATACTCACTGAAATGTTAATTTGCTCAAATGTCGTAAAAAAAAGTCCGTCTCTTAAATACTACTACTTGATATAGTAACAATTGAGTTCATTATTGCTGTTGGTTTGAGAAGTGCGATTTACCGTTTTTTTTCTGTCTGTTTAAAAACGGTACCAATTGTGAAAAAAATAGTTTCGTACAAAATTAAATATAGATTAAATTGCTATTGTCTTGGGAAATTTTAGTTTAGTATCAAAATAGCCCTCCTCTGGATCTTAAAGTTACAAATTATGGAATCTTAATAAATCCATTGATTTTGAAATGCTACGTTAAAAACTATAATTAATGTTTGATATGAAATTTAGAATATTCATATGGGCTTATCTGTAGAAAAAAAAAACTGCTCTCATTTACCCACCATAGAGTAAAATCCCTGCCTCCTATTAGGATGGCTGATACCCAATCCACGAGCTTGCCTCTCAGCGCCTGCTTGGTCTGAAGTTGTCCACTGACCTGAAATGGAACAACTACACTGAATCTATAGCCTCATCTACCGCAAGGAAAGTTGGGTCTCTGTGTCGCGCCAGAAGGTTTTTCTCGTCCGAGTCCATCCTTCAAACCTACAAATCAAACCATTCGTCCTTGCATAGAATACTGCTGCCATATACGGTCTGGTACTCCCGCTACTCATCTCGAGGTTCTTGACAAAATCGAGAGACGGATATGCAACGTGATTAGTCCTGATCTGGCAACCCGTCTATAGTCATTTTCTGATATACGTGCTGTGGCTGCATTCTGTCTTTTCTACAAGTATTTTCATGGCAACTGCTCTGACGAGCTACTCTCACTTGTTACCAAATTGCATGAATTTAAGTGTGCTTCTGGGTTGGCATCTCGGAACCAACCTTTCTCTGGAAACGGCTAAATGTAGCCACCTCTTTTACTCCAACAGCTTCTTATCTCGCACCTCCCGTCAGTGGAACTCAGTTCCTATCATTTGCTTCCTTGATAGATATAATCTTCAAATATTCAAATGTAATGCCAATCGACATTTTCTGATACCTTGACCTTGAACCCTGCCTTTCTCTTTATCCTTTCCCCAAACACTGCTCTTTATTCTTACTCTCAACCTCTGTAACCCCTTGAGTGTTAGTGGCACTCCCGCCTTGCTTGGGGTGATTTGCTTACAAAAAAAGTAGATATATTGTTGTTTTTTTTTCCTTTATCATTTAACTCCAAGCAAGGTGTTAATGCCACTAGTACATGGGGGTGGGTGGGGTGTACAGGAAATGAAGGTGAAAGAGAAGACTAAGAATAGGGCGAAGAAGACAAAATATAAACGGAGTTGAAAAAGACAGAAGTCGGCGATTGTTTCCGCATTTAGGCAAGCACATTTCGCGATTTTAACAGCAGAAGTGTGACACCTAGATGCCAATCTAGTATCACGCTTATATCCATGTAGTCAGAGCATCAGGGGGGAAAAAAGCTCGCCAGAGCAGTTGCCATGAAAATATTTGTAGAAAAGACAGAGGGAAGCAATATCACATCGGAGTGACTGAAGCCAAGATACCTGGTCAGGATCGATTACATTACAGACACTACTTTGGATTTTGTCAAGAATCTCGAGATATACATCAGGAGTATGAGACCAAATATGGCAACAGTATTCAATGCACAGATGGTAGATTTTTAAATGTGCAAGATTGATTCTGAAGAGAATATTCTGGCACGACAGGATGACCCTACTTTCCTTGCATTTGATGCAGCTATTGATTCAATGTAATCGCTCCACTTAGTGGAAAATGTTAGGCAGAGTGTGTTGCTCTCCTGGAGTCTGGGGTCAGCCACTCGATTAAGGGGATGAGCATGTCTGCGCCATAACTACATATCTGTTCCGCTTTCTGTACTTTCCCATGCCAGTTGAGGCCGGGTTAATTTGCCTGCCTTCATATCTATCTATCTATCTATCTATCTATCTATCTATCTATAAAAACCTCTTTCTTTCTTTCTTTCTTTCTATCTATTTCTATTTTCCAGCTCTCACGATCTATCTATCTATCTATCTATCTATCTATCTATCTATCTATCTATCTGAGCTTACGGCGATATCACGTTGAAAAACAGGTTCCCGTACGAGCCAGGATGCTTGACCGCTTGAGAATACCAGACAGTGTAAGCTTGAATGCGCGTCTGTTATAATAGATAATGGTTCGGATTTCTTAACCGCAGTGCCATGTTCTAATTCCACTGGGAAATGCATGAGTTCAATCCTTCTACCCCAAACTATCAGTTAAAGAGTAAGACTTGTATCATTAAACTATTATCATATCAAAAAAAAAAAAAAAAAAAAATTCTAACAACCTAAAAATATATTCTGGCTTTAAATAACCTGTAACATTCTTAGCTTCCAATATCATTAAAATTGCATAATTTATTGATCCTCATAATGGAGCAGTTCCTTGCTTGAACCAGTGTGCTAAACGTTCAAATAATCACACAGCTCTTCACTGCTAATGACGACAAAACGGATCAGTCCCTTTTGAATTAAAAATAATTGATATACAGGATGGTTTGAAAGTCTTGTCGTCCCTACATAACAAAACAACGCTATGTGGTTTATTATCAAAGACAGAGTTTCACATGAACGATACCAGTATAGCCTTTACAAGAGTCAACAAAACACAGTTTCGTAAAATATTACACAGGACGAGGGGCCGTATAATTTTTTTTCGTTCCACGAAAATGATGGTGTTCATACAGATTTTATCGATGTGTGACGGCGTCAATGAAAATGAATAAACTGAATCCAGTATACGTGCTTTGTATTAAATGTTCTAATTACTTTTTGATAGTTGGTGTCAAGACTTTCGGACCACCCTGTAGAAACAATTATTGTTCATTAATACTTCAGCGGTATTAAGAGTGACTTTATGTTTTCCTCCTCATACTCCGTTTTAATCCCAAATCTGAAAATGCTTTCGGATAAGAAATATCATTATACTGCGTTCACTTACACATAAATCCACTTGAAATGGTAGAAACCCATATATTCTATCATCTTTTGCTATGTGCTGGATTGAGCTTATCAAACGTTGTTGGTTACCACTCTAAGAGAAAAGACTGGCGCAAGTCAATTCCGTAAAGAAGAAAGATTTACTTACAACTAAGACCGATGCCCTATACTCTTCAGGGAATCTATATCTTCAACCGACTGACTGATTCCTGGCTAGGGTTCTTAGTTTCAAAATCTAACCTTTTTAGTACTTAACAGAGTATATAAATACACACACACACACACATATATATATATACATACACATATATAAATATACATACACATATATATAGATATATATGTACAAACACATATTTATATATGTATAAGCATACACATATATATATATATACATACAGATATACATATATATATATATATATATATATATACATACACATAAGCATATATATATACATATATATAAATACATGTACATACATAGATGCATATACCTATATATATACATGTATATACATATATATATACATGCATGTATATAGATAGATATATACACACATATATATATATATATATATATATATATATATACATATATACATATATATATATTTATACATACATACATACATACATATATATATATATATATATATATATATATATATATATATATATATATATATACACATACATACAGGGTGACACTGATATCCGAAAGCGCATTCGTATAGTCAAATAGGCATTGCAAAAGATCAGTAGAATACTACCTAATAGGAACATTTCATTAGAAACAAGGAAAAGATTACTAAACTGCTATGTGATATCTGTTTTCCTTTATGGCAGAGAGTGCTGGAAGATCTCAAAGATGAAAAGGAGATATGAAGCAACAGAAATGTGGTTCAACAGAACAATGCTGAGTATATGGACCGAATCTATGAAATTTGTTCGAGAAAAGAGAAATAAAAAGGACTCTTATACTGTTTCTGGGACACGAAACGAAGAATAATGGCTTCCAAACTGTTATACACACCGGTCAGATTGAGGAAAGGGTGACAGGGGGAAGCAGCGCATAACATCCTTAGTGACCCATGAGTAAATGAATGGCGGAACAGATCTTAGAGGGAATAACAGAAGGAGAGTGTTTATTAAGAGCTCCAGGGGACAGGAAGTTACAGAAAACCATGATCGGCTACTTCATCATGGAACATGGCGCCCACGAAAAACGTTGTTTTCCTTTAATCAGTTTGCTAAATCTAACTGTTCACTAAATTCAGTCTCTCTTGTAATAATATTACTTGTTATAGAAACAATTGTTGTTATTAGGTTGGTGCAAAAATAATGACGTAACGATGTCGTAATAATGTCGTTTTTTGACGTTAAAAATACGTCAAAAAACGACATTATTACGTCATTATTTCTGCACCAACCTAATAATAATTGCTGTATATATTTCATGAGCTTGTTTTTTTTATCTATTTAGACACGATAGGCCTGTAGAATTTTGTAAAAGAATTTTGAACCGAGTTCGATGGCATTCTTTTATTTTCCATCCCATAAGTAATTTTTGAATTAAAGATGAGACAGAAAATATCAAACATTATCGATTAATAATTCCTTCAACACAGGTTACACGATTATTCAAAACCTCCTTCAAAGCCTTCATAAGATCGTTCATGTGAACGTCTTCGTAGGGTTCCACTTTTTCATGTATTTCAATAATTAATGGAGTTTAGCATCAGCCATGTTGATTGAAGGTAAAAAGGTTTTCTATAATAATTAAATTGATACTAGTTTCGTTTTACAGCTGTTAAAATTTACATGCCGTTTCTTGCTCCTGTTAACAACAGATTATAAAATGAATCTGTATAGTGCCATTTTCCTTGGCAGTAACAAGATTAAATTTAGAAATATTTTAAAAAGAACTGCACATAAAGTTTTAATCATGAAGCTAAAACTCACATATAAAGTTGTCTTTTATGTAATGACGGAATTTAGGAACAGAAAAAAGTTCATTTAGAATTCGACATTTGTAAAGGTCTTTTCATTTGCAGCAAGGTAATGTAGACAGGGTGGTTTGATCATCAAAACATTTCTATAAAAGACAGAATGATTGACAATCAGATGGAACAAAATCTTTTTTCATAATTTCATCTTTTTTCATATTTTATAGAGGCCTGTATGATTATAAATAACACACATAAATGGACATCTTTCATTAAAATTTATTCATTAACATAATTATCAATAGCCACCTTCATAAGTCTATTAATATAATAGTCATTATCAATAACTATCTTTGTAAGATTATTTATGTAAAAGTCATTACCAATACTCACCTCCATAAGAATATTTATATCACAATCTTTTTGTTTGCTTGGGTAGCATTTATTTCTTTATATATTTCAAGAAAATATCTTTCAAGATTGATCGGTGTACACTGGAATAATAAGATTGAAGAAGATCTAGAGAAGCTGGCTGAAGAAACGTTTTTCAATGAAACTCTTGAATATTTTCAATCTTCTGTTTTCTGCTGTATAGGACTGTATACATTAACATCCTCTAGGTTCATCATCATCATCATCATAATCCCCTTCACCTTTATAATCGTGGGGTGGGGGAATCCGAATGCAGAAGCCACACTATATATCCTCCACAACGGTCTATCAACGGAAGCCATCAACAATTCTGGTACAGTCATAGCTCTAGGTTCGCCATCATCATCATCATCCCCTTGACCTTTATAATCGTGGGGTGGGGGAATCCGAATGCAGAAGCCACACTATATATCCTCCACAACGGTCTATCAACGGCAGCCATCAGCAATTCTGGTACAGTCATACCTGTCCATTGTTTGACATTGTCCAACCAGTTTTTTTTTTTTTTTACGTTGGCGTCCTTTCCTACGTCCACCTTCAACGGAGATGGTCTTGCACAGGATGTCGTGCCTTGTAATGTGTCCAAACACGCCATTTTTCTAGTGGCCCACAAAACCTTCAACCCTTTTCCGCACAAATTGATTGATTTTACGTTCTCAGATGTCAAGGATTTTTCTCATGCATTTGTTTTCAAACCCTTGGATCCTTCTCGCTGTATCAGCCAACAATGTTCACCTTTCACATTCATATTGGAGAATGAAGACTACCAGTGATTTGTATTGTCAGTACTTTCTATATGTTCCCATCTTTATAATTAATGAGACTGGACCTCTTTTCCCTCAAAGGAAATTTTAACATACTCTGATAATGGATGTCCGCTGCCATCGTAACATTGACCGGTTGTAATTTAAAGGAAACTTAGTTCTCACAGAACTCTATTTTATTGCAATTCATTATTTTAAAAATTCTTAGAACGAAACATTTTTACAAGACAAAAATCATACACAGTCCTATTGCATAATTGTGGATATATTTTTGTTACGGTTTGCTTTGACCGAGCAAAGTGTCGCATAGATAAAGGAAAATTATGCTGCTCTGATCGTCCATATTGTCAAAGTCTGTAGCCTTTGAAAATCAGAATTTATTATCCTGTGTTTTTTTTTTTTTAACTGGGTTCAAAAACTAATTGTTAATGCTGGCGAGGAAATATACAACTATTTCAGTTAGTAAGAAAATTATAAAATATTTCTGTAAAGTAGAGAATAATTGGAAGTCAGGTGGAAAACCAGAAAAAAACAATAAGTGCGCGTAAGTTTTTTTTTTTTTACAACCAATGTCTTCAATTTCTTTATAATTTATAGAGGCTTGTATTGTCATGACTACCATAAATTAGCAATTATCAAGGTGAAGCTATTTTACTTAAAAGCAGATGATTGGACTGTTGAGACGAGATTCAGTTTGTAATCTTAACAGTAACTTATAGCAACCTAAAAAGAACGACATAACGTCATCTCGCTAATTTGCTATAGATTGACGTCCATTCTCTGCTTTAACCTATTTGCCATCGATGAACCAAAGCCGAGATAATTGTATATTTGCGTAAAATGACCATGTTCCATTACAATCCAATACCCTACACCAAAATGGCGATATGGCTTCATAACAGAGAAAAGAAGTTAATATATCCGCTCTTGCTTGAGTATCGGCTTCTGTCAAATAAACCTTCCCAAGTTTCGACAATCTTCTAAGTTTCGGGGAAGGCAGAGAACCGTTCAATAGCTTCAGTTTTTGATATTCGACCGATAAAAAACTACTTCTCTTCCATTCAGACAAAAACAGGTCAACTCAACAGGATAAACTGTTTCTAGCTGAACTCTTAAGCTGAAGTCACCTTTTCGAAACCTCTCAAACCATCTGCAAAATTGTATTTTCTGTAAATAATCCATATTTCAGGCTGTTTGAAAAGCCTTATGGCCTTTTCTAAATTCACAAAACGTCGCACAGATTATGTGCTTCGTAAAAACGACCATATTTTGACGGTTCATCAGTAAGCCATTTTAGTCATACAATTTTAAAAAAATCATTTCACCACAATCAATGCAATACTGGTAATAAAACGCAAGTGGGGGTTACTGAGTACAAGAGCATACTAAAAAAATAAGACATTATTAAAGAAAGAACAATAAAAGAACACATTTTGATAACGATTGACGTTAGATTTAAATTTTTGAAGATCAAAGTTTACTGGAAAGCAAAAAGTTGGAAGAAACTTCCATAAGTGGAGAGTGTAAAAGTCTCTTTTTTAAAGACTCTTGAACGCATACAAGGATGAATTATTCTACCTTAGGCAATTTGAAATGGCGGAAACATCAATCAATCGATTGCCAAGAGATATCGAACTTAACTTTTGTGATGTTAAACACTCATTACCACGTTTTTTATGCCAACGAATACTCGTTGTCACTTTTGTAATGCTCGTTGTAGTAGAGACTTTGTAATCGCAGACACAACTATAGTAACGCCGTTGAACAATGCTAGGGTCAGACGCCTTGGAACAGACGCACTAATAGAACTTGCTCGAAAAATACTGGCTCGAATAGTAACCATCGTATAGTGATCCGAATAGAGAAATATTATAGTGAATAGAGAATAGCGATCCCTATAGTAATAGAGGATAGAGTACAAATAACAATCATTTAGACTTCACGCAACTTCCTACGAGATAAAATCCAAAGAAAAGCCTGCAATCTTATGTATCCGGAACTGGCATCTCGGCTTAAGTCACTCCACCACCGCCGTAACGTGGCTTCCCTGTACCTTTTCTATAAAGACATTGATGCTAATTGTTCTAATGAACTTTGCTCTCTGGTACTTTTGCGATGTCAACGAATAGTCGTTGTCACTTTCTTAGTGCTTGTTGCAGTAGAGACTTTGTAATCGCATATACAACTATAGTAACACCCTTGAACAATGCTAGTGTCAGACGCCTTCGAATAGCACTCCCACTAATTGTATATGCTCGATAATATTTGCTCGAATAGTAGCCACTGAATAGTAATCTGAATAGAGAAATAATATAGTGAATAGAGTAGAGAATAGCGTTCCCTATAGTGAAATAGTATAGAGTAGAAATGGGGACACAAATAAAGGATAGACTAGAAATGCAGATCATTTAGACGTCACATTGCTTCCTACTTAACCGTTTCCTCCATAGTTACGTGGTCTATTTAATTCAGTAATGGGATCGCCTGTGTTTGCTCATTGGCGATCTATGTTCAAAATCAAGTGTCGGCAGCGACACTTTATTTCTATATAACGTTTTACTTACGGAATAATCAGATGGAATATATAAATTATAAGTGGTAAAATGATAGTGTACTATTTCCGTAGGTACCACTGCCGTTTGCTACTTATGATTCTATAATATTTATAAGAATTGGAGATTTTAAAATAGAACAGAATTTTGAATATCGGTGAACTCTTTTAAGAGACGTCAGAATACGTGAAACCTATATCCGAAGGCGCATTGTAAAACTGAAATAGGCTTTCCAAAAGCTAAATAAACTTTTAAGGAACAAGAACATTTGATTAGAATAAAATTTTTTTATTGAAATGCTATGTAATATCAGTCCTCCAATATGACAGTAAATTCTAGACATATTCTTCACAGATATAGATGAGACTTTTTTCCTACAGAACTTTGCTGAAATGGAACACGTGAGTAATGAATTGGCATGAAGAACAGTGGGAAATCAAAATTACAGTTTTGCTTAGCATCAGAAAGTGAGAGTTGAACATTTTTGTATACATAATGAGGAATGATTGCTTTGAGAATATGACGTTCGCATATTAAAGGTAAAAAGAAAAGAGGGAAATAGATGGTCTCCTGCGTAGCAAACTTTTGTAAATGAATGACAAAAGGGAAATTGTGGGAGCGATCAGTAAAAAGATAAACATTGTTAAGAAATTTTGGAGAGTAAGTTGTTTCTCGCACATCCCGAATGGACAATGGCTGATTCCAGATATATGACGAGGCAATTGCATTCTGTCGGTTTCTCATATTATGATGCTGGGTCAACCTGATTTCAAAATCTGCGGTCGAGATCCCTAATTTTTATCAGTGGTCCAAAACTTAATGCTGGTTCCACACAGAAGGTAGACAATTATTTCAACCAAGAGTTTTATATAATACTAGCCGAATTACCCGCGCCTTGCTGCATGTCACAGATTTTTTGTAAGAAAATGATGATTGATTTTAAATCATTGTTATAATTTGTGAAGAAAATGATGCATTTCAATATTACTCAATGATCTTGCCAATGTGACCTCCATCTTTTGGCTTTCTCCTTCTATATTTTGGATAGGAGGCATTGTCTTGTTCAAATTCAAATTTAATTTAAATCAAAAGAAAAAAATTCAGTGTTTAGTTTTTTTTTGCAAAAGCAGCTTGGTCTGACCACTTATATATGTATTTGTTGTAATGATCGATTGAATGAATTGGCGGACAGATTTCAACATTGATATGACAGTAGAATTGTTGCAAGAAATATGTATTGTAAGGCAGTAACCATTGATTGAGAATTTCTTGCTCAACTTGACGTCCATATTGTCTCATTTTGATCTTGTCGTGCTGACAGCTATCTTTTGGCGTTCTCCTTCTATAATTTGGATAGGTGTCATCCCCTTGTTCAAATTTAATTTAAATCAAATGTGAAAAGTTCAGTGTGTGGGGTCCCCCACAAGAGATTCCCTTTGATCAAAATGCAATATACTTATGCAAGTACCGTGGGTCATATAGTTTCGGAATATATATGGTTATGGGGTCTATCTCGAAAATTCTAGTAGGAGATCGATAACAAACAGACAGAAATACAGAGGCTACAACTTTATATACATATAGATTATTTACAGTTTCCATTGTGTACATTTGTGGTTAAATTTTATATGTGTACTTGTGTATGAGCGCGTGCACACATGTGTGTGCGTGTTTGATAGAGAGAGAGTGAGTTGGAGAGGGAGAGTAAAAAACAAAGGGACATAAAGAATGTATGGATTGAATGAAGGACACTTCAAGAGATTAGCTACTGACTCAGGTATGATTCTATAAGTTATTTACACAGAATTTTTAATGGCATATCTAATCAAGACTTAGTCGATCAAGACTCTCCACTGATTTATTTTTGCTTTAAGATCTGTGATTTTTTTTTTTTTTACTGATTTTCATCCTATACACGGGCCATTCACGGTAGAGGTTACAGATGAAGAGGCACTGTTTACCCTAGATTTCAACAAGTTAAGATTATTATGATCGGTAAATGATCCTCTTGGGAGTCGGTCCACAAAACAGAGGTTTGTGGGAATAAGCTGCTTGAGTGGATCTCACAAATGGAATACGACGGGAATGGGAATGGTTCGCCACAATGTGGGAAGCATGTTGGGTCTTAGCTATGAAGGTAATAGCTTTTAGAACTAAGGACTGTATGGTTATAGGGTGGAAAATAATTCATTACCCGCAAGGACGCGGAAATGCCTTTGGATTCTATCGAGACTGGGAAGGGAAGACTGAGCAACCTTTGCCCATATATGGCAGCAGGACTCCGTTTTCATTTAGGAATGGTAGTGGAATGCTTTTTTGATGGTTTATTCCTGGATTTGAAATCACAGGGTTCCTTTCTCTCGGATTGGTTGCTGAAGCCTACTGTGTCAAAAATACCAGTTCCAGTCGGAAATGCGCAATGATTTCACCCAGGAATTACGACAAATTTTATATACATTCATGTTGTGAACTTACCCAGTGTATTTGTTTATGTGATTTTTATAAAACGATCTGCCTGCGTTTGTTGGAAGAAAACAACGAAAAGAAGCAAAGAGAATGATAACCCATCAAGCAAAAGATATAAGATTATATCGAATTATAAAGGGAAATAATCGTTGAACAAATGTGTTTCTTAATATTTACCAAACTTAGTTTTTTCAATGTACAGGATAAAAGATTAGAAATCTAGTTAGGCTATGTATCCTACACTCAGTGATGTTCTGAGTACAATTTAAATTACTTTATCGAATTCAGACGTTTTTAGTTTTTTTTTTTTTTTTTTTTTTTAAACTAGATCACCAATGGAGATTACGTATCGATTTTAGACATGAGGAAGGCGACAACGTTGTTTCCATGCAATAGATGAAAATATTTTACGTTTGTCATAAAGATCGCCCTTTCTCTCTTTCCTTTTCCATTTAGCTAACAAACTTAAAGTCTTAATAGTTTCATGACGAGGAATGAGCTGATTCGATAATGCACTGCATCAACTTGGATTCTTTGCAAATCCTTCTCCAGATAGCTTGAGCGAAATTTGATAGAAATTCTCGGACACACCGGACGTGGATGAAAACCAAGACGGCAATGGATGTGTAATATCTCAAAGAAACAGGCGAGAAAGGCAATTTGCTTGAGTTTTTGAATGTTCATATGACTTGGTTGTTGTCATTTTTTTTTAATAAGCCCAGTTAATCCTCCATTTAAAATTCTTACACTTTATTTTGATATTTTTATTTTTCTGTCAATCTTTTTTTCATTTTCTTTCCTTTCTAAATGATTGCCTTCATTCCACATGTTATTTTTTCTCTTTTATGAAACTCTTAGTTGCTTTAAATTCTGTCTTTATTTTCTTCTCTTCTCTCTGTCGTCCTTTTTCTTAAAACTTATTTACGCTGCATTTTCCGACTATACTTTTTTTAGTGTTACTTCATTAGTTCACTTTTCTTTTTTTGATTTTCTTTTTCTTCTTCTTCTTCTTTCTCTTCTTCTTCTTCTTCTTCTTCAGTTTTATAAATACACATTCTTCTCAGCTCTATTATTTCTTCGATTTTTCGACTTTCTTCTTTTCTTCTTCTTCTTCTTCTGTTTTATAAATTCACCTTACTCTCTTCTCAGCTGTATTATTTCTTTGATTTTTCTACTTTCTTCTTTTTCTTCTTTTTCTTTTTTCTTCTACTTCTTCTTCTACTTCTTTTTCTGCTTCTGTTTTATAAATTCCCCTTACTCTCTTCTCGGCTCTATTATTTCTTTGATTTTTTTCTTTCTTCTTTTTCTTCTTTTTCTTCTTTCTTCTACTTCTTCTTCTACTTCTTTTTCTGCTTCTGTTTTATAAATTCCCCTTACTCTCTTCTCGGCTCTATTATTTCTTTGATTTTTTTCTTTCTTCTTTTTCTTCTTTTTCTTCTTTCTTCTACTTCTTCTTCTACTTCTTTTTCTGCTTCTGTTTTATAAATTCCCCTTACTCTCTTCTCGGCTCTATTATTTCTTTGATTTTTCTACTTTCTTCTTTTTCTTCTTTCTTCTACTTCTTCTTCTGTTTTATAAATTCCCCTTACTCTCTTCTAAGCTCTATTATTTCTTTGATTTTTTTCTTTCTTCTTTTTCTTCTTTTTCTTCTTTCTGGTACTTCTTCTTGTACTTCTTCTTCTTCTGTTTTATAAATACCCCTTACTCTCTTCTAAGCTCTATTATTTCTTTGATTTTTCTACTTTCTTCTTTTTCTTCTTTTTCTTCTTTCTTGTACTTCTTCTTCTACTTCTTCTTCTTCCTCTTCTTCTTCTGTTTTATAAATACCCCTTACTCTCTTCTCAGATCTATTATTTCTTTGATTTTTCTACTTTTTTCTTTTTCTTCTTTTTCTTCTTTCTTCTATTTCTTCTTCTTCTTGTTCTGTTTTATAAATTCACTTTACTCTCTTCTCAGCTCTATTACTTCTATGATTTTTGTAATTTCTTCTTTTTCTTCTTCTTTTACTTCTTCTCCTTCTTCTTCTTTTTCTTCTTCGTCTTCTTCTGCTTCTGTTTTATAAATTCCCCTTACTCTCTTCTCAGCTCTATTATTTCTTTGATTTTTTTCTTTCTTCTTTTTCTTCTTTTTCTTCTGCTTCTACTTCTTCTTCTTCTTTATCTACTTCTGTTTTATAAATTTCCCTTACTCTCTTCTCAGCTCTATTATTTCTTTGATTTTTCTACTTTCTTCTTTTTCTTCTTTTTCTTCTTTCTTGTACATCTTCTTCTACTTCTTCTTCTTCTTCTTCTTCCTCTTCTTCTTCTGTTTTATAAATTTCCCTTACTCTCTTCTCAGATCTATTATTTCTTTGATTTTTCTACTTTTTTCTTTTTCTTCTTTTTCTTCTTTCTTCTATTTCTTCTTCTTCTTGTTCTGTTTTATAAATTCACTTTACTCTCTTCTCAGCTCTATTACTTCTTTGATTTTTGTACTTTCTTCTTCTTCTTCTTCTTCTTCTTCTTCTTCTGTTTTATAAATTCACCTTACTCTCTTCTCAGCTTTATTATTTCTTTGATTTTTCTACTTTCTACTTTTTCTTCTTCTTCTACTTCTTCTCCTTCTTCTTCTTTTTCTTCTTCTTCTTCTCCTGTTTTAAAAATTCACCTTACTCTCTTCTCAGCTCGATTATTTCTTCAATTTTTCTACTTTCTTCTTTTTCTTCTTCTTCTTCTACTTCTTCTTCTTCTTCTTCTGTTTTATAAATTGAATTTACTCTCTTCTCAGCTCTATTATTTTTTTTATTTTTCTACTTTCTTCTTTTTCTACTTCTTCTACTTCTTCTCCTTCTTCTTCTTTTTCTTCTTCTTCTGTTTTATAAATTCAACTTACTCTCCTCTCAGCTCTATTATTTCTTTGATTTTTCTACTTTTTTCTTTTTCTTTTTCTTCTTCTTCTTCTACTTCTTCTTCTTCTTCTTTATCTTCTTCTTCTTCTTGTTTTGTTTTATAAATTCCCCTCTCTCTTCTCAGCTCTATTATTTCTTTGATTTTTCTACTTTCTTCTTTTTCTTCTTCTTCTTCTTCCCCTTCTTTTGTTTTATAAATTCACCTTACTCTCTTCTCACTTCTATTATTTCTTTGATTTTTCTACTTTCTTCTTTTTCTTCTTCTTCTTCTTCTTCTTCTTCTTCTTCTGTTTTTTAAATTCACCTTACTCTCTTCTCAGCTCTATTATTTCTTTGATTTTTGTACTTTCTTCTTTTTCTTCTTCTTCTTCTTCTTCTTCTTCTTCTTTTTCTTCTTCTGTTTTATAAATTCACCTTACTCTCTTTTCAGCACTATTATTTCTTTGATTTTTGTACTTTCTTCTTTTTCTTCTTCTTCTTCTTCTTCTTTTTCTTCTTCTGTTTTATAAATTCACCTTACTCTCTTCTCAGCTGTATTATTTCTTTGATTTTTCTACGTTCTTCTTTTTCTTCTGTTTCTTCTTTCTTCTACTTCTTCTTCTACTTCTTTTTCTCCTTCTGTTTTATAAATTCCCCTTACTCTCTTCTCAGCTCCATTATTTATTTGATTTTTCTACTTTCTTCTTTTTCTTCTTCTTCTAATTCTTTTTCTTCTGTTTCTTCTTCTTCTGTTTTTTAAATTCACCTTACTTTCTTCTCAGCTCTATTATTTCTTTGACTATTCTACTTTCTTTTTTTTCTTCTTCTTCTACTTCTTCTCCTTTTTTTCTTCTTCTTCTTTTTCTTCTTCTTCTTCTGTTTTATAAATTCACCTTACTCTCTTCTAAGCTCTATTATTCCTTTAATTTTTCTACCTTCTTCTTTTTCTTCTTCTTCTACTACTTCTTCTTCTTCTTCTTCTTTTTCTTTTTCTTTTTCTTGTTCTGCTTTTGTTTTATAAATTCACCTTACTCTCTTCTCAGCTCTTATTTTCTTTGATTTTTCTACTTTCTTCATTTTTTCCTTTTCTTCTTCTTCTTCTTCTTCTTCTTCTTTCTTCTACTTCTTCGTCTTCTTCTTCTTCTGTTTTATAAATTCACCTTACTCTCTTCTCAGCTGTATTATTTCTTTGATTTTTCTAATTTCTTCTTTTTCTTCTTCTTCTTCTACTTCTCCTTCTTCTTCTTCTTTTTTTCTTCTTCCTCTTCTTCTGTTTTAAATATTCACCTTACTCTCTTCTCAGCACTATTATTTCTTTGATTTTTGTACTTTCTTCTTTTTCTTCTTCTACTTCTTCTTCTTCTTCTTCTTCTTCTTGCTCTGTGTTATAAATTCAACTTAATCTTTTCTCAGCTCTATTACTTCTTCGATTTTTGTACTTTCTTCTTTTTCTTCTTCTTCTACTTCTTTTTTATCTTCTTCTTCTTCTTGTACTGTTTTATAAATTCCCCTCTGTCTTCTCAGCTCTATTATTTCTTTGATTTTTCTACTTTCGTTTTTTTCTTCTTTTTCTTCTTCTCCTACTTCTTCTTCTTGTTCTTCTTGTTCTTTTTCTTCTTGTTCTGTTTTATAAATTCACCTTACTCTGTTCTCAGCTCTATTATTTCTTTGATTTTTCCACGTTCTTTTTCTTCTTTTTCTCCTCCTTTCTTCTTCTTCTTTTTCCTTATTCTTCAGTCTTTACCTTTGAGTCTCTATCTAATGCTGCATTGTTTCACCATATTTTCTTCACTGCTTTCTCATTTCTTCGATTTTTCTTCCTATTTCGTCTTCTTCTTCTTCTTCTTCTTCTTCAGTCTTTATGCTTCAACTTTTATCTTATGCCTTTTATTTATTCAATTTCTCTCCTATTGATTCTTTTTCTTCTTCTTCATTAGTGTTTATCTTTCAGGTTTTATCACATGTTGCATTGTCTTAGAAATTCACCCCACTTTCTTTTCTGTTCTTTTATTTCTTAGATTTTTTCCACTTTTTCTCATCTTTCTCCTTTTCTTCATCGACCTTTCTCCTTCATTTTTTATCTTATATGATATTCCATTATGTTTTTTTTTATTCTATTATGTCCCCGTTTTATATTTACTTTTATCTTCTCGTTTTTTCCTCTTTTTCTGTTACTTTTTCGTTTATATTTCATTATTTTTCTCATATTTTTAGTTGCAATGTCTTACAAATTGTCCATCCTTTCCTTGCTTTACTTCTCTTCTTTTTTATTCCTCTGGCCTTCTTCTTCTTCTTCTCCTCCTCCTCCTCATTCTTCTTCTTCTTCTTCTTTTACATCTTCATCATCTTCTTCTTCTGTTCTATCGGTGCATTTCTTCCTAGTTTTCTTTTATTTGCCTTTAATAATCCTTTATCCTAGTCTTTGTAATGTTTCTCCTTTATTCCTTTCCTATTTTCCTACGTCATCAATGTTCCTCTTCACGACATATCAATCTTTTCTTAGGTCCCTTATTTACTTTAAAACCCAGCTTTTATATCTACTGGTTCTAATCTATAAGTGTCTGGTTCAGTTGCCACCTATCGGAGTTCGAATCAAACAAAGCATTCTTTATCAATTAACTGTAACATTCGTTAGGAAAAACACTCACTGTTCAGTTGTTTTGTTTTTATTTCACTTCATTCAGTAATCCGCTTCAAATAATTCTTACTCGTCTCAGATTTCGTTTTTACATTTTTCTCTTCTAAAAGCCATTTCAACTTTAAATATTTCTTCTTATTTTACATTATTTGCGAACATCGGAGTCGATGCAACTTAAATGTCCAAAAGATCCTCTCAGTATTTCAAAAGACCATTTCTGATTTGTTTTTCTGATGTTAAAGCTGAAATGCTGTAAACAAAATGGCCGCACATTAATTGGTATACTTTTCAGAAATTTGATGTCAACTTATTCTGTCAAAGAAAATAAAATCCTTTGAGGTGACGGGTGTCTGCCTGGAAAATAAACTAAGAGACAAGATTAAGGGATAGCACTTAACCATCGTTAATTGATTGGACAGATTAATCAGATTAATTGCACGCATTTGCACGAAAGACTATTTGTTCTATTCAAGGATCCAAAAGCGTAATTCGAACCTTGAGACGTAGTGATTTATTTGATCTCGAAAGGGTACTTGCTGCCCGGAAAGCCGAGGGCCGAGCATTCATTCTAATACTTTCAAAGATCGTGATCGCATTTCGATATATATATATATACTACTTTTATCATATACATGTGACACAAGGACGAAAGCATGGTGTACCCAGTGAAGATCGAACTCACTATTCAGTCGTTATTGATCTTAAAGCTACATGCATTAAATTTCTACCGTCACTGGGAAAAAAGTTCGTTGGGAACACTAAAGGAAACAATTCACGAAAATTTACGTTAGTAACAATAGCTTAAATACTTCGAGTCACACCAGCAACAACTCACACTATTCACTAGTCACGAGGCAAGACTGAGAAATAAAATGCCCCCTCCCAGTAATTTGGTTTCGCGTTATATAGAGTCTACTTCGTATATCTCGAAAAGTCTCGCGTGACAATATTGTCTTTATATATTTTGACTCACGGGCCGGCCATTTTCCTTTCTGCATATTTTACGTGCAAGGCATCTGTGAACTCTTTGCGTCGGTAAATCTTTTGTCTTTTAATCTTTTTCAGTGTTTGCGGGGTGGGGGAGTCTTTTAACAGAGGACGAATTGTGGGACACAGACATTCGAAAGCGCGTTGGGATAGCGAAAGATGCCTTCCAAAATCTAACCAGAGTATAAAGAAATAAAGAAATAAAAGAATATTGAACTGTTATGTAGTATCAGTTCTCTGTTACGTAATATCAGTGGTCCTATATGACAATGAATGCTAAAAATCTCCTCACAGATGAAGAAGAGACTGGAAGCAACAAAAATTGTTTTAACAGGAGGATGCTGAGAATATCATGGGCCGAACATGTGAACAACGACGAAGTTCTCAAGACAATGGAAACGAAAATGGCACTAACATTGGGAAGTTGACATTTATATAGCACATAATGAGGAAAAAGGGCTTGGAAAATTTGATACCCACAGAACAGATTGACAGCAAGAGTGACAGAGGAAAGCAACGCGTAGCCCACACAGCGGGCTTTATTTAATGGATGGCGGAGCAAGGCTTTGGGGAGATAACAAAAAGACAAAATTTATTAAGTACTACAAAAGAAATACAATTGTGGAGAGCCATGATCACTAATGTCCTAAAGAGATATGGCGTACAGAAGAATAAATGGAGAAGAGAAAGAATATAAAAATGATTTTCCGTAAAGTGATGAATCAAAAATATAAAAAAATAGGAGAAAAAGGAAATGAAAGAGGAAATAGAGCTCTATCCCATAAAGTAGCAGTTCGTAGGAAAAATCTATTTTATAGAAAACTTCTTATATCTAGAACTTGGAGGAATATGGTAATGGTAATATTAGCCTTTTCCCTATAAGGAAATCGTGCGGCTATTATAGCTTTTGGCTGAAATTTAAAAAAAAAAAGAAGTTCTCTTAAAACAATTTCTTAGGAAAACAGGTTTTTTTTCAAGTTCAGTAGTCGCCATCGCTCTTTCCAGTATTCAGGGGGGGGGTTCCTTCCTAACTTTTTTTTTTGAAGTGGTGCAGAATGTTAACATCCTGATTATCTCATCCTTTTCTTTTCTAGTTAGATGTGCAATCCATTTTCGTCGTTGCTGCTCTTGGTAGTCCGTAAATGATATATGAGGTTGGTGCAAAAATAATGTCGTTTTTTACACGATTTTTTTGATTATCGTTCACCTATTTATCCAACTTTCTTGACTTCCCTATTTGCTTTAAATGGCGAGCGACTGTTGTGTGGTCGACCTCGAGTTCAACAGCAACTTCTCATGTAGTTTCGCGAGGATCGGCTTCAATTAAGGCTTACAAATGTTCGTTATCAACCGCAGTCGGTCGGCCGCGACCGTCTTCATCTTCGAGGCTCTCGTCACCATTGCGAAATTTCGTGAACCACCGTTGTGCCACACGTTCGTTAGTGGTTCCTGGGCCAAACGCATCATTGATATCACGAGCTGTCTCGGCAGCTTTTCGGCCTTGTTTGAACTGGAACAAGAAAATCGTGCGGATTTGAATTTTGTCCATGTTGTCGAAAACCCTGCAAAAAAAAAAATGAATGAAGAGATTCAGAACGGTAACGAATAACACGATTCGATAGAGCGAAAAAACGCGCTTCAAAATGATATATAACATGGCTATATATATCAATGAATTAATTTAGAAATCATATATAAAAGTAACATATGTGAGAAAACGACATTATTTTTGCACCAACCTAATAGTTTCTGCTTTTTGGTACAGTTCTCTGTTTGTAGTTTTCTGTAACGCTAGTCTCCAATGTTCAAAGAAGGATGATCTTTGCCAAAACTCACAGACTTTATTTGCTCAAATCTCTTTTTGACCATTAATCTGAAAAAGCGGTTGTATGCAGCTGACAGTTTAGGTATTTCTGACAAGAGTTTAGAGCCATGCATGACTTTCATATAGATGTTATGCATTGTGCCAGAACCCCATCAGAAATATCTAAACTGTCAGCTGCATACAACAGCTTAAAAATATTATTGTTAATCAAGCGAAATTGTGTAATTTTTTTCAGAATAGATTTATATAGATGTTGGAAAAATTTATGTATTTCAGCTCATAATTTATATGGTAAAAATAGACATTATAATTATCTCCTCTTATATAACTCTTGACAATTACATGAGCATTATTTACTTAAAAAGTTATTATAATAAATTATAAAAAGTTATTATTAGTAGATATCCGCGTTTACATTTTTACACTGTGTGTATTACGTCTACCGGCCTTTCCTTAATAAGGAAAATGCGTCCTCCGGAAGGGTTAGAAGCTGCGTCGCCCCTTATAGGAGAAACGACTGTCTGTTTCGGCGTGCATTTTAACAGTCAAAATCATACGCACACAAGAAAAAACATGCCAACATTTCCCTCCTCACATATGGCGCTTTTCTTCCTTTTAGTAGAGTTATATACGAATAAATTGTCGCTGCCGACGCTGGAGTTTGAACACTGATTACCAGAGAGCAAACACAGGTTATCCCATTTTGAATAAATAGATCACGTGATGGTAAAGGAAATATAGATATGGGAATTAGCGCATCTAACTGATCTCTATTTCTACTCTGTCCTCTATTACTATACGGATCGCTATTGTCTATACTATTCCCTATACAATTCTCTATACTGATTACTGTACACTATGCAGATTACTATTCGGATCAGTATTCGGTGGTTACTTGTGAGTGCTATTCGAAGGCGTCTGACACCAGTATTGTTCAACGGCGTTACTATAGTTGTATCTGCGATTACAGAGTCTCTACTACAACGAGCATTACAAAAGTGGCAACGAGTATTCGTTGATATCACAAAAAGTAGCTAAACTCAACTTGAATTTCTTTTTTTGTTTCTTTTTCCTATACCGATTTCATATTGTCTTTCCAATAAGTTTACGGAAAAGGATAAAAAAAACGATCGTTTTCTCGTTGCATATGGCGCTAGATCATACATTTTGTCCATATTAGAAGATATATCTTTGTGTACCTCCATCTTAAGCATGATGATAAACTACATCCAGCAGCAAAGCCTCTGAGCAGAAGGTTTTGAGGAGCATGGAACAACCTCTTAATTGCTGTTGTTTTGAGGTCCACCCTGACCCGGGGTGGTAGCACCTGTTAGGGTCCCAGCTATGGGAATATAGTTAATCGCCAAACTGGCATCAAAACACCGTGGAAGTATAAAATAGATATTTATAGTAAAAATACCAACAGTACATTTTTTTAAAAAAATATTACAGCAAAAAAAAACTAAAACACCAGCTATAAATTTGACTCTCGATAAAAATCCTCTTTACAAAAATGCCTCAGTGAAAACTGATCTCGTACAAATTGATTTCTTACAAAGAATACTTATTCTATTTATACAAACCTATCATTAAAATATTGTAGGCATTAAAAAAATCCATCGAGGTTGATATACCGTAAACCGAACTAAAGCCTATCAAACCAAACCTGTGTACCTCGGCACAATAAACAATTGTACCCTGCAAGAAAAACTACAAGAAGCATCGTGACCGAGTAGTCGACACAGTTCAACATCAGCGAAGACAACAACAGTATCTGATTGGATATCATAATCATGTAGTACTAACAACTATAAACAAAAAAAAAATACTCTTTTGATCTATTACATTAGTTTTCAAAGCTTTCTATAAATATATTCTCTCTTAGGAAACAATTTGAAAATATTTTACTGGATTTGATCGATCGTTAAGAACTAAAATAATCCGTAATGTTTTTGTTTTTTTCAAACGTAATAAGCAATAAGTAGAAAATGGCTGACAGATGATACGGAGAAGGTAAAAAAAAGTAAAAAAAAAAAAAAAAATGAAAGAACCTAAGTAAATAAAACTCTTCGCTTTCATTCAGGCTTAGCGAACAAGCAGACGATATTTCTTTCTTCAAAGCCGTTATTGTCTCTTTATTAACGAGCGTATGATTCATGCGCTAAAAACGACTGGCTTTTGTAACGGAAGTTGTTAGTAACGAACAGTTGGTTGAAGGAAAAATTTTGTATAAAAAAACAAGACGAACTGAAATAATATTCAGTAAGTGTTTCTTTTTAGCGTTGCTGTTCTTTGAAACATTGAGAGTTATTTCCAGGCTATATTTTGTTTCTTACTGTCGATTATAAGGCTTCCAGCGTCTGCTGTTTTATTCTATGTGCAAAATATATATTCGCTTTTTTCACTATCAAGAATATTGATATTCACCTTCTCTTGCTATTAGCATTTTTTTCTCATATAATACGAGTAACTATTTCTAGATTTTTCTTTTTACTCCAGTGTCTCAACTCTGTAGATTTTACAATGTATCGCATGCTTTAGTTGCGTTATAAAATGTAATAATTCATGTAATTTCTCATCCATTCAGTTAATAACGTTCATTAAAAAGATATTATTTCTGACGTGTCTTACAATTTACAAAATACGTATATATTAATCGGATTTGACGGACATTACTGGTATGGATTTCGCATTTAGCAGAGAATATCATACGCTTGAACGTGGATTGGATTTTGAATTTTGAAACATCTTTTCGTTTCGAAGCTTTTTAGAAGAAAATCGGTCTCCACAACAGTTCTTTGATAACATCGAAAATAGGTTAGAAACGACTGAAATCTTCTGTAGAAAAGCTGAGTAAATATTACTTATTTTATTGGGGAATTGGATTCCAAAATGCAAAACATCATACATTACGTTACGCGTGTGTAAACATCTTCAGGCTAATAATGGCCCCATCGATGGGATTTTATCTATCTATCTGTCTGTCTATCTATTATATATATATATATATATATATATATATATATATATATTATATATATATATATATATATATATATATATATATATATGTTGTGGATGATGTTATATATATATATATATATATATATATATATATATATATATATATATATATATCAGTCTGTTTCTATCTATTGCAGTCTGTTTCTATCTGTCTATCTCTCTCAGTCTGTTTCTTTCTATTTATTATATATATATATATATATATATATATATATATATATATATATATATATATATATATATATATATATATATATATCACAGCCTGTATCTATCTATCTATATATATATATATATATATATATATATATATATATATATATATATACCGGCCTGTATCTATCTATATATCTATCTATCTATCTATCTATCACATCCTGTTTCTATCTATCTATCTATCTATCTATCACATCCTGTTTCTATCTATCTATCTATCTATCTATCTATCTATCACATCCTGTTTCTATCTATCTATCTATCTATCTATCTATCTATCTATCTATCTATCTATCTATCTATCTATCACAGCCTGTTTCTATCTATCTATCTATCTATCTATCTATCTATCTATCTATCCATACATAATATCGAACTGTAAAACATATTATTTAAATAAGAAAATCAGGTACTGAAATTATAATTAAAAATAGGAAAATTTGCGCTGGGTACTATACACCCATAGTTAGTGTTCTAGGCTTAAGATAAAGGATGGGAGATTTCTGATTTTAATAATTTCCTTCTTGGTCATTTTAACAACAGTTTTATTGGTTGCTGGATGTGTGTGTTAAGTTTATTTTATCTTTTAGTTGGGAGTGTGTGCGTGATGTCTGCATGTGTATATATTAGTATGAATGTGTGTATAAGTGTGAGACTTCAACAACTCTGCCTTGTGTGGGTGAGAAATGTGAACAGTCGTTGACTTATGGGGTTATATATTAATTTTATCTATATAATTAAATTTGAGCATTAAGCCCTTCTGGACAAAGTGTTTTGAGTGGTAAAAACCATTTGTTTTCATGTTCCTCTAGTATTTTTCTATCGGTGACCTTTTCTGTCTATTTCTATTTTTTAATTTTAGTGATTCTGCATGGCTTTAAAAACATGTTTTTCTAGGCGGAAATGTTATTCTAAAGGTATTAATCTTTCGTGGCGAGCTGACTTGATCCGATTCATATATATATATATATATATATATATATATATATATATATATATATATATATATATATGTATAAAATTTGGTTTGGTTTGTTTAACTGCATATCAACCTCAATGGGTTATTTAATGCTGACAAGATTTTTATATTTTTTTCAAAGAATACATTGCTCGTATATTTTTTTTTTTTCAAAAATGTATTGGGGTTAATATTTTTTTCTTTAAAAATTTATTGCTCGTAATAATCTTTTACAAAAATGTATTGCTGGTATTAAAATCTGTCATAGTTCCGTAGTTTTTTGAACCGACTTTAGACCTCATATCTGGACCCTAACAGGTGCTACCACCTCAAGTCTGGGTGGATCTGGGAATACTGGCAATTAATAAGTGTTTTCACATGTCTCAAAACCTCCTCATCAGAGGCCTTGCTGTCGGATGTATTTTATCGTCTTACACGGGACGCGGATAGAGATTTTCGTTATACCCAGGACAGATATATATATATATATATATATATATATATATATAGAGAGAGAGAGAGAGAGAGAGAGATAGATAGATAGATAGATAGATAGATAGATAGATAGATAGATAGATAGATAGATAGATAGAAATGTGGATGTAAACCAAATAATTAGATATTAGATATGGGGCCATTGTCTGCGATGGACGTTACTCCAAGAAAGCATACGGAAATTGTAACGATGCACGATCACAATGGCAAGGTTTACCAGTGAGTAAATCAAAGTATTATCGACTTGCTCGGAAACTCTCTTGATGCAAATCCAATCGAGAAACTGTGGTCAATCTGCAAGGAGAGACTTCGTGGAATGAACATACCAAGTACTAACTTATGCGTTGAACGGATGTTATTCGTTTGAAAAAACGGCACCTCGACCCTACCTTGACTTAACCTCTTTTCGAAAGTAACTAATACATTGATGCAATACCGCCCCTTATTAAAGTGATTGGTCCATATGCATAGAAACTAATATTATGAATGTATGTACTTATAAAGCTCCGTAAATGTAAAAATAAGTTATTCCAAAATTCGCTTTAAATTGAAACAGAACTAGGTACTTTAATTTAATTTAATTTCTATAATATAATTGAAAGTTTTTAGCTTCTGCTTTTGAAACATGGTGATTCCTGTGTAGCGATGGAATAATATTTTTAAAAAAATAATTGTAATCTAGGCTCTACTTGTGTATTGAGCACTCCTTTTTAAAAATAAAAAAATTACTAAACATAATCTTCGGATTATCAATCTAACGGTTCTTTCTTATTTTATCAATATATTTGCAAACACGCACACACACACAAACATATATATATATATATATATATATATATATATATATATATATGTTTGACACCACAGAATAATCCTTAAATAATATGCAAAAACTATTTCTTTAAAGGATCTTCTTTTCAAACAGTACTTCTCGCGAGGAATACGTTGGTACCTTCTATTATAAAGAAAATGAAACAAATTCGCGCAGCGAAACTCAACTATATTCGCGAGGAACCACGACTAAAATTGAAATTTATTACTAAAACGAGGTAAGAAGAAATAAATAGTATATGGGTTCCTAGTTAGTATAAAATAGAATATATATATATATATATATATATATATATATATATATATATATATATATATATATATATCTTAAATTTGAATATGTGAATCAATCTCTACTTTATATCAAATTACCCAGCTTATCACTTATTTCTCGGTAGAAATCCACCACATTTAGAAAAAAAATACGTTTCTCTCAATTTTGCACCTTCAGTTCCCTGAACTTTCGGGTTTCAACTCGTATGTTTGCATCTTTTTTCAAATCAAATTGTTGCAGCCATCGTCCCATCCATTATACTGTTTTCCAGTGCTTTTTGCGCCATTGAAATTATTGAATTATTAAACAAATCAGTAATTACTAAATGGGTTCATTTAGTTAATCGAAATTTTTCACCGAGATTATTGATTTCAGATGCACTCCAATTAATCAAACCCACTAATTTCCAATCTGTCAGGATTTTTTGGTCGTCACGGCGAATCGGATATTGATGCTTTCCTGTAAAAATAAAATGTGTAATTAAGTTATAGCCTGAAGAGTTTCCTAATTGCCTTGTAAATATGCAATTGAAAGATCAGCTTCGTTGCCAAGAGAGTTACGTTTATTACTTTCCCTCTCCTAGTCACAGAGATCGGTGTTTGACGTCAGATAAGGGACAGAATGCCGATCTTCAAGGCAAAAAATTCAGAAACTTAATATAATCGGATGTTTTAAGTGTCATCCTTTAATTTTTGATCCTGTTCCAATCGTTACAAAAGCAAATGTGAAATTCAAAATATAATGGTCTTTTAATTATAGTACAAAGGTTGTCAAATATACTTGAAAAGTTAATGTCACATGACTATTCGCGCCAAGCTGAATTCAGTTTGTTTTTTGCTTTTTTAATGACTTCACCCCAAGCAAGGTAATAACGCCACTTAAAGAAGAAGCTCATGTCGACTGAAAAGTAAGAAGAGCGTGCCTTTATCCACTGTGCCGTGCGTCCCTGATGGCATCTAGGTATGAATTATAAACCTAATATCTTCCAGTGACAAGACCCAAAGAGTGTGAGTTCAATACAGTAAATTTAAAATATTTATGCTCTGTATATTTGCATTGACCACTGTTTTGTCAAAATAAAAATATTAATAAGAAAACCGGATTATATATCTTACTGTTCTCTCTTTTATTATAATATATATATATATATATCGCATATAAGAAAAAATAACCATCTATATATATATATATATATATATATATATATATATATATATATATATATATATATAAGATGGTTATTTTTTCTTATATGCGATATATATATATATATATATATATATATATATATATATATATATATATATATCTCGCATATAAGAAAAAAGTAACCATCTTAGCCACGAGCCAAACCCGGCAACAAGAAACGTAAATCCAAATTCTCGCTTAATGTGTTCATTCTGACATTACGTTTTTGTTTGTTTTTCTTTTTTGTTTGTTTTTCTTTTTTGTTTTTCCTTTAAAACCAAAAACGATATTTAAATCATAAAATGAAATAAAAAAAAAATTGACATTTACAAATATTTATTTTGATAAATAGTTCGAATTTAGACAGTACAAATTTGTACACCGTAATCGAATAAAGACGTTGACATTTAAGAACGGGTATTATTGAATTCAGCGCGAAAAAAGGCGACAGATCTCATCTCCTCACCGTATATTAATGTTATGTACATTTATGTGATTATTTTTTTTTTATTCTAGCAATTTATTGATAATTGGAGTAATCGATACGTTAAAAAACATTTTATAGTTACAATTTAATGCTTACTGACATCCTGTCCATGATGTTAGGATAAACTACATCCAGCAGCAAGGCCTTTTATCAGTAGATTGGAGACTTTGATAAAACGTGGCAGCACCTATTAATTTCTCTTGTTCTCAGGTCCACCCTAACCTGCATTGGTAGCACCTGTTAGTGTCCCAGCTTTGGGCAAATAATGACCCCTTAAACGAATAAAAACAAAACCCTATGAAAGTATAAAAATACCAGCAGGACATTTTTTATATAAATTGCCAACAATACGCACATATTAAAAAATTCTAGCGAGTTCAAACAAATCTGTTTATAAGTTTACCAAAAAGTCAACATAAAAGAGCTTTCATGACATTAAGCCATATAATATCCTACATTTTTTAAAAATTAAACTGTATTATAAAATATCTCAACAAAATCACAACATAAAACACATATCACCATCTCTAGTAATTATTTATAAGCACAAAAGCTGCGTTTCATCTACCATGTAATCATTTGTGAAAGCAGAATAATATATATCATATTTTTATTACTTCAATGTTCCTAAAAAAATTAAATTTTGGCATTAAATGACTCATAAGGTGTTGATATGCTACTAAACAGACAAACCAATCAATCTCACTGACATCAATGCATTTTAGTCACTGTTCCCGCTCTTAAATGAACAGACATATAATTAATTCTGCATGCATACTAATATATACATGATAATATCCGCCCTCGATGACAAATTTGTTGCTGCTCCTTCGAAATATTTAAAGCCAGGGTCATAAACTGCAGCCTTTACTTTGAAGCTGTTTTCATTGCTTTTCCTTGTAATAAGTAGGCTTTCAATGCGTGACCTCTCAAAAATTTAATATATCGATAGTATATTGGTTTTGCTTAGGCTTATCCTTGTACCCCAGCACCAGATTTCTCCTTTTCCGAAAAGCGTCATGGATCTCCCTATACATGAAAATAGCGGAGTCCCCTTTTATCACTCATGGGCACAACATGGCTACACCGGCCAATTTTGCGATCGTGTTAGAAATGTCAGTATGTCTCCAATTTCGCACTTTGAAAATAGATTTATATTGGATAATTTGTCTTTTGGCTTATAGATTTATACCCACAGATTGTACGAAGTCACCATTTATGGATGACATCAAGCTAGTGAATAGGGCTACAGTGTGTATATATATATATATATATATATATATATATATATATATATATATATATATATATATAGTCATCCATACACAGAGTGTTTGGCTGTATCATAGCTCATCAGTGTGGCTAGACGTCCGGTTGCCTCTAGTCGGGGATTCTATCACTAAGCCGTTGGCACACGGGAGGAATGAAGGTTAATTTATGCGTATTTATTTTTAAATAAACACACAATGACTGAGGGAACTCGATTTGATTTACCAAAGAGTTTTGCATTATTAGCCGTAATAGTCACTGTTTACAAACCCACGGTTCCTTCCCAGACATATCAACCGAAATATTTTTTTCAGGAGCATATATATATATATATGAATAAAAAAAGACTAACTATTCTTAGCCGACGCGTTTGGTCCTCTGGGCGAAATTATCAAAGCAAATGTAGGATTAATTTTGTTGCACGTGTTTATATACAAAAGCAAGTGTCTCATTAGTTTATCAAGGCTTTTAAATTTGAGAACGTCCATTCTACCTCCGTGGCAGTTAAGAATAAATTTCAGTTCACTAACAATACGAAAATGTTTAACGGAAACGGCATTAATAAATTGTTGTAGTAAACCTCCCTACAGTAGAATGAATTCTTCCTCCTCTCATAAATACTAAGTGCGAGACTTATAAGCGACAGGCGGGTGAGCAGTCTATGACTGTGTACGACTTCTGTCGAACTCTCTGTTTTAGCAGAGAGGAACCCGGACGAAGCTTTGCCGATCCTACGGGCTCGGACAAATGTACGTTAAACACGGCCTTGTGCCACGTACATTCCTCGTGGGGGGGTCTGTTAAATATACAATCGTTGAGCAGTCCCTGCCTGTGTGCGACTAGTGCCGAACACTCTGCTTTGGCAGAGAGGAACCCGAATGAAGCTTTGCCAAAGGGCAAAGTTTCTTCCGAAGAGGTAGACAGATCCCGAACCCGCTTATGCGGGTTCTAAGGGAATATTTTTGGCCGATCCTAAGGGGTTCGGATGAACCCACGTTAAACTCGGCCTAGAGCCACATACATTCCCCGTGGGGGTACTTTTTAAATATACAGTCGTTGAGCGGTCGTTGGGCTGCCGAGACGCAGTGTAACCTGATCGTTCGGACGGACAGTTTTATCTGCTTATTACTGACACTCTTGCTTTGTATATATCTGTTATTTCAATACACTTGTTCAACCTACCTTCGTCTTCCGTGTCTTTCTTTTCTGGCCCTTAAACAGGCCACAATATAAATACCGATACAAAAAAGCTGGCTTCTGAATCATCACATTATTATATATATGTAGTGTTCTCAAAACGGAATATTAACATTAAATGCCTATTTAAACAACCGGTAACTGCAACTTGTCCATAAAGAAAAAACACCATGTCCTTGTCAATAGGAACAAGGTGTCCTCCTCCAGGTAAAAAGACAAGCCGTTTACAGCAAGAAGAACGCTCGTTTGGTCTGTTCTACGTTACACGCCATATTCACCTGACTTACACCATTATTACCTTTGCAGATCTCTTTGATGCGGACAATTTTAACTAATAAAATATGATTTAAGAGTTCGTTGAAAACCTTCTCACGTGGCAACCTTCTAAATTTTATATCGAAAGTTATGGTAGTGGCAACATTTCATTGTATGTGAAGTCGAATATATTGTTGAATTAAATGTAATTGTGCTTTTTCTCTATTGATGTTTAAAGCTGCAGCTTAAATAAGTCTATTGCTCTCCCAACTGTCACTTGTACAAATCACAATATCGCTGGTTCAATTCACCGTCCTCGCTTTCTTCACACGTCACTACGTATAGCCAACGTTTCTGTCCCCTTTTTCACGGCTCCAGCACTCTTTTATCAAGCCAACACCGCGGTTCCCCAGCCAATCACCGTTCTTCACTGTTATTCTCGGTTACACAGGCAAATTGCCTCCTCCAGTTCGACAAATCAGCACACGACTTACTATTGGTGGAAGCATTCCAAACCGTACAAAAAAAAACCTCATTCTTGCACATACTGCTAGAATGGCTGGACAGGAGAGTAATGCCATTTTCACGAAGCAAACTTGCTGATGTCACGTGCTGCACGTTAAGTTAAAACCCTTATTTTCCTATACACCAGATGCAAGCCACTCTGGCTCGTTTGCTTCTACGGGGCTGTTAACCACAAAAGCTTATTATCAATAAGTCAAATTATTTATAACCCTACCTAGTATTTATAAAAGAAATAATAAATATGGATGTTATCAATCATCGGATGATTTCTTGAGCGTAAAACTGTCTTACAGGGCCTGCATTTCCAAATCTGGTACATCATAACGTTCAAGTCTTTCAGTCTTTTCTAGCTCTAAGTAATATTTCTGTGCTTTTGTTCTGCCATCCATTTTTAAAACCGTTATGGATCTTAACTCGCTGTCCCTCCCGGGTTCTCTTCAGGATAACATGTGAGAGCTAAATTTTCTAGGTCCACATTCTTTAAGTTTCTTTCTAATGTAACTAAAGTGTGTTTCATTAAGACGATTTGGGTTTTTTTTTTACGGTATATCAACCTCAATGGGTTATTTAATGCTGACAAAATTTTCATTGTTGATAATGTTTTTTTCCAAAAAAAATATTTCTGGTAATATTTTTTCCTTCAAAAATCTATTTCTGGTAAGAATTTTCCTTCAGTGGTAATATTACAAAAATGTATTGCTGGTAATATTTATTTTTCAAACATATATTGCTGGTAATACTTTTTTTACAAAGTATGTATTAAAACCTATTTTTACACTTTTATAATGCTTTTTACCTCAGTTTCGAGGTTAACTCTTTGCCCATAGCTGGGACCCTAACAGATGCTACCAAACCTGGTCAGGGTGGATCTGGGATCATCAGCAATTAAGAGGTGGTTCTACGCTCCTCATAGCCTCCTGATCAGAGGCCTTGCTGTTGGACGTAGTTCATCTTCTTACCCTGGACGAGGATATAGTTTATTGTCATACCCAGGACGTTCATTAAGATGGATTATATATAAGGGTGTTTCATTAAAAAGGATCAAAATCAGCAGTAAAACTTCTTCATTGTCGACATGTTCTGTCTATTGTATTCTCAACATTTGTTCATAGAACTCCATATCTGCCTCTTTAGTCTTTTCTATATCGATGAAAAGATTATTCAGTATTTGTATACATAATGATTAATATAATGCAGCAGTTCAAAACACCTTTGTTTGTTTCTAAGAGAATTTTCCTATCCCTTAATACTTTGCTGTTCTTTGCACCTTTGTTCTTTTCGATCACATTTTTCCTCACCCGTCACAGTATCCAGACAGTTAAATTGCTGGTAATGTTTGACGGACCCAATATATGGCCGTGTCGGGGCTAGGCCTCTAGTTTACAACCATATATTCTGTATTCTTGATGTCATTTCTATTTTATTCTATGTAATATCTCTCGAAGAATAAATATACCTGCCAAATTCAGGTATCAACTTTAATAAACTACTCCGACTGCAAACTGACCGAATAACAAAAAGAATAGTAAAACGTAGACGCCAGCCTACATATCTCCATAAAATATGACGCATTTTTAAAACATATTAAATCAAGCTACAAAACATTCAAGCTCTATAATCCCCCAGCCAATAAGGAATATCTCCAAAATTAACAAAAATAAATAAAATAGAAATAAACATGTCAGAAAAAAAACAAAGTAGCAAAATCCCTTCATACAGTGACCAAGTAAATGGTTTAAGAAATAAAACAATTGTTACAGATATATCATATTTTAAACAGGAAATACGACTAGTGAGGGTGTGTCAGTTGACCAGCTTCAATCTATTCGACTGTTAATATTTAGTAGCCCCCCACCACGAGGGTTAATGTGGCACAAGGCCGATTTTAACGTGGGGCATTCGAGCCCGTAGGCTCGGCCAAGAAATCCCAGTAGAACGCGCATAAACGAGTTAGGGTCTGTCTACCTTCCCATACGAGATTCTACCCTTCGGAACAGCCTCGTCCGGGATACTCTCTTCCCAAAGGCAGAGAGTTCCACATCAGCTGCGAAAAGTCATAGCCTCGGTAGAATAATTTATTAGACTGTTCCCCCAAAGCCTTCTCTCCTACTAATCTTATAGTAGGCGGAAGTGTCCAAGATAGAGTCTTTAGAGGGAGGACACCACAACACTTCATAATGTCTTAGTAATCAGACATATTGAAATTTCCCATCAGAATCGAGGAAAATTGTTCGAAATATAGAAACTGTTGTGGATTCCGAGATGAAATTCGGTCTCCAATGAATAACAAACGTAAGAATTAAATATAAGAGAATAAATGTATTTACACAATAATACAAGGGGTAATACTATTAGTAAATTCAGGAACGCGGTTAGTAGCAATAATATATATATATATATATATATATATATATATATATATATATATATATATATATATATATACAGTCTCGAAGTAGGACTTCCTTAGAGTCTACGTGCTTGTAACTGTGATTTCTACAAGCGGTTACCTCACACTATTACTCTACCTCCAATTCAATCACAATCTCTGCTCACTCTCTCTCTCTATTTATGTTCTGACTGACTCTGGGTATTTAACGGCAGCAGTCCAAGTAATACTCTGGTCGAGTTCACTTATATGAAAAAGGGGAGGACCCCATAACAGAAACAAATAAGCAAACTTATGAAACATAAACCTCAATAACTTGAATTTTCTTTGAAGAATGTTTATTAAATTTTAAGCGATTGACGTAGACCTCAAAACAAATCTTGGGTTAAATTTTTATGTAGATTGAACACATTTTCTTAAAGTTATTGGATTTATTATACACGCTGTAGTGTAACGTTATTATCCAGATTAAACTAATATTCGTGTAAAGCTTCTGAAATCTAATGAAATTCTTCTTTTCCTTAATATATGCTAAAACCTAAATAACTGAAAGGAACTACCAAATACCAAAAAAACAAAAACAAAAAACAAAACAAAAAAACAGTTATTTAGCGAAGGAATGTCCACATTGGAAATATCAAAGGAGCTTCTTAGAGATCATCTAACGATAAAGAGGGCTTTTGAAAACAAACCTAGGCTGTTAACTCGATGTAAAGGAAAAGGGTTTAAGAACTTGTCTCCTTCAGGGGAAAGTAAACTAGAGCGAGTTATTGCGAAAACAAACACTTTTGACCAGTGTTCAGATCCTTGAACAAAGTGGAATCGAGGGAGTCAAGGATGACAAAAGGAGTAGAATACTTTGTAAATTGGGATGTGTCCAGAAATTTCCTATGAAAACTCCTCAGTAAACCAAATATTAGGTTGGTGCAAAAATAATGTCGTTTTCTCACATATGTCACTTTTATATATGATTCTCTAAATTAATTCATTGATATATATAGCCATGTTATATATCCTTTTGAAGCGCGTTTTTCGCTTTATTGAATCGTGTTATTCGTTACCGTTCTGAATCTCTTCATTCATTTTTTTGCAGGCTTTTCGACAGCATGGACAAAATTAAAATCCGCACGATTTTCTTGTTCCAGTTCAAACTAGACCGAAAAGCTGCCGAGACAGCTCGTGATATCAATGATGCGTTTGGCCCAGGAACCACTAACGAACGTGTGGCACAACGGTGGTTCAAGAAATTTCGCAATGGTGACGAGAGCCTCGAAGTTGAAGACGGTCGCGGCCGGCCGACTGCGGTTGATAACGAACATTTGGAAGCCTTAATTGAAGCCGATCCTCGCAAAACCACACGAGAAGTTGCTGTTGAACCCGAGGTCGACCACTCAACAGTCGTTCGCCATTTAAAGCAAATAGGGAAGTCAAAAAAGTTGGATAAATAGGTGAACGATAATCAAAAAAATCGTGTAAAAAACGGCATTATTTTTGCACCAACCTAATATATTAAAGTGTCAAAATTGGCCCAAGAAATACTTGAAAATTGACTTTCTTAAAGTAATTGTGAACGACAAATTCCGGGTGATACTACAGTGTAACCCGGATATAAGAGACCCGGATATAAGAGGAACCCGGATGTAAAAAAAACCCGGATATAAGAGAGATTTTCTCTGGCCCGAAATTAGAGCCATACTTACCTAAACAAAATAGACCAAACCCGGATATAAGAGACTTAATCTCCGGTCCCGACAACTCTCTTATATCCGGGTTACACTGTATATTGACTTGATAAATGGACCAAAGGATTGATCTTATCCGATATAGATGTGTCTGCGGCTAAGCAGCAAGGTGGCAGCAGAGTGATAAAAAGACCTTGAATCGTCGACTAAAGCATTATTATACAATTCAAAGGCGATGAACAGTGCGAACTGTTTCTATTAAAAGGGCTTTCTTTGAATGGCACTAGCTCCAGCCTCGCAGTTTCAAAGTTATCTGTATATTAATGCACGACAAACATCCTTCTCGTGTTTCTAAGGTTGGCCACGAATTTTAGGAACATAAATGGCTGACCGGGGAAAAGATAATGGAATGGCCACCATCAAGTTCTGTTCTGAATCCGATCAAAAATGTATGGTCAAACATGAAGATAAAATTATATGAGTGTAGCAAATAATACGTCAGCAAATCAAACTTATGGGAAGCCATTAAAACAATCATGTCGATAACCGAACCTGCTAAGGTAAAAAATCCTTTTTCAAATGATTGACCTTTTTCACTTATGTGTGCAACAAACCTATATCCACCATTTTGAATCACCTGCCCAATATGCTTAGCTATGCTTTTAATTTACGGGCAAATAAAAATGACGCCTATGTTTAACTCTCATACGAAGAAAACATGTCTGCGTTTTCGACTCTCTTGCACATCAAACCGATGTCTACCCTTTGAACTTTCGTACAAAACAAACTTATGTATACATTTTCTCCTCTCTTGCGTACCAACAATGTTTAATCCCATGCAAACATATATTTTAACTTTTTGAACTTCATTGAAACCAAACCGATGTCGACGCTTTTGATTTCCGTACAAACAAAATTTTTATCTACCTTTTCGTTTATTCGTACAAACCTATTCACACTATTAACATTATTCGGAATGTTGACCTCAACTTTATTAGCAGGTTCACGGCGTTTCGGCCGTTGTACGTTTCGGCCTTCATCGGCTGATATACGTTAGAATTTCGAATGCTGTTGCCAGGTATTAAAATCACAACTCTTGAAAACATGGCCCAGTAGAGAAAAGCGTTGGTTTAAGTAATCCAGCGAACTGATCCAAAGCGTTGTGAGTTCAATACTTGGCCACAGCAGAAGTGAACAAAACCTGGGGAGTTGCGTTACTAAGGGAATTAACTGTAACTGAAATATCCAGAAAAGGTGGACCAAATGAAAGGTTCGATCCGAAATTTCAAAATCTTTCACTTGAAGAAGTATGGTCCATACGACGGCCGAAACATCGTCAATATGGCATTAAGATGAGGACAACAGTCCGAACAATGTGAATAATATAAATCGAATATCTCATCACAGAAATATAGTTAACTCAAACCTAATATACATATTTTCGGCACTTTTGAGCGCTAATACTATATTTATCTTTTCTAATCTCGTACACGCCAAACCTTTTTTACTTTCATTGAAACCAAACATATTTCGATGTTTCTTTTTAAATTTTCGTACAAACAAATATCTATATCTACTTTTTTGACCTTCGTGCAAACTAAACCTATGCATGTCTATATACTGTCTGATTGAATCCGAAATTAGATAACCTGGAGAAATTGATCTGCCATAAAACAACTCAGACGTCAACATCTTACCCTAAACGATCAATGGCTCACGATTAAAAGACGCATAGACTGATTAATTGTTTTGAGCTGAAGAGTCATTTTAATAGATAATCAGAAGCATAGAAAGTAAAGGATTCGAATGTGAGCTAATCGATTTAAACAAACATGTAATGCAAACACGAAAGAGAACCAACTGACGAAACGATATGGAATGCTAACGTATCCGAATAAGATACTAATAAACTGTTCGTTGATTGGACAATCGTATGTCTCTCAAAGTTCTGATTGGTTAAATGATTTTGCTTCTTGATTGGACGATGCTATTTCTTTCACTATTCTGCTTGGTGACATGAATTTATTTAGTTTCTTATTAGTCTGATTGGACGACATTCAAATTCATTTTATGCTAATGTTGATTTAGTAAAAGCTTGAGATCTACGCAAAGTAGATGGATACTATTAAAAATGGTAATGATGAATGAGGTGTGTGATATGAATGGAAGGACATGAAGTATGAAATGAAAATTCCAAGGATAAGGAGTATGGATAGTGACTGACCTTTGTCTTGAAGAGATTAAGACTGTAGCAGAAATACTCTTCATGATATAGAGGTTTTTGAGGAAAAATATGGAACTTGTTTATTTACACTCCACGTATAAATAAAGAGATTCTATATTTTTTTTACGGGAGAAATGCGGATGATTTTATTCCATGGAAGTAACATGGCGTATATCATGTGTAAATGTCTGAAATGGTAAAATTGAAGAATAGAGTTCATTTGAAAATAGCGATAGGATATCTACATGCTTGCAATCTTGCCCCGATGGAAAATAGACTGCAGGGTGAAGTGTAAGTCTTACCCCACAAGATCGAGAAAGCGATTTCATTCTCTACCAGGGCTGGAAAGTGAGGATAGATTTTCTACAGATGTAGCAGGAATCCTCCATTCTTAGTTTTGTTAGCTATGATCATATATTGCACTTTTTGTTTAGTGGCAACCTCTACACATTATTCAATGCCGAAATCTAAATATTTCGAACACAATTTGTCTGGATTCAACTAACTATTTTTAAACGCAAGTGCATGCCTTCAACTACAGTTAAAATATATTGTTTCTCATTTTTTTTTAATAAAATATATTGTTCGTAATTCTGCTTTAAAAATGTATTGTTGGTATTTTTTATATAAAAACGTATTGGTAGGATTTTAATATAAAAACGTATTCTTATACTGTCATGGTGTTTTATTCTTGTTTGAGGGTTCATTATTTCCCCAGAGATTTGACCGTAACAAATGCTACCACTATGGTTCAAGGTGGACCTTGGAACAACAGCAATTAAGAGTTGTTTCAAGGCTCCTCAAAACGTTCAATCTCCTGATCAGTTTCCTCGCTGCCGGATATATTTTATCGTCAAACCAAGGGCTATATATTACAGTGGTTTTACTCAAACGAAAGCTGGCATAATGTACTCTATAATTTCCCAAAACTGGTAGATTTTTAGATGACCAAGTTCCAAATTATCTTAAAACAGACTGCAAGATGAGCAATAGTTACATATTAAGCAGTACAATAATATATCCAGGAATACGATTGTCAGAAGGGACATGGGTAACGACTTAGACAGCGCTATTTTAGTCAACCGATGAAACCTCGTTGCTTATGTAAAGAAACTAACATCATGCTTTTCCAATGTTGTTGTAAGTCGAGACAAATTAAAAGGATCCCTTACAGGAGGAGGAAAGGTTATCTAAAAACGGAATCCGGCTTATGTTCAACAATGAAACAATAGAATCAGTTGTTGTTTTTTTCCAATATATGATACAGAAAGCTAATGCCTATTCAAGCGGATTCCGCAGAAATGATACCAGCCCATTTTAGACGGATTTACTCGACCGATTTTATTTTGGTAATGGATATCATACCCAACATGCTTAAAACTACTACTACTAATAATAGTTATTATTATTATTATTATTAATAATAATATTATTATTATTTGTGTATGTTATATTTCCTGTTTTGTAATCCTGTAGAACTAGATCCAAACTGTGGTCTTTAGGCCCTATAGAAGAACTGATATTTAATTGATATCATTTTCCTTAGTATATGGGATATTCATAGTAGGGCGATCTTCTAGGCAACTTGTATGTTGATGTTACCTGGGCCTCTGTTAGTAAAATTGTCCATTTCTTTTCTCACGAGGCCCAGTGCTCTATTTACTATTGGTACAGTCTCAGTCTTCATTCCACACATCCTGTTAATCTCGACCTCCAGGGCCTTGTATTTGGAAAATTTCGATAATTTTCATTTATTATTATTATTATTATTGAGAGCGAAAGAGGGTAGCAAGCCCCCAAAGTAACGTAGCTGGGGAGTATTTCTACCCCCATCGTGATGACTAGAGTGATGACGGTATAACAGGCAGATTCATGACAAACAAATGTGTCCGCGATGGTGGAAGCTTTTGATAAAAGCAATCCATATATTTGCAGAGCTGGGGAGTGGGTGGAAGTTAGAAATAAAAGTCTTATCAAAATGTACTCGATTAATCCTGTTCCCATGTACCAAGATGTAACCCCCTTAGTCTCCTATTCGCTTCACATTTCGACACTTAATCACAATTCTCCTTGTTGTTGCTTTGGTTCTTGTTCATGTTCATGTTCTCATAATTTTTATCATTATTATTATTAGTAGTAGTACAGATTTTTGTGGTAGCAGTAATAATATTACTGAAAATACATGGAAGAGGGGTAACAGCTTTCCTCGTTTACTTTGTGACTCGTTAACAACTCTTGACTTTCAGTGTGTCCTGTTAATGTTAGATTCTCTAGGACGTCTTTCTTCATTATGTCACCCAGCCCTCTCATTCTGATTGTAAGTATAAGTTTTCCTTGTAGAGTTCCTATTTCGCTTGGGATCTCCTTTGTTCTGTTTGCGGTATTCCCAGCATTAATCTGCAGAGACACCATCTCTGACACTGTCCCGCATTCACCGCCATTTTTCGTATTTCTTAATACTTTGTTTATCATCATTTAGAAGGCATCTCTTTTTCCATGCCCATAGTCCTTCGTACTTCTTAGTCACAATTTCTGTCACCTGTTACAACACTCCACAGATTTCGTCATGTATGCACTGACATCTTGGAATTATAATGGCAAAATGTCCCAGGAAGATATCTGCAGACAAGATAGAACGCGGCAACAAATTAGATAGCCTTTCAGAAGGCAATGACTTCAAATTGAATAAAAGCAACCTAAGCTGGAATCAATCTCGGATCGCTGATACCATTTTCTAATGTTGGAAACCATTGCATAAACTCGCATAAGCTGTAATAGTGATCTCCTCAAGACCAAAGGCATAGGATACCCAATTAGGATGAAAATCACCTATAAAGATATAGGAGACAAGCTTATTAAGGGTAAAACTACGATTTGGCCTAAATTAATTTTAGTAAATACTAGCAGCATGGCCCGACGTTGCCGTGCATGATCGTACGACTGATACAGCAATCGCTATCATTTGACTTAAAATATTTTTGCCCTTTCTTGCCTTTAAAGGATTGACCTTTGCCGTGCTGATGTTGCTACATGCCTTACTTATTGCCTCTGTCACACTGCGAATTTTTTCTAAGCTCTATACTAAACATTAAATCTGTTACGAAAAAAGAACTAAACAAAATGAACACAAAACGATCAGCTTTAAAAAAGACTCGTAACTGGAAAAACCGAATGAAAAAAATATGTTAACAACAAATACTTTTTCACACCCAACCCAGTTCTGCGAAATCAGAATCAACGTTGAGTTTAAGCAAGCGAATCAGCCAATTGGAGTAAAGTGCAATGCAGATTTAAATTTTTCCCATTTGTGACGAATGCTGCATTCGTCACAAGTGGTATCGATATTTTTTTGCATGCTAGTTAACATTCGTGTCAGTCAGCTGTTGGCTCTCACGCTGGCCAATAGAATCCTCCTGCCTATTCGTAGCAGCTAGCTATTGGATTTCTCTCTGACAAGTAGAAAATGGCCGCAAACTACATGAAAACTGCCGTAGAAGCATGAAAAAATTGATTATTTCAACTATTGATGGGAGTTGGGAAATGCAAAGTTGGTCTTGGCCTTCCCACTAACATGGAGCATGTACATGTAAATTTTGGTGCAAATCCGTCAAAAATTGCGGCCGTGCATTCGTTACACACACACACACACACACACACACACACACAACCTGTCTTTTATAGATAGAGATGTTGAACGGTTTCACATTTAATTCTCTGCCTTCTTTGCCTTGAACGTTTATCCGCGCCATCAGAAAAGAGGTGGAACTTGTATATGCCATTATTCGCTAAAGAGGCTTCAAACGCTTGGTACCGATGCAGAAAGTGTCTTCCTCTCAGGCTTTATAGGTCCTACCCGACCTAAAATGCAGTATTGCTACCCAATCGTCACTCTTCGGCAATGACAGTGCTCAAACACGTCTATGCAGCCTTTTCCTTTACAACCCCTTTTCCAAGGATAAAAACTGGCAGGCTTATCGCTATTTCGCCAATACACACTTGTGCAAATTAATTGAAACAAAATGAATAATTTCGTTATTATTTACTCTTTTCATGCTTATCCAATATATATATATATATATATATATATATATATATATATAACATCTGGTATTTAAACAGCTTTGATGCTCGCTTAGAGAGAGATCTGTGCAATTAACATACAGTTAGTATGTCCGTTCCATGAAGTCTTTCCTTGCAGACTCACCACAGATTCTCGATTAGAGTTAAATTAGTATTTGCTCACGGGTAATGCTTGCCATTGTGTTGGTGCAGCGTTACAATTTTCGTACACTTCCTTGGAGTAATGTCTAACGCAGACAATGGCCGTAAGACAACTAATCGACAGTCGAGACAGTAGTGTCTGGCCGTGATAAAATCTGCTGCAATCACAGATGACTCAATATTTTTCAAGGCCAGACAAATTTTATCATGCACCCCGAAAATAGATTCATATTACTGCACACCAGTGAAAATGACCTAGTCTGAAAAAAAAATGGAAATCGATTACACCCTGTCACTCCACTGGGTTTAAAACTGGTTGTATGATGAAAAAAGGAAACTAAAGCGGTTGTTTCAATTAATTTTCACAAGGGTGTAGTTCTGAACTTTTCATCTAGATCTCGCCATACCACGTATACAGGATCAAATCATCCTGATTCCTTTCATAATTCCACTCAAAAAGATTCATTGCAGGACCCGCTACTTTATGGAACAGATTCCAGAGAGGATACTTCCCCAAAAACTATAATGTTAATCTCTTAAAGTCCAGGGTCAACTGTTATCTATCCTACATATCTTCATAATCTGTCGTTTCGTCCTATTTTAATCCTATAAAACAACCGCATAAAATAGCATTTACATTGAATAGCTCTGGCGTCTTGTATTGGGGGAACATTTATAAAAGTAAATACACAATTAAACTGCGACAATATTAACTGATATATCCCGGAAAGGGATATATTTGAACGAAGTAGCTAAGTGGTTTTGGCTACTATAACCAAGTAGAATATGGTAGAAGTAATCGACTGGTACGCGTCGGAGTCACGGGCAAGAAGTGTAGATTAATGGCGTGCTCCAATGGGCGACGTTATAGACTAACCTCTCAAACTAAGGCTCTTTGACTCTCCTACGCGTCCGTCGGTATTTATGACGGACACCAGCCAATTATATTCCAGTGAGGGGGAACTCTGGTGTATGCATATTCCATTATATCATTAACTATGGACGATTGACAACTGTAACAGAGGGAACAATCGTCTCCTTAATAATGCTTATAATAATTGGAAACAGAACTGCCTATATATATATATATATATATATATATATATATATATATATATATATATATATATATATATAATGAAAGCGCTTTTGTCGTGCTAACAAGACTGTCAGCGAGGACGAATTAATGAATGAATTACCTGTCATTATATGCATTTTATTAAATCCTCATACAATACATTTCGTGGCGAAAGAAAAAATGACATAAAATTGCTATTCGGATAATATGTTGCTAAGAAAAAAATATCCCCATTAATTAAGGGAAATTCTAACTGTTGTTTCCCTATTATCTCTGAAGATACCCTTTTACTTAATAAGCATTGATTATATACTAGCTGAAGTATATATCTATTTTTCTTAGATGGTCAATAATTCGATGGCAGCTGGTTTCAATGACATTGGGATGGTACCTTCGTTGAATGGTAGAAGCTGGTAAGCCTCCGTCAGGATTTTGGTATTGCGCAAACAGCTCGGTACTCATAGTATTAATTATTCAGTAATGTCCATTTTTAAAATAACATATAAGAATCCAGCTTGGGTCACCTCGAGGTGGTGTAATTGTTAGCAAGTTTGTCTCGCTAGAACAATTATGACTGCGTACTGAGTTCGATCCTCATTGGTTGCCCCCTACTTTCGGCCTTGTACCACATTATCATGGTGCCTACCTAGACCAACAGAATGAACTCTTCCTAACGCTATATATACTACGCCTCTCAAGAGAGACGAACGGTATTGAGACGGTATTGAATCGAGTCAAGCTGATAGTAGTTCACTCCAAACCAGTCTGACAGTCATACTAACACCTTCCACTTCTTTGTATTATTTTCCGTGTAATATATTCCTTGTTATTTCTGCTCTTGTGTTCCGTGTTGTTCTTCCATGGTCCTAACCTTGGACCATAACACATCTAAGCTACGCTATAAGAATCTCGCTTGTTCCATACGTTAAAAGCTGCCATTGCATCAGGTAAATAATAGACCGTTCCCATTTGTTTGCAATACAAGTAGGAAGAAAAAGACATATTAGTGATACAGTTTAGTCTTAGTGAGAAAATAAACATAAAAATTAAGAAGAAAAAGAAAGAAAAATGAAAGAAATAGGAAATAAATTAAAAAAAAGAAGATAGACGAAGATAGACGAAGATAGACGAAGTGATAACGCTCGTATACAACAACGTCAGCTTCCGTGAAATGGTTGATCTGGTTGTTTTTTTGGTTTTTTCTTTGACGGTTTATCCACCTCTTGATTTCGAAATCTAATTATTTTTTCCGCAATTGTTATTTTTTATTCATTAAAGATAATAACGGTTTAGTGATACAAATCTTATTAATTAACCCATAGCTGGGGAAGAGAAGGGAGATTCATACCTTTCCCAAGAGTATTTGCGTGTAGGTGAATATAATGGCCCAAGCTGGAATTGGAACTCTGCTCTCAGATTAACAATTTCGAGCCACTGTCCATTACACTGATCGGACATCCAAGCTTACAGTACCTGGTATTCCCAAGCGGTCACCCATCTAGACTCGACGTAGCTTAACTTCGGTGATCATTCAGGAACCCATATTTAAATATGATGTGTATGTAAGCCTTTATTGAAATGGAAAACATTACAAATTTTTAATGTTTTCATTTGTTCCCTCTTTTATCATTAAATTTTCATATTAAAGATTGTTATTGCGAAGTTTTGTTAAGCTGAAATCTTACGCGATGCAGTATAAGAATTTCCATGGGCATTATATACCAATAGAAGTTGCAAGGAAGCTAATCATTAAATTCAGAATTATGTTTCATCAGAAAATCGAAATCGTAAAAGAAGAAATTTTCACGAGTGATGCTAGGATTTTATAGCGATTCTCTAAGCTCGACTTAGATGTGGCACAAGGCCGAAAGTATGGAGCACCCAGTGAGGATTGAACTCACTACTCAGTCGTAATTGATCTAGCAAGAGAAGCAGCCTAATCATTACACCAGGTCGAGGTGCCCATGATTTATCAATGCCCGGCTTACATGTGGCACTGCGGTACCCAGTGAGGATTGAACTCACTACTCAGTCGTAATTGATCTACCAAGACAAGCTTCCTAACCATTACACCACGTCGAGGGGCCCATGATTTTCTAAGCCCGGCTTAGATGTAGCACAAGGCCGAAGGTATGTGGTACCCAGTGTAGCTCGAACTCACTACTCAGTCGTAATTGATCTAGCCAGACAAGGTTCCTAACCATTACAACACGTTGAGGTGCCCCTGCTTGGATTTTATAATTGCTATTATTAACGTGGATTAACGTCCAGCAACAACGGTCATGTACATTTACCGCGTAAAAGCAACAACTAGAGAAAAAAAAAAAGAAGCAAAATATTAGGTTGGTGCAATAATAATGTCGTTTTCTCACATAGTAACATATGTGAGAAAACGACATTATTTTTGCAACAACCTAATAGATTTGATTTGTACTTCCAAACAAGAAATGCTCTAAAAAGTAGTAAAAATAAAATTAATAAGAAATAGTTCTCTGATATTGCTTTTACAAAGAAAACAAATCATTTTAAAAGTCCGGACATTAGGGATTAAACAAATAGTATAATCTCACACCGAGATACGATAAGAGTTAATTTTGATAACGAAAGAAATTTCCCTATAAGAGAAAATTAGTGGAATGATTCTTTATCCGATGATTCATCAAAAAATATCCGCTGTGTTCAATACAGTTAAAAATTTAACCATGAATAGGAAACAAATAAAAAGTATCTCTAATATTCATATATACAAAATAAACAAAGTATCTATCTATCTATCTTTATATATATATATATATATATATATATATATATATATATATATATATATATAATTTAGTGTTTGACTTATCTGTTCCTTCTCAGAATTTCGCATAGGTTGTATACGTTCTTCAGGTGGTTAGATATTAGTTGAATTTACATAAGGAAGCCATATGCGAAAACTATGAGTTCTGTAAGATAAAGCCCGCTGGCCCATCCTTGAAACTATGAGTACGGACAGATAAGTGGAATATCTAATCTATTCATGGTATCTCTTGATATTGGGCACTTTAATTGCAGAAAGACTTGCGTTAAAAACGTTATCTTCCGAAAATAGCTTAATATACAAATTTCACTTAATTTTTTCGGTGGTGGTGTGAGAGGAAATACACAATCGTTGTTTTGTATACAGACATACTTTATACAAACACAGAGACAGAGAGACAGACAGAGAGAGAGAGAGAGAGAGAGTTTGCGACCATATAAATAAGCGGTGTATGGTAAGTGCTGGTAAGACAGGTAGACTGGAAACCATTGGGTATATGTTGGCTGTATTCATGACAGCACATTTGTCAAGAGGCTGCGAAGATGGAGAAAAGCAAGTCGAATTATCAGTGTCTACGATGACCAAGTGAAGCGATGTAAAAATAGAAGATATGCCTAACAAAAACATCAAAGAACAGCAAAGTTATTTTAGATATCTCGCTTTCATATACAAATCGCAAAGATTCAAAGATTCACTGGTCGTCTAGGCCCTCCCCGCAACTCCTCTGCTGCTTTCTACTGTTATGATCAATGGCGGCTGTTTACGAGAGAGAGACGAAACTCTTGGAGCAGTCCCAGACAGTGTGTTCTGTTCCGGAATCTAAATTGTGTGTTCGAGCTAGAAATTAGATAGCTTCCAATCGGTTTGAATATTTGTCATCCAGATCCTGAGTGGATCTCTTGAAAAGCGATAAACATTTCCAACGATATTGGGGAAATTAAGAGTTGATTTGGTCTGAGGATTTTTTTTGCAGTTGATTTAATCAATTTAAAGAGCGGAGTCCGACCAAAAACATCCCTTGTCTGATAGCTCTATTTACTACTGTTTAATTAAGTGACTAGATGATCTGTTTGCGCTCATATTCCACGGGGAATATTCTACCTGCGGACTTAGCACCATATGTATGATATAGGTGGCGCCCATCTAGTTCAGTAATGTTTAAATTATCATTATTATACAATAGTTTCTCAGATAACTGACAAAAAACGACATTTTTTAAGTCGTAAAATTAAATAAATAAATAATAAAAATGCCTATAAACTAGTCGCACGTCTATATTACTTTGCTCTATTAACATGTATTGGGAATAGAGGTGGGAACCTCGATGTGATGTAATGCTTAGCAAGCTTGTCTCTCTAAAACAGTTACGCCTGTGGAGTAATGGATAGCGGCTCGGATTGAGGAATTGGAGAGTCGGTTTCGAATTCCAGTCAAATCCATTACATTCATTTACGTGCTAATATCTTCTCCTCCCTCCAGCTATGGGTAAATAGTAGGGCAGACCAGGTTCTATAGTCTTGGATAGCAACTGGTCTACGGCAGAAAGAAATGGCAACCTATCGCGGGAAAAAAAATCTGCCTTGGCAGTCATGTATCGAAAGATACATGATCGCCTAAGCGTGTATCACGCATGGTACATAACGGACTGATTGAGTTCGATCCTCACAGGGGACACTTCTAAACTAGGCTTAGAAAATCACTATATTTCTCAAAGAGGGGCTAGTAAATTTTGTTTGAATGGGCAGTTAAATTAGACTTGAGAAGATATCACTTCAATAGCTATAATATCAGTAAGCTTTTATAAACAGTAATAACGGAAAGCAAGGATAAATGACACACAAATATAAGAACCTCTACCACCTCTCTTAAAGGAAAAATGAATGAAGAAAGATTAAGCCACAAAATACAGCAAGTTGCTTGCGGCCATGATATAAATGGACTTATTATAGTAAAGAATGAGGATGGTTTTACAAAATCCTTGTTGCTTTCAAAACATATCTATTAAAGATTAGGTGAATTTATAAGGTTACATGATGAGGGAATGCGATGAGAAACAGCTCCATTGTTGAATATCCTTCAGTGTTAACTAATGAGGATGAAGGAATGTTTCTCTCAGGTGCAATGTTTATTGCTTAAGTAAGGAACCGTAGTATGTACACTATTTACATTATTCGGACTATTGTCCTCATCTTTGTCGCCATGTTTATCACAACGTTCCGGTCGTTGTACGCTCCGGCCTTCTTCGGGTGGTTGGAATGTCGAACTGAACCCTTTAGTTAGCTCACTGGGGTAGACTGTTCTAGTTTCATGTGCCATGTCTAATAGATGACAGTTATCTCCTCTTAATTCCTCAAGGACACATGGCACAGTGCCTAAAGGCGTTAGTTACATCCATTGAGAGGACCCAAAGAGTATGCGTTCAATACCTGCTTAAGGCGGTGGATAACTTTGAGAGAGAAATTAATAGGAGATAACTGACATCCATTAGACATAGCACGTGAAGCTAGAACAGTCTAGCCCAGTGATCGAAATAAAGGGTTCAGTTCGACATTCCAACAACCTGAAGAAGGTCGGGGCGTACATCGGCCGAAACGTTGTGATAAACATGGCGACAAAGATGAGGGCAATAGTTCGAATAATGTAAATAGTGTAAGGAACCGTGCTTTTAAAGTTAGAAATGTTTTATTGTAAGGAAAATATGACTTGGAGGAAAATGGACATAAGATTAAAAAACTCGAAATATTATTATTATTATTATTATTATTATTATTATTGTTATTATTATTATTATTATTATTATTATTATTATTATTATTTCCTTTGGTTTATACTGTAAGCAAATTTTCCTCTGGGTCCCAACAAGAGACATAAGATCAGAAATAGCTTCTTGTCATTTACACTAATCATTTTTATAACCCCCCTCCCCACTTTCAAAATAGCTAAATTGTTCGACCTGTTCTGCTTGTTGATGTTTTTCTAAAACGAGGCCTGCTTTTAACCGATTCCTGCTTAAGCATCGCTCTATATATACTCCTCTCACCCAAAATAAATCAAAAAACAATTCTTCCTAATCGTGAAAATTAACTATGGAGAGAAAAATCTAATATTAAAGTATTATTAATATTCGCTTTGAATGAAACTGCCACACAATACACAGTTTCAATGACTTGCATCTCGCTGTCGACTTAATAACCACACAGGAAAATGGCTGATCAAGCAATTCCTAATCACATCTTCTATGAATAGCTACAAAGTTATAATGAAGTTGTACCCGCCGGTTTCAAAATGTTAAAAAAGTATACTTTCTAAACTAATGTCGCAGTTTCTCATAAGTAGGTTTTAAAACATATCTTCCCAGTGTTTCTGGTTTGCTTCTGAAATTGTAATGTCCCGATAGGTAACTGCAGCTGACATGTAAGTTATTAAGACTTATCTTAGATTGAGAAAAAAAGGACATTTACACAACGCTGAAACGTAGAAATCACTTGGAATTCGTCTCAGCTTTCACTGCTTGTGCTTGGATAATCTTCAAGAACTGTTTGAGAGAAAATAATAATTTGATTAAACTGATGACTGAATTGAAGTATACCTTTCACCACTGTTGATTGCCCATACTTAATCCGGAGGGTTCAACGGTAACACGCCAGGTAATAAAAGATAATGAAAATATCGCAGTAAGTGCAAGCATGTTTTGCTAATAGCTTCCGAAAAATGTGTGTAAAAGAGATGTATTGCCCTAGCAGTGGAATCTGTTTACTTGTTTACGTTATTTTTCACCCAATATCAGGCGCAAGAGGTAATCAAAGTAGAGAGTTACTGGACAATTTTGTTATTTTATTTTGTTATTTTAAGGAGTTGTGTATGTGGCACGATGGCGCCAAGTTATGATGGTATGAACTGGCGGAATTTAGAAACAGATCTGTAGGGCTATTGGGATGGCGAAGAACACATTCCAAAAGTTGGGTAGAGGACTGCGAGACAGGAGGATATTTTTGGTAAAAAAGAAAAGAATACTGAATTGTTACGCGACATCTGTCTTTCTTTACGGCGAAGAGGTGACGAAGATGTGGTTCTACAGAAGGACGCTAAGGATATCATGGACCGATCATGTGAGCAAGGATGAGGTCTTAGAGAGGTTTCAAAGAAGGAGAAGGCTTATACTTAACATCAGAAAGAGGCAGCTAAAGTTTCTGGATGAGGAAGGATGGCCTGGAGAATCTGATACTCGAGGGTCGAATAGAGGGAAAGAGAGACAAGGGAAAACAGCGCGTAATATACCTGGAGGGCTTAAGCAGGTGGATGACAGAACGTGTTCTAGAGAGGACCAGGGTGAAGGAACTTGTTGAGTGCTGCAAGGAATAGAGGGGGTGGAGGGCCATGATAGCGTACGTCCTGAAATGACATCGCACATAAAAATAAGAAAGAAAGAAAGAAAGAAAGAAAGACATTGTTAGAATGTTTCCTATGGGAAAAAAGAAACGTTTCATCTATTGACAAGGGTTTGCAGGGTGTGAAAAAAAATCAGCACCAACATGATAGATTCTAGATTATCCTGAATTCTCCAACGGCTAGAAAGAGACCATTGTTTACTTCCAGTCCAGATATGGCACCAATAGTCCATTTTTTGTTTGATCTGAATCTTCCAAAGATAGAGCGTGGTATGAGGAATCAACTAGTTTCTGGATCGGTATCAGGAGTAAACCATTTATCTAATAATTTGTTTACATCCTATATAACCCAAAGACAAGGGCAACTCGTATTCCTAAAATGAAGGCCTGAGAATGGAGCAGATGCTGATATTTAATTGATTCCACTAAAAGTTTACTGTCACATCATGATTCCAATTACTTAAAGCTCGATCCACAACGGATGTTTGTATTGATTTTATCTTTTCCTCTGGTTTCAGGTTCCCGTGTTCTTTTCGAGAGGACATCGTTCAACAAAGTGCGGTAAATGCAACATACGTATAATTGAACGATTTTTGTTATTTGATGAGCACTTCAGACAACTGACCATGAAAGAAAAGGAATCTAATCGGATTTTCATTTCTGTCATAGTTTGTTTCACCAGCAAGCAACAGATTAGGTTGGTGCAAAAATAATGTCGGATTTTGACGTATTTTTTAACGCCAAAAACCGACATTATTTTTGCACCAACATAATATTTAAGTTTCCTCGCTTGTTATTTAGCTGAGGAAAATACAATGCCTCTTTGGTAACTGATTTTGCAATATTGTCTTCCAGTGTAGCTATCACTCATTGTTCATGGTACAAGTGAGACAGAACGCCATCTGCCATCATGGCCCTATCATCTTTGTATTAGAATTGTAAACAAAAGACATAAATTTCTCCAACTTTATAAATAACGAATCCTTAAATAATAGCATATATGTCCTTAAGTAATGATATGTGAATCCTTAAATAATGATTTGTGAATCCTTAAATAATGATATGTGACTCTTTCACTAGACAAGTATAAAGAAAGACAACCATTCCACTGTCTCTTTAAATGTAATTATTTAATTTCAGTTTCAATGTTTAAACCTGAACTGATATAAACAGTCTTTAGTATTCAAAATTATATTCAATACAGAAGATAATATATTAAAATAGCACGTTTCCAATTATTAGTCATCTAGTACACGCAGCGATGTACAGAAAATGACATAACCCAGATAAGACACATTATCGAAATATTGTTTTCTAAAGTTCACCCATATACAAGGCCCAATAGCCACTCGAGGTAGAATGTGTGTTGACAGAACGTAAGAGTACGCAGTAGAAACTGAAGATTACGAAGATATAGCAGATAGATATCTATTCATCCGAGAGGGTAAGATTGTAGTGTTCGATAAAGAATCCACACAGGTGTATTTTCCACACTATAGTAGTTCTTACGAAGAAGATTTCAGAGTGGAACACACTCCGTAGCAAAGGAACACGTGGGAAATGCGGGTGATTAAACTCTTCGGATGTAGTAAGACGCGTCATGGCGGTAAACGTGTGAAGTTGTAGCGAATAAAGAATGGAGCTCGTCTTAACATTGTAGAAATGATACGCACCAGTGATAGGCATTCGAAATTGTCCCTGTAGGAACTGGGTGAAAACTTAGTTGGACTGGCAGCAGTGTGAAATAAATGATGTGTTCCTTGTAAGCTAACGATCAAACGAAAAGAAAATAAGGGAGGTTTTAATTAACAGTTAGATCGGATAATATTTTTACTGTTTCTCTAAAATTTGTAAACCCATCGATGGTGTGCTAAAATATGCTGACTGCATACTCTGCATGGCCGTACCAACTTCAACCACAAAGTGCTAATTTCAAGGTGGATACTTGTACATTCATGCATAAACCTAGCTGATATCTTTCTCTACACCTGTAAAGCGTAAATACAACGAATAGTTACCAATAGCGTAGAGTATTTATTTTTTACTAATGTTCAACCTATACAAAGGCCAAGAGTCACTAAAGACAAACGATTATGGAAATACATTGTTGTATGAGCGGAAAGAGTAAAGCACAAAAATTACAGTTTATGAGCCTATGTAAAATAGACTCATGTTTAAACCCGACTGATGTTTACCTATAGACGCAAGTAGTCTCATCGAAAGTTTCCATTTAGACTCATGTGTAAACACGACCAATGTTTATCTATAGACTAAGGCTTAAACCCGATAAATATTTACCCACAGACTGAAGTATAAACCTGAACAATATGTAACTACAGATTCATGTTTAAACTCGAACAATATTTACCCATAGACTCAAGAATAAAGCCGAATAATGTTTACCTATCGACTCAAGTATAACCCCAACATATATTTACTGACAAACTCGAGTATAAACCCGATTAATGTTTACGGATAGATTCAAGTATAAACTCGACTAACTTTAACCCATAGCCCCAAATATAAACCCAACCAATTTTTACCTGTAGACTAAAGTATAAAGACAAAAATGTTTACGTGTAAACGCTAATATTAACCAGGCCAATGTTTAACTATTGACTCAAGAATAAACCCGAAAAATGTTTGCCTATAGACTCAAGTACACGTCTAACCAATATTTACCTATATACAACAGTATAAACCCGATAAATGTTTACATATAGAATCAACTATAATTATCTATAGACTCATGTTTAAACCCGACCAATGCTTACCCGTAGTCTCAAGTATAAAGCCGACTAATGTTTACTTTACGATTCAAATATCAACTCAACCAATATTTACTTACAAACTCAAATATAAACCCAACCAATTTTTACCTACAGACTCAAGTATAAACCCGATAAATGTTTACGTATAGCGTCAACTACAATTACCTATAAACTTACGTATAAACCTGACCAATGTTTAGCTATAGGCTCATTATAAAAATGTAAAAAACAGATTTCGACAATAATTAATACAATTTGCATTAATACATCGTACAATACATCAACCTAAACATGAGGCAAATATTCGGTATCCATGTAAATCACACGCCAGAAATCTATGTGAACCTGCCTAAAACATCGTGTAGACAACTCAGAATAATATCACAAAAGCAAATGTCTCTGTTTGACGGGTAAAAAAATTAAACATTGCGTAGACAACTCAGAATAATATCACAGAAGCAAATGTCTCTATTTGACGGGTAAAAAATTAAATAATAATGAAACAAGCAAATGAGAAATTTACAGCCAGACGCGGAACAGTAAATTGGATTCACTTTAATCTGTTGATTGTCGTTGCTAACATTTTTCGAATAAGAACTCACACAATAAATGTCTACAAATGTAGAGGCACATGGAATAATTCACTCTGTGATAATGTCAAGAACGTTCAGCTGTTTCCAACCTGTAAGCTTCACTCCATCCCTCAAAATAATAACCATGTGGAACACGACTGCGTCATCGAAAGAGTAAGATTTACCCATTTACACTGAGAGGGGTAGATTCAAGGCTACGCTCAGATTTTACATTCTACAACCCCTTTTACAGAGATGAAAAGTAGAAAGCCAATAGCTACTTAATCGTTATTTCTGTTGAAAAAGATTAAGTGTTTTTTTTAATCTTTGATGCGTTTCGCCGGAGAAGGGCTAGTATACTCTTTGGCGTCATCCGTGTGTGTCTGTGTGCGTGTGCACGGGTATATTTCGATGGCCATGTATATAGGTACTTGTGTGTCCGTCAGTTATGTGCCAAGCATGATACATGCTTAGACAATCATGTATCTTTCGATACATGACTGACGAAGCAGATATTTTTTTCCTGCAGTAGGTTGACATCTCTTTCTGTGGTAGACCAGTTGCTATCCAAAGCTACAAAACTCGATCTTCCTGCTATTTACCCATAGCTAAATGGATTCGACTGGAATTCGAACTCGACTCTCCAATTCCTCAATCCGAGTCGCGACTTGTATGTACAAGTATGAAAAATAAAAAGAGCGGTAATATATATATTTAGTGATTTTCCAAGCGTAGCTTAGATGTGGCACAAGGTCGAAAGTATGGGGCACCCAGTGAGGATCGAACTCACTACTCAGTCGTAAATTTTCTAACGAAACAAGCTTGCTAACCATTACACCGCCTCGAAGTGCCCGAGCGCTAAACCATATATATGCCTAGGTGGATGTATATGTGGACGCACGTTGATAAGAATATATATATGTGAATGTATGTATTGTGTTTCCGCCTGTTTGCTTACGTGCGTGTATGCATGCATGTAGGTATATATGTGTATACAAAAATAATCAAATGATCCTGAATTAAACTCCTGCAATACCAAACGACTCTGATACAAATATACCGAGTGTAACCGCAAAATTGTCTACTTGTTGGATTAAGCTTTGAACCGTTGTATCTTAGAAATGATTAAAGATTATGTGAATCAGGATAATTTCTTATTCCAGAAATTCTAATACTTCTTGATTACGTGCAAGAGATTGATTAATTTGCTTTTTTATGGGTTATCAAGCATTTCGCAGTTTATTTAAAACTTAACATATAATAATGATTTAGTGATACATGTCTTACTAATTAACCTATAGCTGGGGGAGAACAAGTGCAGTCATACCTTTCCCAAGCGGTCACCCATTTAGGTACTGACTTGGTTGTTTTGGTCCGTTTTGGGAAATAGGTGTCGTGAATAATCAACAGAGGTCTCCCCTTGTTTCGTTACTCTTCTCTTTGAGAGAGATATTGCTGTTTACTGGGACTATAAAAGGACACTATACGCGAATCGTTGTATTCTCAGTTGAATAAAGCTTTCTTAAAGCCTTCATGTGCTTACCTTTGTCATTACAATAGGTAAATACCACGGCTCTCCAATTCCGATAGCACCAATTAATCCCAAGCAGTCACACATCTAGATATTGACCAGGATCGACGTTGTACAACGTACAAGAACCGGTGTTTCAACTAGATATAAATCACGTGCAAGAGAACGTAAGGATTAGATGAGTGTAAATATTGTCCAAATGCACGAAGTCTGTCATTAATGCCAATAGGTTTTGACAGTTATTGGAAAACCCGTCAAAGGAAAAACTACATTCCATATATGGACAACGTGATATAATTTAAAATAGGGGCTTAACTTTTTCTTTTTTTTTTTTAAGCTTAGCACCCCGAGCAAGGCATGAAGCCACTAGGATGCAGAAAGGTTGCAGAAGATTTGTAGCAAGAGCAGATAGGAGTGATAGAAGAAGGGAAGGGTAGTGTGTAGATCAATTTACAGAAGTATATATATATATATATATATATATATATATATATATATATATATATATATATATATATATATTAAGTTTAGCGCCCCGAGCTAGGCATGAAGCCACTGGGATGCAGAGTGGTTGTAGAAGATTTGTAGCAAGAGCAGATAGGAGTGACAGAAGAAAGGATGAAGGGAAGGATAGTGTGTAGATCAAGGTAACTGGAGATGTCGATTGAAATTACATTTGAATAGTTGGAGATTATAGCTATCAGGGAAACAGTAATTGGGAAGGGTGTTCCACAGGCGAGAGGTGCGAGGTATGAAGATATTGGAGTAGAAGAGACGGCAATATTTTAAAGTTTCTACAGTGTAAGGGTGAGAGTGGGATGCCAGCCTCGTAAGGCGCTTGTATTCATGGAGACTGGGGACCAGGGAAAGCAGCTCATCGGAGCAGTTGCCATGAAAGTATTTGTAGAAGAGACATAGAGAGGCGACGGCGCGTCTGTGAGATAGTGGCTGCAGGCGAGACGCCAGATCAGGGCCAATCACATTACATATCCGTCTCTGGATCTTGTCAAGAACTCCGAGGTAAATAGAAGGTGCCCCAGACCATATATGGCAGCAATACTCCATGCAAGGGCGAATGGTCGCTTTGTATATTTGAAGTATCGATTCAGGGGAGAAAAATTTCCTGGCGCGGCACAGAGAGCCAACTTTCCTCGCGGTGGACGATGCAATTGACTCAATGTATTTGTTCCATCTCAGGTCAGCAGTCAACGTGAGACCGAGCAGACGCAGGGACTCACTGTCAAGAAGTTGACTATCAGACATTCTAATGGGGGGGCAGGTAAGGGTATCTATGGTGGTTAATGTAGAGTAGTTTAGTTTTAGAGGCGTTAAATTTGACCGTCCAATTGTTGCCCCAGTTAACAACCGATTGGAGGTCCATTTCAAAACGCGCGGCCAGGTTAGTTTTGACCGCGACACTAGATTTGGTTTTGAGGCAGGAGTAAATTGTAGTGTCGTCCGCGTAGATGCCAACTTGGGAACCTATGGCGTCAGGAGGGTCGTTGATGAAAATAAGGAAAAATTTGGGGCCAAGGATTGAGCCTTGGGGAAACTGTATCACTTTTAGTCCTGTTCGAAATATTTTTACTCTGAAAAGGGATAAATTATGACACTTACGTCCACCTCTTTTAATACGATTTTTTTTTTCAGAAGAAAATGGTTTTTACCGAATTGACGCTAAATTAACCAAATTCCTATTATGTTGTGGTGTCTTTGTGAAACCCTTGGTAAATACTGCATTTTTATCTTTCCTACAATCCTTTGATCCTTGGAGTTTATCAACCATTAAGAAAATTCTATTCAAGTAAATATCGATTCATTTTAGCAGTCACATTTTAGGCAGACCTGGATTTCCTGTTTGGCAGAATGTCTGCTGCTAGTTCTGCTTCTATTTCTTTTCATGTAATTTTATTTTAAGTGTTCACTTTTCAAATACCTTATCCATATTTATAAAATAGATTCTCTAACTTTTTTTCGGTAATCAAAAAAATTCTTTTATTTTTCGGTAAGCATATCGGTTACGATGAAAACGTCCTTTTATTACGCATTTTTGATCACTAGCTCGTCCTCAGTCAATTATGTGCCGTGCGAGATAAACGCTTAAGAAATCGTGTATCTTTCGATACATGACTGAAGAGGTAGATTTTTTCCCGCATTAGGTTGCCATTTCTTTTTGCGGTAGGCTGGTTGTCATCCAAGGTTATAGAACCTGGTCTGTCCTGCTTTTTACCCATAGCTGGGGCAGGTTAGAAGAGAATTCATACCTGTCCCAAGGGTAATAACATGTAAGTGAATGCAATGGATTCGACTGGAATTCAAACTCGGCTCTCCGATTCCTCAATCGATTGAGGAGAGCCGACTTCGAATTCCAATAGAAATTACATTCACTTACGTGATAATACTCTTGATTAAAGGTATGAATCCTCTTCTTCTAGCCACCCAGCTAAATAGAAGGTCAGCCCATGTTCTTTAACCTTTGATGGGAACTGGTCTACCGCAGAAAGAAATGGCAACCTACTGCAGGAAAAACATCTGCCTCGTCAGTCATGTATCGAAATATACATGATCGCCTAAGCATGTATCACGCATGGCACATAACTGATTGACTATGGGTAAATAGTAGGACAGACCGGTTTCTATAGCCTTTGATGGCAACTTGTCTACTGCAGAAAGAAATGGCAACCTACTGCCGGAAAAAAATCTGTCTCGTCAGTCATGTATCGAAAGATACATGATCGTCTAAGCGTGTATCACGCATGGCACATAACTGACTGACTATAGGTAAATAGTAGGTCAGACCGGGTTCTATAGCCTTGGATGGCAACTGGTCTACTGCAGAAAGAAATGGCAACCTATTGCGGGAAAAAATCTGTCTCGTCAGTCATGTATCGAAATATACATGATCGTCTAAGCGTGTATCACGCATAGCACATAACTGACTGCGCGAGTCCTTCAGGCAGATAAAATTAACGTTTAACAGAAATTCTCTTGATGATTTTATTATTAATAAAAATTAATTCAATCGAATATTTGCGTACCAAATACCAGATGAGTTTCACTTACTGAAATAATTCTTTCTTCCACGAAAAATTAATCTAAATCTTTTTCAACTAGATCCAATTAAAACTGATAAATCAGCTTGGAATGTTTTTTTTTAATAATAGTTCAGAATAATGAATGTTTTATTAATAATAATAATTCAGAAAACTTACTTTTTCTTTCCTTAAATAATTCGGTTCACTTTAACAAAATACATATACATATTATTTATATTTGTTTAGATAATCCCATAATTTATTTCCTGTTTCCCTCAGGTAATCTGAAGTAATGTAAATGACAGACGATAACAATTGTTATTACAAACACTGTCGCAAATAAATTTGTTAGTATATTTTTTTTAATTATTTACTTCACTTATTTTCAGAAGCTAATATTATATTTCTTTTACGTTTTTTATTGTAAATTTTAAATATATGGATATTCTTACTGTTAAATTATACCATTAGAAGTATAGGCTGAGTAATTTTTTTTACTGGTATAACGTAGGGACAAAGAGAAAAAAAAAATAAGCTTCAAGCGAATTTATAGAGATCATCTCCTTCCTTGTTAATACATTGTTAATTAAACGGAGAATATAAATCGAACAGATTGAACATTATACAATAAAGATTTCCGATTCAATTTCACTTACATATCAGGATACGGATCTATTGATTTAAATTCGTATTTGTAGGTATTTTTTACTCCCAATAATTCGGCATTTCCGTATATTCGTTCGTTTTTTTTTTCTGATGTTCTGCGAATGATCTCGAAGAATAAAATTACTCAGCATTTTTCTGGCTTCTTAGTAATTCTGGTCATTACGTGAAATTGTTCTCTAACGTGATCGAAATTTTATTTCAGATTAGACACTCTTTTCAACTGGAATTCCATGTTCGTCATTCTTTGCTATTAAGCAAGGTCACAAAACTGCCAGAGCTGCCCGAGACGTTTGTGTTGTGTGTAAAGAGGGTCTCATTACCGAAATAATGGCAGAGAAATTGTTACCTCGTTTCGACGAGAGGAAGTCTGGACCTCTTCAGTTTGATGAGAACCAGTTCCACGTGAGGTGAGTAAACTGGCAGAAATGAAAGCGCGCTGGAATTTGTTTCTGTCAGTCAATGCGTGTGGCACACAAGCGACGTGTTTCTGGACCTTATCCATTGAATGTAGATGAACAGCGACAGTAACCTGAGGGCTTGCCATCGTGAATTACCCAGTAGTTTGGCGCGTTACTTCTTTAAACAGCGCGAAGCAACTACAGGCGGATTCATAAGAAAAACTTCACAAACGCCTAGAGGAGGGGTAAAGAAAAGCAAGAAGTAAGGATTAACTAGTAATTGTAAGAAGACAGAATGCATAACTTTAAGCAAGAGAAAGACCCTAAGCAACGGTGACACCAGAAAGAAGCGGGCCGTGAAATTTAACGGAGTGCGTCGTTTCGTAATAAATGACGGAACATGTGATGGAGAAATCATAAGTGACGTAGGTATGGCGAAATATGCCTTCCAGAAACTAAACAGTTTCTTAAGATGTCAAGAAAAAAACGACAATGAAAGAAAAGGATTCAGAAAAACAGCAGATAGTGACTGACGCTGGATCTAATTTCTCAAAGATTGTAGGTTTCATGGAAGCAAGAAACATTGATTTCAGCAGGTGAGAATTTAATCGAAGTTACTGGTAAACTTAGCTATGTTTCTCATCAGAATCTATATTGCACATTTATGAAACTAGCATTCGTTCGGGTATTAAATATGGCTGTCATATTTGGTCGGGCTATACATCTCGAGAATTTCGACAAAATCAAAAAAGCCTGTAATGTTATCGGTCCTGACCTATCATCTTCACCACTGTGACATAGCTTCCCTTTGTCTGTTCTATAAGGTGTTGAAAAATAGCATCCTATTCTATACATAATGGACTCTCCCGTCTTGTATATGTTATATTTAAACGGGAGAGCTTCCCTTTGTCTGTTCTACAGGGTGTTGAAAAATAGCACCCTATTCTATACATGATGGACTCTCCCGTCTTGTATATGTTATATTTAAACGGGAGAGCTTCCCTTTGTCTGTTCTACAGGGTGTTGAAAAATAGCACCCTATTTTATACATGATGGACTCTCCCGTCTTGTATATGTTATATTTAAACGGGAGCGCTTCCCTTTGTCTGTTCTACAGGGTGTTGAAAAATAGCACCCTATTTTATACATGATGGACTCTCCCGTCTCGTATATGTTATATTTAAACAGGAGAGCCCATCACACTTAAAATAGGGTGTTACTTTTCAGTTACCTTGTATAAATATTTTCATGGCAGCGAATTTAAGCATACAACTAGATTGTCAATTATGTTCATAATCAAAGCTGTTTTCCTGCATAATGAAAATGTTTTGCCATTAATTTAATTAGGTTATGCAGTTTATCTAAAAGAAACCTGCCAACATAAACGACATTTTGACGTGCATAGGTAAGACCAATATAAGAGAGAATTCTGTGTTAAAAGATGTTGGATTTTTGACGGGTATGCAGCTTGAAGAAATTAAGTACTGCTCTTGTCTTTGCAAATGGATAATCGTGCGAGAGATTACCACTACATTATTTACATTATTCGGACTATTGTCCTCATCTTTGTCGCCATATTTGCAATAATATTCCGAATAATGTAAATAATGTACATAATACCTCATCTCAGAAATATAGACAGATTACCACTACGTTTTGTAGGGTGACTAGAAAAAGAAAATTCAGCATCCACCCTTTGTTAATTCAAGAAACAGATGAAGAACTGCGCAAAAAAATACAGTATTCAAGACACTCAACAAAATTTCCGAGATTAAGCGAGATTAAGATGGAATGTGTTTTCGTTGGTTTTCGGATTTGTGAATTTCCTTATGAAGGTGAATTTGAATGTGAACTGTGTGGCAAGAAAAACATGACATGAAAAGGTTTCAAGTTAGAGGTAACACATTATCTTGGAAGCAATATAGCAAACAAGTACAAGCAATTCGTAGAAAACGTCACCAATGTAGACACATATATAGGATTTAACGTGTCGTTCGAAATTCAATTTTCAATTCGTGTCTGGAGATTTTCCATTAATTTCCGGAGTATTAAGTGACAAGTATGCGTAGCGATATCACCGTGATATTTCATCCATGCAAAAACTTTCTCGTCCGGGCCTATCTTGCACACTTATAAGTCTACCATTTGTCCATGCGTTGAATATTACTGCCACATCTCGTCCGGAGAGCTTACCATCCATCTTCAAGATGGATGGTAAAATCCAGAGAACCATCTGTAGCAATCGATTCTGAGCAGGCATCTCGACTTCAGTCACTTCCTCAGCGACATAGTGTGACTTCCCTCTGTCTTGTCTACACATACTTTCATTGCAATTGCTCTGACAAATATTTTTCCTGGTGCCCCGACAACATGAATTTAAGCGTGCTAGAGATTGTCATCAAATTCCATCCGTTTACTGGGGATATAGCTAGGCACAACTGACACTTCTACCCCAACAGTTTCTTTTCTTGCACTTACCGCATGTGGAACCCTTTCCCGTTCACTTACTTTCTTGATAACTACAATCTTCAAAAATCTTAATGCAACGTCAATCGCTATCTTCTATCTTCTTGAATCCCGTTCATCTGTTGTCCTTTCCTCAATCCTCCTCATACTCAGTCTCTTCATTTTTAATTTTCACTCGATGTAACCCACTGCGTACTAGTGGCATTCCCACCTTGCTTGGGGTGAAATGATTTAAAAAAAAAGAAATGGCCAAGAGATTCCATCAACCCTTACGTACTACGCCATCTAGTATTTACAAACGCCAAACAAAAAGCCGTAGAATAGGTTATGTTTAGTTTCAGTAATATATTTTATTTCCTTTTCTTATCAAAATAGTCAATCGAAAATTGTTTTATTATACTTATTTATACAGACGTTAAAAAAGATTATACGTCTAATCTATACGAACAAATTTATACGTATAAACATTTATAAGTATAATTTATATTTTTTCTACGTGAGGAAGTAAACCTGTTTAATGTATTGCTCGCTCGCAATCATTTTTAAGAACGAGTTGATGTATATATGAGATTTTTTAACTCAGATACAAACCACACAAAATAAAAGTGAAAAATACGAATAAAGCACATAATAAAATATCTAAAGTTAATAATCTCCATTTAACATGTTAAATGTTATTTCACCAAGCAAATATAAAGTATTACAAATCATGTTTGAAAATCTATATACGCTATACACGGAATACGTAAAATATGTAAACGTATATATTTTTGAAATAACCAGCAGTCTTTCTTCTTTCGAGTCGGCCATCCATCCCATCTTTTTTTCTTCCTTTTTATGTGACATGTCCTTTCAGGACGTAGGCGATCATGGCTCTCCACCTCCTTCTATCCCTTGCAGCTCTCAACAAGTTCCTTCCCTCTGCTATCTCCTACAAACCACATTCTATCATCCACCTTCCCGAGTCGGCCATCAGTGTCATCTTTTTTCTTTCTTTTTCTGTGCCATGTCCTTTCAGGATGTAGGCGATCATGGCTCTCCACCTCCTTCTATCCCTTGCAGCTCTCAACAATTTCCTTCCCACAAACCACATTCTATCATCCAACTTCCCGAGTCGGCCATCCATCCCATCTTTTTTTCTTCCTTTTTATGTGGCATGTACTTTCAGGACGTAGGCGATCATGGCTCTCCACCTCCTTCTATCCCTTGCAGCTCTCAACAAGTTCCTTCTCTCTGCTATCTCCCACAAACCACATTCTATCATCCACCTTCCCGAGTCGGCCATCAGTGTCATCTTTTTTCTTTCTTTTTATGTGCCATGTCCTTTCAGGACGTAGGCGACCATGGCTCTCCACCTCCTTCTATCCATTGCAGCTCTCAACAAGTTCCTTCTCTCTGCTATCTCCCACAAACCACATTCTATCATCCACCTTCCCGAGTCGGCCATCAGTGTCATCTTTTTTCTTTCTTTTTATGTGACATGTCATTTCAGGACGTAGGCGATCATGGCTCTCCACCTCCTTCTATCCCTTGCAGATCTCAACAAGTTCCTTCCCTCTGCTATCTCCCACAAACCACATTCTATCATCCACCTTCCCGAGTCGGCCATCAGTGTCATCTTTTTTCTTTCTTTTTATGTGACATGTCCTTTCAGGATGTAGGCGATCATGGCTCTCCACCTCCTTCTATCCCTTGCAGCTCTCAACAATTTCCTTCCCACAAACCACATTCTATCATCCAACTTCCCGAGTCGGCCATCCATCTCATCTTTTTTTTTTCCTTTTTATGTGCCATGTCCTTTCTGGACGTAGGCGATCATGGCTCTCCACCTCCTTCTATCCCTTGCAGCTCTCAACAAGTTCCTTCTCTCTGCTATCTCCCACAAACCACATTCTATCATCCACCTTCCCGTGTCGGCCATCAGTGTCATCTTTTTTCTTTCTTTTTATGTGACATGTCCTTTCAGGATGTAGGCGATCATGGCTCTCCACCTCCTTCTATCCCTTGCAGCTCTCAACAATTTCCTTCCCACAAACCACATTCTATCATCCAACTTCCCGAGTCGGCCATCCATCTCATCTTTTTTACTTCCTTTTTATGTGCCATGTCCTTTCTGGACGTAGGCGATCATGGCTCTCCACCTCCTTCTATCCCTTGCAGCTCTCAACAAGTTCCTTCCCTCTTCTATCTCCTACAAACCACATTCTATCATCCACCTTCCCGAGTCGGTCATCAGTGTCATCTTTTTTCTTTCTTTTTATGTGCCATGTCCTTTCAGGACGTAGGCGATCATGGCTCTCCACCTCCTTCTATCCCTTGCAGCTCTCAACAATTTCCTTCCCACAAACCACATTCTATCATCCAACTTCCCGAGTCAGCCATCCATCCCATCTTTTTTTCTTCCTTTTTATGTGCCATGTCCTTTCTGGACGTAGGCGATCATGGCTCTCCACCTCCTTCTATCCCTTGCAGCTCTCAACAAGTTCCTTCTCTCTGCTATCTCCCACAAACCACATTCTATCATCCACCTTCCCGAGTCGGCCATCAGTGTCATCTTTTTTCTTTCTTTTTATGTGACATGTCCTTTCAGGACGTAGGCGGTCATGGCTCTCCACCTCCTTCTATCCCTTGCAGCTCTCAACAAGTTCCTTCCCTCTGCTTCCTTCTCCAGATCATGTTCTGTCATCCACCTGCTCAAGCCCGCCATGTATGCCTCGCGCTGCTTTGTCTCTCTTTACCTCTATTCGATCCGTGAGTATCATGTTCTCCAGGCCCTAATTTCTGATGTTAATTATAATCCTCCTCTTTGTTTGCAACCTCTCTAAGACCTTATCGTTGCTCATATGCTCGGTCCATGATATCCTTAGCATCATTCTGCAGAACCACATCTCTGTCACCTCGAGTCTATTCTGCATCTTTGAGAAAAAGAACTAGCCGTCAGCAGTTTTAATTTTTACATTTCAATACAGATCGCCAAATTGTTCTAAAGGAATCTACCTTTGAAAAACTGTTATCCAATGAAATCATCACTAAAAGAAACTCACACCTCTCCTTCAATTTTCATGATTCCTTTATACATGTTTATCTTACGGATATATTCTAAGTCTCCATTCAGGAAGCAGTGTGTATTAAGGACGTTTCGATAACATTTCCTTACATATTCGCTTCGTACTTAATTCTTTCTCCACTATAATTGCCTTTTGTCAAACTAACTTTGTAAAGCCGTGCCTGATGTGGACGTCACAGCAACCAGAATCAGACCGAAAGTGAATTCGTTTCTACGCGTGAAGTTTTACACATTATTTCCAATTTAGATATAGAAAAGAAAAATGAAACCTGAAGGAACAGTTTTCAGTCCAATCAGAAGCGTTCCCGCGCAGATCAAAAGGTTGATCTTTTAATCTCTCGCGAGGTAATAAAAAGACGCGAGTCTTGCCCCAGACAACAGACGGAATTTAGCGGCAAAAATGTGGAAAGCAAATCGTACGTCTGGACACACCTCAAAACACGATGAAAAGAATGAACTCTATTAACTTTGCCTAAGATAAGTAAGATAATTTAAACTATGCATACACACAAAAAAGTTTCCCTTCAAGTAAGTTCCTAATCAATTTATAATTTTCAAAGACGAACTGGGTACAAACAATACAGCAACTTCAAACGAGCAATATCTTTTCAGTCTTCTATCGCCTAGCAAACAAAACAATGAAATACTGTGTAAATATATTAGTTTAATATATAGCCTATATTTGTTTAAACCCATGACAAATTCGCTCTTTTAACCGCATTGATCTATCATACTACTGTCTAATGTTATCTGTGTCATAACCGTTTGGGCTTCATTTATTCAGACTCACATGAAGCAGCAAATACTGATTGCAGGAAATAATTCTGGAGTTTATTTCAATGTTTCTTTGTCTCGTCCCCTAAAACTTTCAAATAAAATTACCGAGCGAGTTGCTTTTAAATCTCGTAAAAATATATTCCTCTTCAAGCTTGTTGTCTGGAGTTGGTTGCTAAATATAGGAATCTTTGGACATGTCAACGCTTTAATGTCGAAATGGTTTTTTATTATACTCAAGGTGAGTATTGGCCGGGTTTATATTAGGTTGGTGCAAAAATAATTTCGTTTTCTAACATATGTTACTATGTGAGAAAACGAAATTACTTTTGCACCAACCTAATACTTGGGTCTGAAGTTAAATATTGATCGTTTTTATGGTCTAGACAAAACAGGGTTTATGTTTATATTTCTGCCTATAGATGAACGTTGTCCAGTTTTATACTCGAGTCTTTTCAGCAAATATTAGTTGGGTTTCTTATTGAATCTACTTACAAACATTGGTGTTTATACTTAGGTCCATAGGTAAGCTTTGGTCGGGATTAAGCTTGCGTTTATATCAGATTATTGCAAAAGTTCATCTCCAATTATTATTTTTAATATAAGCTGATAGCAACTTGAAACAGACTTTGGTTTTAGTGCCAATTTATTCTATGTTCTCGAGTGAAAACTTGCTGTGTTTATTTGCGAACCAGACTTTGTTGAATGCTGACGTTCTGTCCACAAATGAATGTCTTAAAGATGGAAGAAGAAAGGATGCACTTCCGCCATGTTGTGTATTTGACTTCCGGAAAGGAGTAAGCGTCGGAACTAAGACAAAAGAAAAAAATTCAGAAGGCTTATTTGGACTGCGCTCTAGCACTTCAGCCGGTCAAAAATTGATTTTACAGATTTCCTCAGGCTGCTTTTAAACTAAACGATCAACTACACGGGTCCGGGCGACCTTTCGACGTTGATGAATATGTCCTGCTTACCATCATGTATTATGAATCGAATATTTCGACAAGGGTTTGCTAAGAGTTTGAATCTGATATCTCTACTGGCTTTCGCAGTTTGACGAGACTTGGGTTCAAATTGGCAAATCGAAAAGGGGTGATTTTCTATTACGACAACGTTTCAAAACAGGTTTTGTAGTTTAAAGTCGAAATGTAAAAGCCTCCAACATTCATCGTATTCTCTTGACTTGACGCTTTCGAATTTTCAGATGTTCTTCTGTCGACAGAATAATTTAAATGCCCCTAAAAATAATGACTCTGTAATAGTCAGTATAAAATTGCCCCAGAACCTTCATCCAACAAAAAACGCCAGGTTTTCAGTAATGTTTTCACTGTTGCTTTAATTCTCTTGTCTTTGATCCTCAACAAATCCCCACCCGCTTGCCTCTTAGTGGCTTTTATCATATTATCATATGATACTAGTAAAATAGCATAAAAAAAAAACAAAAAAAAAACAAAACAAAGAAAACCTACGGATTGAAAAAATTTAAGAAATAAAAGCAAAGAAAGAAAATGGATGAATTTTTAAAAAAAATAAATTTAAAGACACTAAAAAACAAAAAACGAATAAGAAAAAACGAAATAAAAATCATGAACTGTAAAAAAAAAAATAAAAGAACGAAAAGAAGAATGAAAACAAACGATTTGAAAGACAAATAATCTACGAGAGAAAACAAAATAATTGAAGAAAAGATAAAGAGGGAAAACTGGGGAATTCTAAAAAAAAAAAATTAGTAAAAAGCAAAACAAATAAAACTGAGAAAATAAAAAAAAGAAAAAGACAGATAGAAAACCGATGAGCTGAGAAAATAGAGGAAACAAAGAAAATGATGTATTCAGAAAAAAAGAAACAACGAAAGAAAACTGATTGAGTAAAGAAAGAAAGAAAGAATAAAGAAAATGACGAACGGGGAAAAAGCAACAACGAAAGAAAGAAAATTAATGAATTAAAATATAAAAAAAAAGACAAATAAAACTGATGAGCTGAAAAAAGGAAGAAAACAAAGACATTTTGAGAAAAAAAAGAAACAACGAAAGAAAACTGATTGACTAAAGAAAGAAAGAAAGAAAATTGATGAACTGAAAAAAAGGAAAAAAGAAAAAAGTAACAATGAAAACTGATGAATTACGCGAAGCAATTCACACTTACTTCTGACGTCAATCGAGATTTCCCATTTGAACCCCGAAGATCAGTTGGGCTTGGCAGGACTTTTTTTATCGTCACACTGGCTTTGCTGTAGATCACGCGAGAGTTTCTGACACGATCAGGCACTTTCAGCCTTCATTCTCGTGCACTTAATCTCCTTGCCAGAGAACAACGCCGGTAATCGCTCTGCGAATGGTCGATCTCTGACTTACTGCCACTGAATTTTTATTGGCCTTCCAATTTTACTTAGGAATATCATAAAACGGTCAACGGGGGGTATTTTAATAAGATACGAATGTTCAAAATCTTTTTCTTTCTCTTTAGTCTATTTTCATTATTACTCATTTTCTTTTTCTAATTTCTTTTGTCTTTCTTCTTTCTTGAATTTGTCTTTAGTGCCGTCTCTCTTTCTTCTTTTCTTCCGTTTGTTGCTTCCTTCCTTTGTTTCTTTCTTTCGTTTTCTTCCTCCCTTCTCCCATTCCGCCCTCCCTTCCCTCTCTCTGCTTCTTCTCTTTCTGCCTACCTCTCTTCCCTACATTCTCTTCCTCACTTCCTCCCTTCCTCTCCATCTTTATTTTTCGTTCGTTCGTTCTTTCTTTCCTTTCTCCTTTTCTTCCTCCAGTCTTCCTTCTCGTCATTTCATTCCTTTCAATCCTACCTTCATTCGTTCTTACTCTTTTTTTTTCTTACTTCCGCCCTTACTTCTACTATTTCTTCGTGCCTTCTATTTTACCTTCCTTTCTAACGTCCTTCCTTCCTAACAGTCTTTCTTCCTTCCATCCTTCCTTCAGTCTATTCCCTACTCTCTTTCTTTCTTTGTCTTCTTACTTACTTCATTTGGTTCCGCATTTTTTCAGTTCATTCTCTACTGCTTTCTTTTCCGTCCTTGCTTCTTCGCACCGATACTTCCTACTTTCTTTCCTCTTTGCCTTCTCCCCTGTTTTTCGGAGTTATCTCCTCCTTAATTTCGAAAATTGCTCCTAGGGGACGCTCTCCAAACACCATATATACTTGACGAAACCCTGCCTTGATCTTTTTCACTTTTCATTTCCAGCGGGCACTACGACAATGTGGGCTCTCGAAGAAGAAAGCGTTCCTCCCTCTTGTGGGACACTCATGAATATTACACACACATACATACAGGTACAAACATTAACATTCACTCACATTTGCTTTGAAAAAAAAACTTCAAACACATACATATTAATGACTTTGTCTTTTGTAAACCCTTTTGTTGTTGCTACACATATAATTGTTTGTGTCTATATATATATATATATATATATATATATAAAAGAAAGTTTAGATATATAATCCGGTGTTCTTATAGATATTTTTTATTTTTACAAAATAGTGCTCAATGTAAATTTACAGAGCATTAATATTATAAATTAATTGATTTGAAATATGTTTTTTTTCGCTACACAGTTCTAACCATGTTTCAAAAATGGAAGCTAAAAGCTCCGAATTTAATTTTGTAATTAAATTAAAGACATTAGTTCAATTTCATGCTCAAGCGAATTTTGGAGTAACTTTTAAAATTACTGGGTTTTAAAGACACAGCAAAAATCATAATTCACGTTTCCAAGGATACAGAGAAATCCACTTCAACCCAACGAGGGGTGTTTGCGCTTTCATTATGTCTGTATTTTTATGTATCAGTTATTAGTTACGTTTTGGTAGGGGTAGATAAATGCATGTAGTCTGGATTTTTTTTTAATTTTATTGTTAACGGCAAAAATTCTTACGGCATTTTTCTATTTGTATATTTAAAGATTTTTGCAACAACGAGAAAATAAAAAAAGAAATTTATTTACTCAAGTATTCAGATAACCTCGGAAGAGTGCCCCAAGAACCACGAATACCTTTTATTTAACTACGATTTGAAAAATATTTTCACTTTTAATTTTTAATTTTTAATATTCTATATTTCTTTTAAGAACAATTAAATGTATTAGAATCCCTTACAGTATGTAGAATTATTTTCACATCTAGTATAAGTATGTATATTATTAGGTAAAGTTTTATTTTATTTTATTTATATTTGAATATTATTTAAGTAAAATGTATGACAATGACGCTAAAAATAGCTAATTAATTTCACTGATTTAGTAAACTTTTATTTTTTATATAAACCTAGTAATATATTGTTTCTCATGTAAGTACAAAGGACATGGGTCATTCAAAAGCTTACATCTTCTAGCATTTCATATTAATTTCTTTTTACTGCAGGTGTTTTATTGGATTCTTTTAAGTGCGTGTAGTACTAAGAGAGAGGTCCTTAGGTTAGAAAACGTTTTATTTAATTACAAATTAAGAGATGTTTAGGTTAGAATTCATTTTATTTAACTACAATTTTAATTACAATCTTAAAATATTTTCATTGTTAGTTTTAATAGACTATATTTCTTTTAAATAAAGTAAATTTATTAGAATTACTTACAGTAAGTAAAATTATTTTTCCATATAAAATATATGTATATACGATTTTTAAAATTTTATATTTAAATATTATTTAAGTAAAATTTATGGCACTTACGGCAAAAATAGCTAATTCATTTCTCTGATTTAGTAAACTTTATTTATTTATTTTTTTTATATATAAACTTAGTAATATATAGTTTCACATGTATGTACAACGGACATGCGTCATTCAATGGCCTACATCTTCTAGCATTTCGTCATAATTTAATTTTTCAGTAGGTGTTTTATTGGATTCATTTAAGTGCCGGTAGTACTTTTTGATAGGTGTTTAGGTTAGAACACATTTTATTTAATTACAATTTTAAAAGAACTTTAGGTTAGAATTCGTTTTATTTAACTACAATTTTAAATACAACTTTAAATTCGGAGCTTTTAGCTTCCATTTTTGAAACATGGTTAGAACTGTATAGCGAAAAAAACAATATTTTAAATCAATTAATTTATAATATATATATAATTTTGGGGATTTAGGTATATAGCAATGAGTCTAGAAGCATCTTCAGCAGAATACAGAAAGCACTGGACAGCCGTTTCGTCCTATCTGAGATTCATCAGCAGTGCGCGTCCGTTACCGAGAATCGAACCCGGACTGTTTCGATACAACGCAAACGACATACCAACGGCCCCACGGGACTCGGCGACGAAGAAGGCACAAACTGGACTCGATATAGCGTGCTACTCACTCAGTTCCCCAGCGATACTCAAGTATTCAGATAACCTCGGAAGAGTGCCCCAAGAGCCACGACTGCTTTTCGAACCTTAGCCGCTCTATCGCAGAGTATAAACTGGGTCTAGCAAGCTATACAAGTAATTAATTTTGGGGATTTAGGCATATAGCAATAAGTCCAGAAGCATCCGCAACAGAAAGTATATATATCTATCTATCTATCTATCTATCTATCTATCTATCTATCTATCTATCTATCTATATATATATATATATATATATATATATATATAAATATGCATATATATATATATATATATATATATATATATATATATAAATATGCATATATATATATAAATATGCATATATATATATATAAATATGCATATATATATAAATATGCATATATATATATATATATAAATATGCATATATATATATGCATATATATGCATATATATATATGCATATATATATGTATATATATATATGCATATATATATATATATATATATATCGTTTCTTGTTGTTTTCTTTTACATTGTTGTGGGCCCTATTTCAGGAGATACACGTGTTCATCTCACAACGTGTACAAACACACAGCCTGCTACACTTTCCTTTCTTTCTTTCTTTCTTTCCTTCTTTCTTTCTTTCTTTCTTTAATCTTAATTAATTTTCTTTAATCTTTCTTTTCTCTTTCTACTCCGTTATAGGCGATTGCAATAGCGTGTTTCATGACCAAATGAGTTACGCCTTAGTCATAAGTTGCACAGGATTAAAGTCAGATTCTTTAAATGCTGATGTTTTTAATCAAGTAAATACGACATTTTGATGTCACACATTATTCTGAATGCCATATCTCGTCATGTGACTCTGCCTCGTAGTAATTAAAATTAATGATATCATTTCTTTCGGTTTGGGTTATAATCAAAATAAAACCAGATAATATGAGAAATTTATAATGAAGCGTTATGAGCAAGACCCTTAAGATCTGGTCGGTTCGCACGATCGTTAACTATATTTTTAAACCTTTCATCCCGATAAGACACACCTCTTTTATTCTTTTTGGACAAGATTCTCCTTGAAGAATGCATTCACATTCGTTTCCTACTAGCTACTGTTTTTGAAGCTCTCCAGTAATGCGATAAAAGACGATATGTGCTTTGGCGACTAAATTCTCCTATCAGCTATGCCATATTCCGGCTTTATATTTTATAATGAATTTTCAATGTTTCAAATTTATAAAGAATATTTTGTAAATGTTTAGCAATAAAGGTATTTTTTCCATTTTTTTTTTTTTTTTTCAATTTCTCCAAAAAAACTATTTTTCGGTATTCTGGTCTTTCAGGATTTTAAACTTTCTGGATTTTGATCATTCTGGATTTTGATACATTCGGGATTTCAAATTTTGGGATTTCAAATTTCGGGATTTTAAATTTCGGGATTTTGATCATTTGGGATTTTATAAATTCAGGATTTTAAATTTCAGGATTTCGCCATTTGAGGCACCATTGATGTATGTCAATCAAGGACAACGTAACCTCGTTTAATTTACATGCGGAACACATGAAGAAAAAGATCAGGTTGTCCATAAATTATCCTTAGAATTTTAAAATTTATTAAAAAAAGAAAAAAAAGAAAAACGAATGAATCTCAGCAGGTTTTATTGGAAAACATAGATAAACAAATAACCTTTTTACATTATTTACTTTATTCTAACTGTTATCCAAGTCTTCATTGCCTGTTCCCAACGTTTCGGCCATTTTACGCTCTGACCTTAGTACGCTCCAACCTTCTTCAGATAATTGGAATTTCGAACCGAACTCTTTATTTTGTCCCGGTGAACGAAATAAAGGCCGGAGCGTACAACGGCCGAAACGTTGTGAATATGTTAATGAAGATGAGGATAACAGTCCAAATAATGTAAATCATGTAAGTTTTCTGATGTGAACGAACTGTCTTTGCCAATTTGTAATACCAACGAATACTCGTTGTCACTTTCGTAATGCGCGTTGTAGTAGAGACTTTGTAATCGCAGATACAACTATAGAAACGCCGTTGAACAATGCTGGTGTCAGACGCCTTCGAATAACACTCGCACTAATAGTACTTGCTCGATAATACCCGCTGTAATAGTAATCCGTATATTGAAATAGTATAGAGAATAACGATCCGTATACTAATAGAGGACAGAGTAGAAATAGGGATCCAAATAGTAATAGAGTAAAGACTAGAAATTGAGATCGTAATCGTCAGCTACTTACTACATATATGCGTTTCCTCTATGGTCACGTGGTCTATTCAGTAATGGGATTGCCTGTGTTTGCTCACTGGCGATCTATGTTCAAACTCAAGTGCCGGCAGAGACACTTTATTCCTATATAACAGTAATCTTCATCTCAGAGATATAGGCAAAATAAAATGTTAATTTACATACATGAAAATGCTTTCACATGGGCTTCATTGCTTCCAAGTCTAGATGATGCACAATTTCTGTTTTCTTCAATATACTTTCCTATTTCCATTTTTTTTCGCTGCAGACACGGATACTAAAAAGACTTGGTGCTTTAGTTTTTCATACTTTTATCTGTAATTACGCTGGGACTGTGTGTCTGATTGAGTATCTATAAATCCGGATACACATTTCACTTTCTTTTGTAGTGTTGTCATTTTCATTAAAAGTCGGAGATCAATAATACGCACTTTTAATCTCCACTTGTACCGATAAAGTAAACTAAATTCAAAAGGTAGAAACTATATATAAGGCAAGACTTTAAAAATAAACCTTTAACATTCAAATAAGCATATTGATGGAACTTCTCTCTGTTGAATACAATAAAATGTACAAATTGTAAAGATAATTTTTGGACATCCTGTCAAACAAGGAAACATTTACTTTGGTCCTGTTTTTATCAAACTAGTTTCAGATATTTGATATTGGGGCCAACACGGGTACTCCACTATTGTTGCCTAGTACCAGACCTAGTAGTAAGGATGCTGAGAATACCATGAATTGAACATGGGAGAAACGACCGAAGTTCTCGTCACGATGTGAAGAAAAAGGACATTTACGTATAAAAGCAGGGAGAGAAAGTTGATATTTTGGGGGCACATAATGAGGACAGAGGGCTTTGAAAATCTGATATTCACAGGACAGATTGTAGGCAAGACAGAGGAAAGCAACGCATGACCTACCTGTCGAGCTTGTGTGAATAGATGGCGCAGCAGGGTTTAGCAGAGATAGGAAAAAGATAACATTTATTAGGAGCTACAAAGGATTGGAAATTATGGAGTGCCATTATCGCCAACGTCCTGAACGGACACGGCACAAAGAAGAAAACGATGACTGCTTTGCTTATTTTACTAGAAGGTGCTTTTAATATTTCGATTCTCCTTAGCATATTTGCTATCGTCCTTATATCTACCGTCGTCTACAGTCTTTTATACCGAGTGTAAGTGAAAAATAGTCCAAATCGTGTAACGGCATAATTGTTTATCCCACAAAATGTTACATATCTAAAAAAAAAAATTAAAAAAAAACAAAAAAAAAAACACGAAACTAATTGAGTTTCTTCTTAACAACTTTTTAGATAAAGCATCTGGATAATATTTACCGTAAAAATCATTCAGTTAGAGAACAGGTTAAAGTCCTTTTGTATCAGTCCTACTGTCTTCCCAACTGAGCAATGGTGAGTGCCAAAAGATCGTTCAGGCTTTCAGTAATGGTAACAATGTTCATAATCTGGCTTCTATTTTCAAATCCATCAAGAGAACGGTGAATAAGTTTAAACAGAGGAAACGGTAGAGAGAAAAACTAGATCAGAAGGTCACAACATGAAGATGGAATACTATTTTAACTTAGAGCTAAAGAGATCAATTAAAAAAGTTCGAGCTTAATTCGTAAGATGTTTAGCACATGAGAGAGGAGTTTCAGCTCTGATAGTTCAAAACTCAGTAAAAAGAAAAAACATGAAAATGGAATCGCACTTGAAAATTCTGGGGCATCTTTTTGCTCTAGGACAGAACAGTAGAAGATTAAAGAGGGCAAAGATAATCTTAAATAAGTTGAATTATAGAATTATATATATATATATATGAACTTAATTTCAATCTTTCATGAGCGTCCGATCCTTAGATCATTAATTAATGATGAACGTGTCATTTTCGTTTATGATCGATGTCATTACGATTCTTCTGTTAAGCTTGGAGAGTAATTATACCTTCTTATTGCTCAAAGTAAAGTCTAATAGTTTTCTTTAAAAAACCTGGAAGATTTCCAGTAAGATATCTTTAATCATTTGTAAGATACAACGGTTCAAACCTTAAGCTAACAATTGGACAGTTTTGCTGTTCCGCACACACACACACACACACACTCTCTCTCTCTCTCTCTCTCTCTCTCTATATATATATATATATATATATATATATATATATATATATATATATGTTGTATGAAACTATTTTTTACTATCAAGTCTCTTTTACGATTGAAGCAGAAAAGATACTGAAGACAAGAAAAGTCTATTTGCGCGCTCATTTAGGAAAATACTTCGACCATTTCTAGCAGATAATAATGGCTCCAGAGAAAGAAAAAAAACGAGCGCATTTTACCCATTAACTATGGTCACTTTGCTACCTTCCCCCAACCTAAACTGATTGTGTTTTGTTCTTATTGTTCGACAATGTTTTAACAACTTCCAGTAAGATATCATAAATTATTTCTAAGATACGAGGGTTCGGAGGTTCATCTTACTATTTTGCTGTTACACGATTTGGGCAATTTTGCTGTTACACGATTTGGACAATTTTGCTGTTACACGATTTGGACAATTTTGCTGTAACATGATTTGGGCAATTTTGCTGTTACACACCGTAAACTAAATCTATGCAATAAGAACAGTGTGCATGCGCCCAAATGAAACAAGAAATTTTGGGACAGGGAAAAAATATATTGTTTTATTTAGATTTATGCACAACAGTTTCGTAAAATCCTTCCTTCATGCTTCTATTTTCTGTGGCCTTACCTTCAAATTTCTTAGGCTATTCATTTGGTTTTCTTATTAAATGTCATTTCTGCAAACTCCTCACATTTTTTTTCTTTCTCTGCTCCTTTTCTTCCCTAAATCTTATTATTTTGTATATTTTATTCCTTCTCTTCCTCTCTGTTAATTTCTTCCAAATCTGTTTCGCTTCTAATGGAGAAAGTTTTAAATCTCGTCACATTTTCTGATTTTGTCTACGTTATCTTGAAAAAAAAAAAAATCAAACCCATCCTTCTGATTCTCTGCTCCTGTCATCATCTTGACTACGTCACGACGCTGTTTTGCAGTTAGGGTAGGGTTTCTTCATGCTGTTGGCCGAATGCAAATCTCTCAGGCAGGAAAACATTTTCTCTGCCATTTAAAATTCACTGAGGGCCAAAATGTCAGTTTTAGGTAGACAAGTCAGGTATAGCACTTTGATGACCTCTTCCGGTCGTGAAACGTAAAAAAATTCGTTCTCTTTTAATGATTAACTTTTTCAGTCAATGACTTTTTTTCGTTCTTTGTTCGGTTTGGCTTTGAAACTTATTTTCTTAATCTTTTCTTTCTGTCTCTCTTTCTTACGTTTTATTTTTCCTGGCTTTCTTTTCTTTTCTTTTCTTTCTTTCATTCTAGCTTTTTCTTTTCTTTTTTTATCTTTTTTTTTCATTCTTTTTTTGTCTTCTTTATTTCTTTGACCTTAATTATATAATAACCTAAATAAAACGCACTTTTCTTCTTTCTTCGATTCGGCTTTTCGTCTTCAAACTTATTTTTATTAATCTTCCTCTCTATCTTCCATTTATCTTAGTATTTATCTTTCTTTCTTTTCTTTTCTTTTTTTCAATTTTGTCTTTCTTCATTTCTTTCTTTCTTTTTCTTCTTTTCTTTTATATTTCTTTCTTTTCCTTTCTTTCTTTCGTTTCCTTTTTTCATTCCACCATTAAATCTATCTATCTATCTATCTATCTATCTATCTATCTATCTATCTATCTATTTTACTTACTTAGATAATATCCTCATACTTGTAATATTTTCCTTTCTCAGTAACAATTTCTTTTTTTTTACATGCTTTGTCGTTATTCTTCAAAATTATTTTTCCAATCTTTCTTTCTTTCTTTCTTGATGAGTAGCTTTTTGCTTTCTTTCTTTCTTTTTGTTCCTTTCTTTTATATTTCTTTCTTTTTGTTCCTTTCTTTCCTTCTTTCTTTCTTTCTTTCTTTCTTTCTTTCTTTCGTTTCCTTTTTTCATTCCACCATTAATTCTATCTATCTATCTATCTATCTATCTATCTATCTATCTATCTATTCATATTAATCTTTCTGTTTCTATCTATCTATCTATCTATCTATCTATCTATCTATCTATCTATCTATTACAGCCTGTTCATATCTATCTATCTATCTATCTATCTATCTATCTATCTAAACTCGGTGATCGTCTATCTATCTATCTATCTATCTATCTATCTATCTATCTATCTATCTATCTATCTAAACTCGGTGATCGTCTATCTATCGATCTATCTATCTATCTATCTATCTATTTTAATATTTCTGTTTCTATCTGTCTATCTATCTATCTATCTATCTATCTATCTATCTATCTATTCATATTAATCTTTCTGTTTCTATCTATCTATCTATCTATCTATCTATCTATCTATCTATTACAGCCTGTTCATATCTATCTATCTATCTATCTATCTATATATCTATCTATCTATCTATCTATCTAAACTCGGTGATCGTCTATCTATCTATCTATCTATCTATCTAAACTCGGTGATCGTCTATCTATCTATCTATCTATCTATCTATCTATCTATCTAAACTCGGTGATCGTCTATCTATCTATCTATCTATCTGTCTATCTATCTATCTATCTATCTATCTATCTATCTATCTATCTAGGTGTGTCTGCTTCGTGTTTATTGATTACCATTCATCTTTTGACATCATATAAATAATACCCTCTTGTACATTTTCTTTTTTGTAGACCCCTTTTTTCTTTATTCATTTCTTCTTGTCTTCGTCAAAATTCTTCTTCTTTAATGTTCTTTCTTTCTGCCTTTACTTCTCTTCGACAATCTACCCTCTTTTTTAATCTCCCATCAATCCCTTCTTGCCCCCACTTACACTACCCGTAACTCTTCTTCCCCTATTTATAATTCCTACTAATAGAGAATGGCAGCTGGTGTCGATGTTTGAAGTCAATAACTGTCTTCTATATTTGGTACACCTTATCTTTCAAATGGACTTCTCTACTTAGGACTATTTCAGTCTCGATATGATTCAATTAAAAAACAAACACAAAAGTTCGCTTGTTCATCCAGTAACCCCGAACCTTCGCAGGCATCAAACACTGAACGTGATTATTCAGAAGACAAATTCACCTTTACAAAATATTTCCATCGATCTGTTTTCTATTTGCACGATTTACCTCCAAAACTATGCCCGTCTCGAATCGATTCTTATTCGATCTCCAAAGTCGCGTAGGGAGAAAAAACAAAAAACAAATGTCCACCAATAAAGGCTCAAGAGCCACAATAAGGGTGATATAAATTGAAGATAAATTGGTGGAAAATGGAAATCGTGGTTAGAACGCTAGAGATTCTTGATAAAATCCAAAGAAAAGCTTGCAATCTTATGTATCCGGAACTGGCATCTCGGCTTAAGTCACTCCACCACCGCCGTAACGTGGCTTCCCTGTACCTTTTCTATAAAGACATTGATGCTAATTGTTCTAATGAACTTTGCTCTCTGATACTTTTGTGATGTCAACGAAAACTCGTTTCCACTTTTGCAATGCCAACGAATAGTCGTTATCACTTTTGTAATGCTCGTTGTAGTAGAGACATTGTAATCGCAGATACAAATATAGTACGCCGTTGAACAATGCTTGCTTGAGTCAGACACCTTCGAATAACACTCGTACTAATAGTACATGCTTGATATTACTCGCTCGAATAGTAGCCTTCGAATAGTAATCTGAATAGAGAAATAGTATAGTGAATAGAGTAGAGAATAGCGGTCCCTAGAGTGAAATAGCATAGAGCAGAAATGGTGATTCGTATAGTAATAGAGGATAGAATAGAAATGCGATTCGAATAGTAATAGAGGATAGACTAGAAATGCAGATCAATTAGACATCACACGACTTCCTACTTATGCGTTTCCACTATGGTCACGTGATCTACTTAATTCAATAATGGGATCGCCTGTGTTTGCTCAATGGCGATCTATGTTCAAACTCAAGTATCGTCAGCGACACTTTATTCCTATATAACAGGTACGTAGTCTCTATGACTTTAAGCACCGTTCCACATTGGTGACAAGTTCTCATTAACTGAAATAACTAGAAATAAAATTAATTTTTATTCTAACAATTTCTTATTTCACACATTTTCTCTACGAGAGTCTCTTCCGGCTCCCGCCTACCAGTCAAAGCAGACCTTCAAAAGTTTAAATGCAATGTCAATCGTTATGTTCTGTCCTTTTAATTCCTTGTTCTCTCTACTTAATAGTAATGTCCTCATATTCTCTCACACTCATCAACCCCCTCTGCGTCTTAGTGGCTTTATTGCCTTTCTTGGGGGTGAAATTATTTTTTGAATATATAACGATTGATACATGATATGAAGAGATCAAGCTTAAAATGTTGAGGGATTTTGAATAGTTGATTTTGATTTTTACGACTTATAAACCATTTGGGAGTTATTTACAGGCGAAACAGTATCCGGTGTTCCCAAGAGGTCCCCATCTAAGTACTGAACAGGTTCTACGTTGTTTAACTTCAGGGATCAAACAATAACCATAGTTTTCAGCGTGATTTTTACCCTAAGCAAGTATTCAGTGAAATACCGATGCGGACGTATGTTCCATAAAATCGCGGTACTTAGAAAAAAAAAATTAAGTGGAACATTATTCTTTGATGTTGAATACGAGGGAAATTAGGATGATTCAACTCCGTTGACATAGCATGGCGGGTTTTACATAGAACAATTTGAACTAGTCATTATCAATATCAGGCTTTATCAGTCTTTGTAACTAAAAGTAAGGGCTGTTAGTTTTTAGTATTAGGTTGGTGCAAAAATAATGACGTAATAATGTCGTTTTTTGACGTTGAAAAATACGGCAAAAGACGACATTATTACGTCATTATTTTTGCACCAACCTAATATAATTTTCTTTTGATGTTTAATATGTATATTAATTTTATAACATCTATGTGTTTTATAACATTTATGTGGTTTTGATGTCATTCGCAAGACACAATTCTTTGTTTGTTTTTATTGTTTTTCGGCAATTTAATGCCGACATTTTTTTATTGCTGTTAATTTTTTTTTCCAAAAATGTATTGATGGTCATATTTTTTTTACAAAGTATTTCTGGTATTAAAACCTATTTTTACACTTTCATAGTATTTTGACCCCAGGTTGGTATGTGGGGGGGGGGTGACTATTTACCCATAGCTAGGACCCTAACAGGTGCTACCACCCCGGGTCAGGGTGGACTGGGAACAGTCACAGGCCTTGCTGTTGGACGTAGTTTATCGTCTTACCCAGGATGGAAGGCACAATTCTCATCCTCAATTGAGCTCTAATGATAGAAGAACAACCAAGATAATCAAGTTGAACTGTTTTTGTCTTTATTTTTGTTAATTCATTTGTATTTTGATATTACCAATTTACGGTAATATAAAACGTTATTCTTACCGGTGTTTCTAATATGCCCATTTTAATTACAAATATTAAATACTGCACACCTTAAATGGTAATATTCTTCTTTAAGAAATCTTTATCGCAACTTGCAAGAAGAAAAGTGAGGTATTTCCGAGACGCTGGTTAAACTAAACAAAAGTAACTCTATCCATCATTTCCGAGAGTTATCGTCTGCTTTCTGAAACTTTCCGCCATTTTGAAACCTTTCGTATGTATCTGCCATCTGCGTTGGATGATGCAAAGTCACTGATAAATTCTTTACTATACAGGCTCGGTACAGATTGATAATGTTAGAGCAAGAGAGATGTCCTCTGTGCCTATTCACCAGTGTTAATTCTTCACTCAACCACCATCTTGGACTATTTTCCCTTGCAGCAAACTTTGTTTCACACGTTTCCGTTGTCGGTCGGTTGCTTGGCGTAGACACACGTACGAGCTTTCTCTTTTTGATTCGATGTAAGGCCATCCGGTTTGCTGAAGGATATAGCTAAGACATCAAAGTGGAATTTTACTGAAGAGAGAGAGAGTTAAATAAGAGTAGGGGTGGATTTGTTAAAGTCACTTTCACGTCTTCCATAAAACCTTAAAGTGACATCTTATAAATATTCATGTAGAATGTAAAATGCTTCAATGAACATCTCCTTACAAATATGAAGATATTTAGTAACATTGACTGGCATGAGGCCCAAATTGAAGAGCATCGAGTGAAAATGAATGGCGATTAATCTCTAATTGTAGCTGTTTCATTGATTAAATTTATCTCATATGGATGACTTTTTATTGAAATCGCCTCTTTTTAATTATATTTTTTTTTAATTAAATATTCAAAATTCTCACCTTCCTTTCCCAGTCTGTTATTTTTAATTAGGTAGTTAGCCTTTCTCGCTTTATCCTCAACATGCATAATCTTTTCTCTTATGCTTTTTTATTCGAATTCACGCCAAGCAAGGCAGTAAATCGACGAGACACAAGGGGTTACTGCGTGTGAAAGAATAAAAATAAGAGATAGATTATTAACGAATGAGATGAACAGGAGAGCAATCAAGAAGACAATAGATAAAGTCTGACATTGCATTTAAATTGTTGAAGATCAAAATTGTCTGGAAATCAGGAAGACAGGAGATAATTCCCAGTGCGAGAAAAGAAACTGTTAGCATAGAACATATGGTTACATCGAACCAATTGGACTGTGAATTGTTGGGACCTTTCCGCCAATCTAGTGCTGAGCTCAAATCTATAAAGTTTAGGTACCATAGCAAAGAGTTCATCCGAGCAGTTACCACGAAAGTATTAAATATAAAAGGTACAGGGAAGTTACGCCGGTGAGAAAGTGACTGTAGACGTCAGGTACGGACCAATAATATTTTTTTTTCTTAAACTTCTTAATTATTCATATAAGTCCTTTCTTTCTCTTTCTCTTTTTCTTCCTTTCTGACCGTTTTTTCATTCTTTTTTCTTCGAGTTTCTTTGATTCACATACACGTTTCTTTCTTTTTCCTATTTTCTTTCTTTCTTTCCTTCTCTCTTTATCTGACATCCTGTATAATCGTTTCTTTCTTTCTTTCTTTCTTACTTTCTTTATCTGACATCCTATATAATCGTTTCTTTCTTTCTTTCTTTCTTTTTTTTATCTGACATCCTGTATGATCGTTTCTTTTCTTTCTTCCTTTCTTTCTTTCTTTCTTACTTTTTTTTCTTTCTTTCTTTCTTACACCCTGAATTGGCGTTTCTTTACTTTCTTGTTTGTCTTTCTTTCTTTCTTTCTTTCTTTCTTTCTTTCTTTATTTCTTTCTTTCTTTCTTTCTTACATCCTGTATGGGGGTTTCTTTACTTGCTTGTTTGTCTCTCCTTCTTTCTTTCTTTCTTTCTTTCTTTATTTCTTTCTTTCTTTCTTTGCTACATCCTGTATGATCGTTTCTTTCCTTCTTTCTTTCTTTCTTTCTTTCTTTTTCTTTCTTTCTTTCTTTCTTTCTTTCTTTCTTTCTTTCTTTCTTACATCCTGTATGGTCGTTTCTTTACTTGCTTGCTTGTCTGTCTGTCTGTCCGCCTGCCTTTCTTTCTTTCTTACATCCTCGATGGTCGTTTCTTTACTTTTTTGCTTGTCTGTCTGTCTCTGCCTTTCTTTCTTTCTTTCTTTCTTTCTTTCTTTCTTTCTTTCTTTCTTTCTTTCTTTCTTACACCCTGTATGATCTGTTCTTTACTTCTTTCTTTCTTTTCTTTTTCTTCTTTTCTTTGTTTTTCCCTTTCATTCTTTTATTCTCTTACTTCTTTATTTTCCTGTACGTTTTCATTCTTTCTTAGTTCCTCTACTTTTTTTTGTTTTTTCCTTCTATTGTTTTTATTTATCCTATTTTTCTTTTTCATATTGTCTTTTCTTCTTTCTCTTATCTTCATGTACTTTTCTTCCTGAGCGTCATAGTGAATATAATATTTCTTGGAACATTGTGGATTCATGATACCGAAACAGAAGTAAAGAACTGTACCAAATAACAGAAACCACATCACTTAGGGACTACCATCAGCTGCAGCAACTGAAATAGATAGCAGATATAACTCGAAGAAAAAATAATAACATCATCAAGATGTTAAGATTCTACACGAGTTCAAATAAAAGGTTAGGCAGAAAACAACTATCAATACCGAAAAGAGCGATAACAGCTACTGGACTTGAAAACCAAATTTAAGAAAACGGTTAATATTATCATTACCATTTTTCAAATTTTTTTTTTTTTTTTTAAGAGGTAAGTAAACTTGAAAAACGATGTGATAATTTATTGAAATCCGAGGTGAAGAAGCTAAACAGTGTGAACGTTTCATGGCACCGGTGAATAATTCTTGGTTGTGCTGTGAAATTTTTAGTAACACCTCGTTCGTACCCACCCCCCACACACAAACTCACAAACACAGACACACAGATACAGACACAGACACACACACACACACACACACACACACACATATATATATATATATATATATATATATATATATATTATAAATTAATTGATTTAAAATACGGTCTTTTCGCTACACAGTTCTAACCATGTTTCAAAAATGGAAGCTGAAAGCTCTGAATTTAATTTTGTAATTAAATTAAAGACATTAGTTCCATTTCATCCTCAAGCGAATTTTTCTTGAGGATGAAATGGAACATGGTTATAACTGTAGCGGAAAAAACATATTTTAAATCAATTAATTTATAATAATAATGCTCCGTAAATTTACATTGAGCACTATTTTGTAAAAATAAAAATATCTATAAGAACACCGGATTATATATCTTACTGTTCTTTCGTTTTATGTATATATATATATATATATATATATATATATATATATATATATACATATTAGGTTGGTGCAAAAATAATGACGTAATAATGTCGTTTCTTGACGTATTTTTAATGTCAAAAAACGACATTATTACATCATTATTTTTGCACCAACTTAATATATATATATATATATATATATATATATATATATATATATATGTCTGATCTAAAAGTATCGGGGCTTTTGTTATCGTAGCAAAATGAAAGTTGATCTTGGACCCTGTCAACGCAAAAACACTATCTTATAACGCTCTCCCTCACACCAGGAGAATACAAAGAATACTTAGAAATTAATACTTAAGTTTTGCGTTTGATGTGATTTGATTCGTGAATTTTATAAGTAACTGATTGAAGACTCTTTAGTATTCCATATTAACATCTCCAAAGAAGTCACCGTATGCCGTATACTGTAGTCATGAAGCTTCAGCCGATGTGATCTTTGGCCTTCCTAGATAATACGCAAGGATACATTCCAAGTTTATGAATGGCTGGTGTAAAGCCATACGAGTTTAAACGAACTATGGTGACAGCTTTTGAAGGGAACCTACACTAATTAAATGCATTTAATATCCAAATAGAGGAAGGGAAATAAAGAAAACAAAGTGCTTGCTGAGAATGTGCAACTGAAGGCTGAGCTTAAGAGAATATGTTTTACGTGAAATCAGAGCCCACGTACTGAAGTGTCCTGGCACATAAAAAAAGATATTCTCGAAAAATTGTGAATAAACATTTATTATGCTGCCCAAAACACTCCTCCGTGACATTTGTTTTATGAAAGGGTGAACACTGAAAATAATTTCGTGAAATATTCTAAATGGAATAAAATAAATGGTGAATTTGGGGTGAGACAACGTTTAGTGATTGTCTGGTTGACTATTAATTTAGTATTTGATTTCTGAGATGACTAACTTTTGGTCTTGTTATGCTTAACAAAGATGATGACCATAATGTGTTTAATCGAAACGTTGAGTTTCGATAAAATATATTCTGGTCACCATTGGGTGTCCGTTTATAGGCTGATATAGAATGTCTCTTGATTCTTGTGACAGTTTCTCCCCGTGATGTCAGTAATTGCTTGTTCTTGTTGAATTGGTAATTCACGAACTGATCCATGGATCTAACCAGAGACAGTAACAAATGTATAGCCAATTACTATACACGCTACTATCATACTTTTGTGGAGTAGTGAGTTTAATGCTTTCTGGCTGTGACACATACCAGGTGTAACGGCAAATCGTGTTACAACATAATTGTCCATCCCACAGAATGTTTAATATTAAAAACAAAAGCTAAACTGAGTTTCTTTTTTCCAGGTTTTCAGATAAGACATTTAGCCATCTTGACACCATTTTTTGTAAGAATCACCGAAAAAAACCCTTTGAGTTATTCAGCTAGAAAGAGTAACCGGATAAAATTGTTTTGTGCCAGTCCCACTCTCTTCCGAACTGAGCAATGGTGAGAGGTAAACGATCATTGAGGCCTTCAGTAATGGTATCAACATTCATACTCTGGTTTTCATATTTAAAGTCGATTAAAGAACCATCAAGAATACGGTAAATAATTTTCAAAAAGACGGAACAGTAGAGAGAAAGACTTGATCAGGAGGTCACAACAGGAAGAGAGATCATCATTTCAACTTAGAGTTAAAAGGATCAATTAATAAAGATCCAACTGAATCCACGAGATGTTTGATACGTGAGAGAGGGTTTTCACCCATGACACTTCAAAGGTCAGTGAAAAATGACTCCAGTTAGAAGGTTAAAGAGGGCAAAGATCATTTATTTCAATCCTTCCTGAGCTTCCAATCCTTAGTTATGATTATAATATGATGAACATGTCATTTTCCTTTAAGATCGATTTCATCACGATTCTTCTGTTAAGCTTGGGGAGTAATTATGCATTCTTATTGCTCAAAGCAGAGTCCAATAGTGTTATAAAAACCTCGGAGAATTCCAGTAAGACATCTTTAATCATTTCTAAGGTACAAAGGTTCAAAGTTTAATCTCACAAATGGACAATTTCGCTTTTACACGATTTCGACAAATTTGCTGTTACACCCGGTATATATGTTGTACTACAAATAAGCTAAAGTTAGAAAAGAAGAATTGGGCTCCTTGGCAAAAGAAGATTTAGACTCCTTGGAAAAAGAAGAATTGGGCTCCTTGGAAAAAGATTTGGGCTGCTTGGCAAAAGAAGAATTAGGCTCCTTGGCAAAAGAAGATTAGGGCTCCTTGGAAAAAGAAGATTTGGGCTCCTTGGCAAAACAAGAATTGGGCTCCTTGGCAAAAGAAGATTTGGACTCCTTAGAAAAAGAAGAATTCGGCTCCTTGGAAAAAGAAGTATTGATTTCCTTGGCAAAGAAAAAATTGGGCTTCTTGGCAAAAGAAGATTTTGGCTCCTTGGAAAAAGAAGATTTGGGCTCCTTGGAAAAAGAAGAATTGGGCTCCTAGGCAAAAGAAGAATTGGGCTCCTTGGCAAAAGAAGATTTGGGCTCCTTGGAAAAAGAAGATTTTGGCTGCTTGGCAATAGAAGTATTGGGCTCCTTGGCAAAAAAAGATTTGGGCTCCTTGGAAAAGAAGTATTGGGTTCCTTGTCAAATAAAAAAAAATGAGCTTCTTGGCAAAAGAAGAAGTGGGCTCCTTGGCAAACGAAGATTTGGGCTCCTTGGCAAAAAGAAGAATTGGGATCCTTGGCAAAAGAAGTATTGGGTTCCTAGGCAAAAAAAAATTGGGCTCCTTGGCAAAAGAAGATTTGGGTTCCTTGGAAAAAGAAGAATTGGGCTCCTTGACAAAAGAAGATTTGGGCTTCTTGGAAAAAGAAGATTTGTGCTCCTTGGCAAAAGAAGATTTGGGCTCCTTGGAAAAGAAGTATTGGGTTCCTTGGAAAAATAAGTATTGGGTTCCTTGGCAAAAAAAAAATGGGCTCCTTGGCAAAAGAAGATTTGGGCTCCTTGGGAAAAGAAGGATTGTGTTCCTTGGCATCTCTTCTCCTCCCATCAATGGGTTAAATAATAGAACTTAGATATGAAAAATTTATGGCTATTCTAAAAAATATTAATGCAATCTTTACTCTAAGAAAATATTATTCTGACAATCCAAATAATGTTTCAGCTTCAAATAACTACAATAAGGTTGATTAACCCTAAAAATCAGTTTATCAAACTAGAGTAATGTTCAGTTTTCCTGTTGTACTTACAAATTACTCACCGAAGATTTCCTTAAAGTAAGAAAAATAAACCTAGAGTTATTTACTACTTGCTGGAGTGATTTCCAGACATATCTCAAATATTTTGAGAGTAACTTGCCAAAATACCTGAAATTCCCGGAATCATCTCGTAGATGTTTTCGCTTTAGAATTGATGCGAGGAAGAATGTGCGTGTGTTCAAGGAAATATGTTGTTCCCTTGAGCCTCGTCGGTCGTAAACATAATGACAGTAGATAAGGATAAGTATCGCTTTCCATTTTCCTCCTTTTCTTTTTTTAATTCTGACGGATATACCGACAGGGAGAAGTGCCAATGTTTCATTAACTGACGTCCTGAGACGTAAAAAAAACCAAAACAACTAAAACTACGATAGTGTGGCTGGGCTAAGATAAAGATATTCGCAATTAAATAAACACACACGTTCTTAATAATGTCACCCCAGTGAATGCGATGAAGCCACTAAGACACGAGAGGTTACTGAGGGTGAAAATAGAAATTATTAAGGATGCCAAAAAAAAAAAAGCAGAAATTAAGGAAACAGAAAATGACAACTCACACTGCACTTAAAATTTTGAAGATCGAAGTTGACTGGAAAGCAAGAGACCAGAAGAGATACCCACAAACTAGAAGTGCGAGAGAAGAAACAGTTAGCATAGAACTTCCATATAGCCATTCCAAATATTAAACGATGGGACCGAAATACCAATCCAGTACTGTGCATAAATTCGTAAAGTTGAGATGCCAAAGAGGAAATCCGGTAGATTTAATTTCCAGATTTTGTTCATTTCATTAAGCGATCCCCAGTCTTATGCTAACACCATTGTCCGTATAGACAATATAGCTACTCAGGTTTTTAAAGCCGTCTACTTGCTTGGTGTTTTCTCCGTTCAGACTTTTAATGCCTGTCGATATTTTAACGAATAAGCTAGAAAATAAGATATCCCTGCTGGTGGGAAAATGATAGGACAGTATTTTCTGCAATTATATCGTCACTCAGCGCTTACCCAAGACCCATTGCTATATACATGAGCTTAATATATATATATACACGGACAAAAGAGTCGCTCTGTTTGTTTGTTGCAGGTTGTTATTATTTCAATGCTAAAACTACATATACTCTGGTCCAGTGACTCTGAGATTGATAACGTCGGGAATTCTAAACTCCTGGTAGGGCCAGCCTTGTCGGCTAGGTCGTAGACGTGGACCTAGAATAAGTGCGACCAACTGCAAAGACCTCCGCCGGTGGAATAAGCGGATTACGATTATAACAATGTCAACGGTTGAAAGAGTGGATGAACAGTACTACACATGACGGACATTCTGCAGAAGGCGCCACTCTAAATTATAACAGAATCAGCAGCTTTCCGTTGCATTTTCAGAACTGGATTCTGCATGTCTCATTCCACATGTGCCGCTGAGGAAGGTCATAAAATCAAGTGTGCGAGTCACTTCCTGGTAAGGTGATGTCCATGTTAAACAAATTCACGCCATCGGCATTTTCTTTTACTCCAATTTTCTTTCACCTCCAACGAACTCTTGCAAAGCCAAACAGCGATAGAAAATGGATGACGGGTACAGATTTTGGTAAAAGTGAAGCTAGTACTGGAACTGTACAATGGCGGATATTTTAGGCATTAACTCTATCATCATAAAGGAAACAATTTGGGGGTACTTAAAGACTCATGACTCTCCACAGGTCATTCTTCTTTAATATGCTGGAATTGCGCTAAATTTATGCGAAGGATAGTTAAATGGTTTCCTGTTACCATCCTAACAGTCATAATTTCAAAATTGTCCCTCCTCTAGACTGGCTATCGGTTAATCTCGTCACCTCAGTCCAAATTTGCGCGCCTATAACTGACTTGCAAGGTTTATTGCATGTGCGAATTAAAATGTATCCACACTTTCATCATAGCATATATATACGTTAATAACACAGTCTTCCGCTCATACTGTGCTTATAGGTGGTACTGTTGTGGTCACCTGATCGAAGTTTGAGCTTTATCACACCAATTTCCTTGCTACAGTGTAAACATGGCCGCTCCGCTAGCAGTGTTCACCAAAGGGGAACAAAAGGCCGTAATCCAGATCTGCAGAGAAAATGCTCTCATCTATGATAACTAGCCGGTTTGCCATTACCATCTCTTGAACTTGAACTTCTCGTCAGTGGTGGAGGTTGACGGGGATCTTGCTCGTTCTACGTAAGAGTCTCGCTTGTCCGACCACTTCTAAACTTCTCGATCTGCTCACACACACATCTATTGCCGTCGCCGTACCATGTTTAAAGTTCCACTGATGAATTTCACCTCTGACATATATCCCCACCAGAGAAATCAGATCATTGCTATTTGTTCTTCCTTAGCGTACACTGCTAGCGCAGCGACCATGTTTACACTGTAAATGTGGCGTGAAATCAGGCGAAATTTAAGCTCAAAACACCTATCACGTAACTGCAATAGTACAAACTATATGCTCACATGAGCAGAGAGACATGGTAGCAAACCTAAATATATATTTAGGGTGTAAATGCGGATAATATTTGACTTACCCTTGTAAGTTGTTATTCACAGCTCCTAGTCTCTTTTGCAAAATCTGTTCAGGTTATTCGTGCATAATTAATTAGTAATACGATAAATAAAACAGTCACACACACACACATACACACACACACACATATATATATATATATATATATATATATATATATATATATATATATATATATATATATATTTAAAAATATTTTTTGTGGTACAAAACTTTATTACGGCGTTAAAAACAAGAATATTTTTACATTGGACCATGATGTTATTAAAATAAAATACCAGCCGACCGGTTTCGCCCCCTTTCTTCAGAACTGTAAACGGGGGAAAAATTATGAACAAGGAGAAAAAAAATATATGGGTGACGTGAATGAACGGAAGGGACAGTTGTAACACCTAAAGATGCTAGAGACCCAGAAGAGCAAGCCCAAGCAAACAATCTCTCTGTTTACAAAGATAAGGTCGCCCAGACTTGATAAACAGCGTCTCCAACACCTTCAGATGAAACAACGAGTGTGAAGTGGACACCACAGAAAACCAATTCACACTGAAGTCCACCGCACAACCAGGACTATTTATGAAATGATCCGCTATAGATGACCCGTATGTATTTCGAACTGTATCATCAATCGAAAAATTTTTATTATAAATTTTAGCAGGCACGTGTTGCTTGATTCTAACATCCAAGCGTTGTGTAGTTCTACCTATGTAGTCGACACCGCAACTACATTTAAATTGATAAATTACAGAATTAATATGATGAGGAGGTAGAACATCTTTACTCATGGATGGAAGAACAGATCTTGTTTTAAACACAACACGTACATTCGCTGCAAAATAGCATTGATTAGAACTCGATGAAATTTGCTTAGCCAACATTTCGCTATCCCTACCAAAATATGGCACTCGTAAATAAACGGGACATTTTTTAACAAGCACAGGTTTTACTTTATTAAAGTCCGCCAACTTTTGCCGAATAACCATTTGAACGATATCATAAGGATAACCGTTACTAGCAAAGATGTTAGTTAAAAACTTAATCTCATCTTTCAAAGTGTCATCTGAGCAAATCATCAATGCCCTATGGGTCAAAGACTTAATTAAATTAATCTTTTGCTGTTTGGGACAAAAGGAATCCCAACGAGTGTAAAGACCCGTGAAAGTAGACTTCCTATACACTGTAGTAGTATATAAGGAAGGTGTTCTACGAACTAGAACATCAAGGAAGGGTAAAGTGTTATCCACTTCCTTCTCTACTGTATATTTAAGGGCAGGATGAACACTATTTAGTAGGGAGAAAAATTTGTCTACCTCGAATTCATTACGAAACACACAAAAAGTGTCATCAACGTACCGGAAGTAAACAGTGGGCTTAGAGGAATCTGTAAACAAACTCTGTTCATAGAAACCCACAAAAATGTTAGCTAAAACAGGACCCAAAGGGGAACCCATAGCAACACCATCAATCTGTCGATACATAATATTATCGAAACTAAAATCGACAGACATGGTAGCAAATTTCATGAGTTCAATAAAAACATCAGGTATTGTCGGAGGTGTCAAATGACTACGATATAGCAAATCACTGCAAATATCTATAGTCTCCGACAATGGAACGCAAGTGAAGAGGCTGCAGATATCAAAGGAACACATAAATCCATCAGTGGCCTCAAGATTCCTAATAAATTCAGAGAACGAGAAGGAATCTTTAATACAAAAGGAGCTATAATGCTGCAACACTGGTTCCAGCATTATAGCTAGCCACTTAGCGACTTTATGTTGAGAGGACCCAATCATAGATAATATGGGTCTCAACGGAACACCCTCCTTATGAATTTTAGCTAATCCATAAAGACGGGGTCGAATCGATCCAGACGGTCTCAATTTCTCAGATATTTCGGAAGAGAGAACACCACTTTTTACCCATTTAAGGAGACGCTTCTGAAAACGAATTTCAGAAGTTAACGTGCTATCATGGGTATCAACGTGACCAAGACGCTGAAACTTAGAAGGATCATTAAGTATATGTAACATTTTAGTCACATAATCCTGGCGGTCCATAAACACAACACCAGAACCCTTATCTGGTCTGGTAATGACCACAGAGTGATTATTCTTTAGGGACTTAATGATCCTGTGATGCTCCCTACTCCATTTAAATTCAGAGGAGGAAATTGAAGAACTTGCATATGAATGAGCTAAGATCATTCAATTTTGCTCGGAAGTCACTGGATTTACTCACAGAAAGGGGTTGAAGCTTACTAAGCTGAGCATAAAGAACCTCAAATTTCGAAAAAATCTGTTCTCTATTAAGAGAAACAGGCGGAATTTTAAAGTCTAGGCCATGGGCCAAAATAGTAAGCTCTAGCTCAGAAGGACTATATGATGATAAATTAATTACATTAGTCAAATTTGGTTCAACCGCGCAGCCAAATCTCTTGAAAATAAGATGTTTTAATTTGCTATGATAGCAGCATGTTGTCTTCGAAGGACAGCGTGCAACTACCTGACCAATATAGCGAGAGAAACGGACCATATCAAAAAACCTCAAAATATTCCTAGTTTCACGCCATATCCTCCTATATTTTCCCATAAGGTCCAAACGCTGGTTGGAAGCTTGCAAGAGAAAGTCTTTAATAAAGGCCCTCTCTATCTTCCAACCAGACGTCAACCTAATCCGAAAAGAAATGAACGTAGAACAGAGTTGGTTTTGAAGGCAGGATTGTAAAAATACTATTTCTGCCTTCAGTTTTTCAATTCTGGACCTAATGTATATAATTTTATTCAATTTTTTAATTGAATCAGAGGTGTACCTATTTTTAAAATATTTAAAAATATTTTTTGTGGTACAAAACTTTATTACGGCGTTAAAAACAAGAATATTTTTTACATTGGACCATGATGTTATTAAAATAAAAACATTAATTTTTGGTATTAAATGACTAATAAGTAGTTTATAAGCCCTTAAACAAAACAGAATACTGACAAGAGGCATATGCATTACGTAGGCGCATGCAATGTCACATGAAAACGGTGCGTGTTGGACAGACAATCAGCTCACCTTCGATAATATAGAGCACTGTTTCCCAAATATTTTAGCTCATGGCCCACTTTGAAACCGGAATTTTTTGTGGCCAATGAAATTATTACAGTATAAAAAATTACTTCCATTTTGTGGACCATATTAGCCAGTAAAAATTATGAAATTTCTGTCGTCTGAAATTTGCTATGGCCCATTTTAGTCATGTGGCCATAGGTTGGGAAACACTGATATAGAGTAAAGTTTTTCTTCGTTTTCATATGTTAATTTTTAATGTTTTTGTTTTATTGTATTCATCCTTCCGCCTTTTTTCCCCTTTTTGTTTTTGCTTCTAGATAATGCATTGCTTTTTCTTACGTGCATTGTATTTGTTTTTTTGTTTTTTTTTTACTATTTATTTTCGTGCAAGTCTTAAGCCTGATTTTTCAAATTCGTTGAAGAAGAAGACAGCAATGTGTAATCACTTGGAACTAATGTCGTGACCACGTTCGAGTAACCAAATTGTAAAAAAAGAAAAAAATATAAAATTTAAAAATTACGAAAGATGGAAATAAAAGAAACAATACAAAAATTGCAGAAAATTAAACGATTCGCCTACTCCAGATTCGAATGATTTTTTTTTCAGGAAGGAAAAAAAGATGAAAAGTAAAAACAAAAAATAAAAAAAAAAAAGCTTTACTCGCCCCATCATTTCAAGTTCACGTAACACTTGAAAAGACTGTCGAAATACGCGAGGTATATCACAGAAGAACGCACTATCTCTTCCCCAAAGAGTATTATTGATCAGCGACAGCAAAATCAAATCTCATTCAACGAAGCGTCAAGATTCACGAATAAGAAGTAAACGACAAATTTATACATCCAGCTTAAAGTTATGAAGTCTCTTCTGGAGACTTGTAAACAATCAAAATCTCGAACCACCTAACAAAAATACTTACCCAGGCAAACGCAAAGTGTCATGGTCAAAAGTATTATATAAATTATCTCATAGCTCTCCCAATATAACGTGTCTAAAAAATGATTTAAATGTGAACTTGGAGGGACGTGTTAAAATGCATATTGGCACTCAGTTCTGTCTGACTTGGTTTCATTCAGTTCGCACTAATACCCTCTGTGAAAGACTTCAGTTAATCTTTCTCCAGTTACTGGTTCAATAGCAGGGCAAACTCGGTTTTCTTCCTTTCGAGAGTAGACAGTCGAGGGGGAGAAAAATATTTCAATGTATCTTGATAAATAATAATGCATAATCGGTTCTCTAAACTTGGAAAAGACAACGAGTCTAGGAGTACAACTCTGAATTCAGCTCTTACAAATAATAAGCAAAATGGTTTATTCAAACTTGAAAAGATGTCGAGTCTAAAAGAAAACCTCTGAATTCAATGTCTAATACAGTGTAACCCGGATATAAGAAACCCTGATATAAGATAAATTCGGATATAAGAGAGATTTTATCTGGTCCCAAATTAGAGCCATACTTACCTAAACAAAATAGACCAAACACGGATATAAGAGAAAATTGGATATAAGAGACTTCTTCTCCGGTCCCGACAACTCTTTTATATCCGGGTTACACTGTATATAATAATGCATAAACGGTTCTCTAAAATTGGAAAGACAACGAGTCTAGGAGTGCAACTCTGGATTCAGCCCTTACAAATAATAAGCAGGCTGGTTTATTTAAACTTGGAAAGATATCGAGTGTAAAAGGATACCTCTGAATTCAATCAAGTATAATTAATAATGCATAATCAGTTCTCTAAACTTGGAAAGAAAACGAGTCTAGGAAGACAAATCTACCTGCAAAACCTAATAAATAATAAGGCAGACTTCTTTTTGTTACTTTCGCACGTTTATATCATCCAAAATCCATCCCAATATCATCACTGAAACATTATGCAATATTGAGTATATCCTTCAACTTATTGCCGCCTTTGGCACAGTGTTTGATATCACCCATATAGAATAGGGGATTAAACACTTTCTTTTTTACTTTGCATCCATAGATATTACTTTTTAGTTCATGCAAAACATGAATTTGGGACACAGAAAACAGAAAGGACGATAGGAAGTCTCCTTGAAAGATTCCTCGTTGGATATTCAAACCAAGAGAAGTGGGTGTATCTTTTGTGTAATGGGGTATAATGTTATATTTGAGGAAATTTAATATCACCGTGAAGAAGTTGTAGATTTCTAAACCCTTAAGGCTCCAAGAGTGTGGAACACTATCAAAGACTTTACGGTAACCTACCCAAGCTTTTCTGAGATTTCTACTTTCCTGTAATTTTCCAGGATCATTTTATCTATTAGTCTTAGCTCTTTCCATCCACCTGAACCTATTCAACATCCTTTCTTTTCAAAAGGGAAGAATGTTGCAAAAAGAATAAGTACAGTACGTTAGGACAGATGTAATGAATTTATATATGGTGGGCAGACATGTTATTGGCGTATAATTTTTTAAATCTTCTGTTTCATCCGTTTTTGGTAGTAGATGTGCAATAAATTAGTGATCCATTCTGGAATTTCATTTCGATTATTATTTAACATTGTTAAACTTTGTGCAAGAGTTTTATGAATTGATGACAGATGATAAAGCCAAACGTTGGCTACCATTGTCATTTCCCGGAGATTTATTAGGTTGGTGCAAAAATAATGACGTAATAATGTCGTTTTTTGACGTATTTTTTAACGTCAAAAAACGACATTTTTACGTCATTATTTTTTCACCAAACTAATACATTTTGGGGTTTTCGTTAGAGCAATATTCTTTGTTATATTTTCCATTCTTGCACAGGTTTTTATCCTTCATCCTTTATTGTTCTCGTTTGATTGATCATGTATTGGGATTTATATACCTTTCGCTTGTTCCAAAAATTCTCCCAAAATATTTGCAATTCTTCAATAGATGATGGTTTTTGTCTTCCATGACTGTTTTTTCTAATTTCCCTGTAAACCTTTTTAAGATTCGTTTGAAACATCTTATTTTGCCGATAAAACCTACAACGCTTTTCATATCGTCTTTTTCACCCTGTCTTTAACTGCAGTTCTTGTTTAAGTATTTCTGTAATTAACAGAATTTCATTGACTGCTTTAATTTTGTATTTCTGTTTGATCTCGCGGCTTTTCCGAGTTGGAATATTTGAATTTCTTGAAGTCCTATCTAGTATAGATAACTCACATCAGATTTCCTCAATTTATCGCTTAAATCTGGCCTTCCATTTGGACTCTTTTTGTCTGCATTTTAATCTTTTATGTGTCTTCATGTTAAGGTTTTGTTTTCAGTAGCTGCAAAAGCTATTGCATAGATAGCATTATTTACATCTGTGAGGTTTTCTTGCGGCCAGTCTGTTAACAATGTTAAGAATGCAGCTTTATGTTTGCACAATATGTTTATTGGACTTTATTATCATTATTATTATTATTATTATTATTATTATTGCGATCAGTATTATTAGTAGTATTAATAAATATAATAATAATAACGTGGCATATAATAAAACCGTTCACGAAGAGAAAGACCCTTTGGCTTGATAAAACCTTTTTGAAAGAGAAAGTCCTTATGGCCTGATGTAAATTTGTTTTGAAAGAGGCACGCAACCATCAATTTTGGGGAGATTATTTAATATCCAGAGGTTTGCCCATGATTTTTATATAATATATGCCCTGAAAAGAAACAAATTATACGAACACACGAGAAACTCAACCACCATTTCTTGTAGTCGTTTTCAACGAAACTTGCATAAAAGTGGGATATCTGCCCAAATACACAACACACACACACACAAACACACACACACATATGTATATATATATATATTTTTTTTTCAGTGATTCTTATGACAAATGGTATCAACATGGCTAACCGCCCTATCTGAAAACATGGAAAAAATAAACTCAATTATTTTAATGGTACATTATTTACTTTGTTCGGACTATTGTCCTCATCTTTGTCGCCATATTTATTAAAACGTTTCGGCCGTTGTACGCTCCGGCCTTCTTCAGGAGGTTGGAATGTCGAACTGAACCTTTTATTTCGCTCACAGGGGTAGACTGTTCTAGTTCCACGTGCCATGTTTAAAACCCCTCAATAGAGGAGAACATGACTAAAGACTGTGTGTACGCTATATATATATATATATATATATATATATATATATATATATATGTATGTGTGTGTGTGTGTGTATGTATGTGTGTGTGTGTGATTAAATAATTTAGAAAAATTTTATCTACGTATTTTCAATAGGATCCTCTCGTAATTACAGACACGTTTCTTATTATCCTTATTAAAGGAAGAAAGGAAATTACCATGTTGATGCATATTCATTTTACTCGAGTACTTTCGACATTAGCAGAATGTCATCATCAGGGTCTTGTTTTTTCTAAGAGAAAAAAATTTTCTGTTCATCTGTAAATTACTTACTTGGAATAAAAAAATATGCAACAACATAGTAATTTTATTTCTTCCTTTAATAAGGATAATAACTAACTTGTTCGGAATTACGAGAGGATCCTATTAAAAATAAATCTAAAGTGTCTAAATTATTTAATGAGACATGCTGCCTATATATATATATATATATATATATATATATATATATATATATATATATATATAACTTGTCTGTCGTCCTGTTTTGAAGTGAGTTTGCTTGATAGTAAAATTTGAATATTTAAAAATAACGAGGAAATGCGTCTTCAAAAAATGCAGATTACGATCAGATAACTTGAATATCTAATTATATTTTTTTAATATTAATACTATATCACTATTATATAGGAATCAAAATGTCACTGTCGAGTTTGAACATTGATCGCCAGTGAGGAATCACAGGCGATCCTATTATTGAATTAAATAGACCACGTGACCACAGACGAAACGCATAAGTAGGACGTCATGTGATGTCTAATTAAACGCTATTTCTATGCTATCCTCTATTATTATTCGGATCTCTATTTCTAGTCTATCCTCTATTAATATTCGGGTCGCTATTTCTAGTCTATCCTCTATTACTATACGGGCCGCTATTCTCTATACTATTTCACTATTCGGCGGTTACTTTCCGAGTGAGTATTATCGATCAATTACTATTAGTGCAAGTCTATTCGAAGGCATCTGACACCAATATTTTTCAACGGGGTACTATAGGTGTATCTGCGATTACAAAGTCTCTACTACAACGAGCAACAAAAGTGACAACGAGTATACGTTTGAGTCACAAAAATCACTTAATATTATGCATTTACTTACTAATTCTTTGCCTTAAAATGATTATGTTCCCGTGTGAGATATTGGCCCGAGATGTAATCCCACATGACTCCTAACACCAAGGAGAAGCAAATGAAATCAATAACCAGGAAACGTTTAATTTACGATATATTCCTTATGTCCAATATTCATGAGAGTCAAGATTCATGTTTAGCGACATAAAAAGCGTCATATAAGTAACTGTGTAATTGTAATTAGTAGCAAAAAAGGAAAACATACTTTATTTTCAATGTTCCTTGTAAATTTCAAACAAAGAAATAACTGCCATCCGTAGGAACACGCTATAATATCCATACATTTCCTGGTGTTATTTAATGTTTCATCCTAGGGTATATATTAAGAGATACAAAGAACTACTCTATTTGTCCTCACAGTTTCAATCTTTGACTCCCCCCAGTTGTGGTAAATAGGAGAACAAACTGGATTCTATAGCTTTGGATAGCAAATGATTTACTGTAGAAAGAAATGGCAACCTACTACGGGGAAAAATGTCTCGTCAGTCATGTATTGAAAGATACATGATCGCCTAAGCGTGTATCACGCATGGCACTGACTGACTGTCCAGTATGAGGGATCATTTTGTATGACACAATTTCAGTTCAATACTAAATATCTGGTCTCCTAGATTCTGCTATTGACTACAGAAAACGTCATGCTGCTGAGGACTTCAGTGTAACCCTAGCAGAGGTGGATTCTGGGTGTTATTCCTTACGAAAGAGCCACCAATGATTTGGTCGTTACGGTTATAAACTCAGAGTTGTGCTTTATCTAGATTAATTGTCAACCATGGCGAGAGAGCCCAATATGCTCCGTTATTTAACCCTTAGCTGTGGAGAGAAGAAATAGCTTTATACCTTTAATGAGAGAACTTGCGACTGGAATTCGAAATTAGATATCCGAGTTTTCATTCAAGGCCGCTTTCCTTTGAACCATCCAACAGAGAAATGTTTTGAAAATTAGAATAAATTTTAAGGAAAAACGTTCTGTATATATATATATATATATATATATATATATATATATATATATATATATATATATATATATATATATACATAATTTTTTTCAGAGTGCACCGATATTTTTATTCGCTGGACATTAATAATGAATAGAAATTATTATTTTACACCGAATAATATTAATTGCTGCATCAAAATACATTTTATAATAACAGCAAAACGCTAACACGATTCTTTCCCATAATGAAAAGCCAACAAAATAAAGAGTAAACGTTACAAAGTTCCCATGGGTCCAATATAAATGGCAATGTGTAGCAAATGAAATTACCCTTTTATATATATATATATATATATATATATATATATATATATATATATATATATATATATATATGATAAAAAAACAATAAAATAAACAGTATTTTTTTTTTAAATTACATAAATTCGTATATGTATGATCGACTCTCCCGTCGAGATTCGACGTATGAGGGTCAAGCAGATCAGTTTCCAGGAAACCGACAGCCCGACACCGGCACATGAGATTTGATTATAGTGGTGAAGGCCTCGTGCAGGACCATCCACACTTTTTGGAGGGACGAATACAGAGACCTGATGCACCGAATGCCACAAGGTTCCCAAACGACCCTCCGCAGGTTTTTGAATTCAGAGTTGTCCTTCTCCTAGACCAGTTGCCATCTAAGGCTATAGAACTCAGCCTGTCCTGCTATTTTACCCATAGCTGGAGGGAGAAGAAGAGGATTCATACCTTTCCCAAGGGTATTAGCATGTAAGTGAATGTAATGGATTCGACTGGAATTCGAATTCGGCTCTCTGATTCCTCAATCCAAGCCGATATCCATTACTCCACCGTGCCTTTTATTTTATATATATATATATATATATATATATATATATATATATATATATATATATATATATATATATATATATATATATATATATATATATATATACGTATTTTTGTAAATTTTTTAAAAAAATACTGTTTATTCTATTGTGTTTTTATTCTATATTTACAGAAATACATATCTATCTATCTATCTATCTATCTATCTATCTATCTATCTATCTCTACCTTCCTATCCTCAGGAAATACTCTCTAAACCACATGCACGGCCTTGGTGTCTATGTCAAGGATCATCTCCCTCTGGCCAGTGAGTTGTCTCTCGAATCACCAGACCATTCGTACATGTGTCTTCGACTATCTCTCCTCAATGCCGTAAGCTATCTCTTCTTTCTCTATCGCACTCCATCCTCTCAAGACTGCGGGATACTCGATAGCATATCGGACAGCATAGACAAGGCCTTCTCTCTCTCCACCCGTTTGCTCACATATTCGTGTTTGGTGACTTTAACGTCCATCATACCAAGTGGCTCTAGAATACTTTACTTCTCAATTTCTCAATCTCTCACGCAGATAGTCAACTTCCCCACGCGTTTTGCCCCCAACCTGGCAGATAAGGCCTCCCTTCTCGATCTGTGTGTTACCTCCATCCCCGAATCCTGTAGCGTCACACAGCTCTGCCCTCTTGGTAACTCCGATCATGCCGTGGTATCTGTTAACATTTCCTTCAACTCCACACCCCGCAAAGAACCTCCCATTACTAGAACCTCGTTCTACTACCAACGATCGGATTGGGACTCGTTCCGTGACTTCCTCCGCGATGTCCCCTGGGATGATGTCTTTACACTCCCTGTCCATGAATGTGCTTCTGAGGTCTCATCCTGGGTTAAAGCTGGAATCGACACTTTCATCACCTCAAGGAAATTTAAGGTCAAATCGCACTCCTCCCCTTGATTCTCCGCTGCTTGCTCGGCCGCCATTGCCCACTTCTTTCACATATTTCGTAGCGACATGTCGGACTGCAATAGACGTCTCTTTGCCTCCGCTCGTAGCGAGTGTAAGCGTGTCCTCAACGAAGCTAAGACAATATTTGCTGCTCGGATGAGGGAGCGTATTGCATCTCGCAGATTTGGCTCCAAAGATTATTGGCGGCTCTGCAAGAGTGTCCTGAACAATAGAAAACCCTCCATACCTCCTTTATTCAACCAGTTCGAGGTCTTGACCTCCTCAACCGACAAGGCTGAATGCCTTGCTCGGAAGTTCTCATATAACTCGACGGTTGACTCCACCGCTGTACCCATACCTGACTTCTCTCTAAGAACTCAGGCCCTATTGAGCAGCTTACGCATAACCCCGTCATCAGTACTGGGTATTATCTCCAAATTAGACCCCCACAAGGCTAGTGGTGGAGATGGCATACCAGCCATTGTCTTGAAGAAATGCGCGCCTGAGCTAGCACTCGCCCTCTCTAAATTGTATAATTACTGCCTCAAAGAATCCTGCTTTCCTGACTGCTGGAAGTCCTCATCCATTGTTCCTGTCTTTAATAACTCTGGATACCCCTCTAATTACCCTCCTATTAGTCTCCTACCCCTCTTCGGCAAAGTCTTCGAAGCCCTAATCAACGCAGAAGTGGTTAACCACCTTACCACACACGACCTTCTCTCAGACAAGCAATATGGTTTCCGCTACGCCCGTTCTACAGCTAACGTGCTTACGGCCATCACTGAAACCGTCTACCAAGCACTTCAAAATAACGATGAGGCTCGTGCCGTGGCCCTAGATGTCTCCAAAGCGTTTGATAGGGTTTGGCATGCCGGCCTTCTTCGTAAGCTCCAGGGTTACGGTATTACTGGTCGACTGTTTGATCTAATACAATCATTCCTTTCAAACCGAGAATTGAAGGTCGTTCTCAACGGTTTCTCCTCCAGTTCCTATCCCACGAACGCAGGTGTTCCCCAAGGCTCCATCCTTGGCCCCACACTTTTCTTTATTTTCATCAACGACCTTCCTGACGCCATAGGTTCCCAAGTTGGCATCTACGCGGACGACACTACAATTTACTCCTGCCTCAAAAACAAATCTAGTGTCGCGGTCAAAACTAACCTGGCCGCGCGTTTTGAAATGGACCTCCAATCGGTTGTTAACTGGGGCAGCAATTGGATGGTCAAATTTAACGCCTCAAAAACTAAACTATTCTCCATTAACCACCATAGATATCCTTACCTGCCCCCCATTAAAATGTCTGATAGTCAACTTCTTGAGAGCGACTCCCTGCGTCTGCTCGGTCTCACGTTGACTGCTGACCTGAGATGGAACAAATACATTGAGTCAATTGCATCGTCCACCGCGAGGAAAGTTGGCTCTTTGTCCCGCGCCAGGAAATTTTTCTCCCCTGAATCGATACTTCAAATATACAAAACGACCATTCGCCCTTGCCTGGAGTATTGCTGCCATATATGGTCTGGGGCACCTTCTGTTTACCTCGGAGTTCTTGACAAGATCCAGAGACGGATATGTAATGTAATTGGCCCTGATCTGGCGACTCGCCTGCAGCCACTATATCACAGACGCGCCGTCGCCTCTCTCTGTCTCTTCTACAAATACTTTCATAGCAATTGCTCCGATTAGCTGCTTTCCCTGGTCCCCAGTCTCCGTGAATACAAGCGCCTTACGAGGCTGGCATCCCGCTCTCACCCTTACACTGTAGAAACTTTTAAATGTAGCCGTCTCTTCTACTCCAATAGCTTCATACCTCGCACCTCTCTCCTGTGGAACACCCTTCCCAATTACTGTTTCCCTGATAGCTATAATCTCCAACTATTCAAATGTAATGTTAATCGACATCTCCAGTTACCTTGATCTACACACTATCCTTCCCTCCATCCTTTCTTCTGTCACTCCTATCTGCTCTTGCTACAAATCTTCTACAACCACTCTGCATCCCAGTGGCTTCATGCCTAGCTCGGGGCGCTAAGCTTAATATATATATATATATATATATATATATATATATATATATATATATATACTTCTGTAAATTTTTTAAAAATTACAGTTTATTTTAATGTGTTCTTTATCATTGTATATCAATTTCAAATTCATGGGTTTTCTCCATGCAAGGGAGGCAACGTTTTTGCATTTCCCTATTATATATATATATATATATATATATATATATATATATATATATATATATATATATATATTTGTGTGTGTGTGTGTTTGTGTGTGTGTATGTTGAAGAAAAATGACTCGTGAATTTGCAATTGATATAGAATGATAAAAAAAAACGCAGTAAAATGAACAGTAAAAATGTTTTGAATTTACAGAAATACGGATCTACATATATAGACAATTTGACCCCCTGAATATGGTCTAGGATAAGACTGAAAGTAATTTGGAAAATAAAAATTATTTCGTATTTTCTTAATCAATTTTCTACGGGTACCAAGATTCGTAGTCTTGAAAGGATTAAAACAAATATAAAGACGTATTATGTCTAAATTATTGAGCGAAATAAAGGGTTCAGTTCGACATTCCAATCACCTGAGGAAGGCCGAAGCGTACCACGGCCGAAACATTGTGATAAATATGGCACCAAAGATGAGAACAATTGTCCGAATAATGTAAATTGTGTCCATAATACCTCATTTCAGAAATATAGACAGATACTTAAGAAGGAGTATTTTATATATATTTAAACGTTATTTTTAATGGATTTTCATATTTTAATAGAAGTTAGGTTTATTTTAGGGAGTATTTTATTTCGTCAAGACACTGGCCTGAATATTCAAAATTTTGTTGATGTCGTTTTGTGGCATATCAACTTCTATGGATTATTTAATGCCAAAATCTAAATATTTTGACCTCAATTTTAACAATTAAAAATGGCTAAAGAGGTGGCCGAAAGTGTTTGGCACAATAAACACTACGGACAATTTTTACACTCACTTAATAATAATTATATATATATATATATATATATATATATATATATATATATATATTGGGCATCTCGAAGTGATGTAATAGTTAGCAAGGTTGTCTCGCTAGAACAATTACGATGAGTAGTGGGTTCGATGCGCACTGGGTGCTCTACACTTTCGGCCTTGTACCATATCTAAGCTACGCTTGGAAAATCACAAGGGAGCCTTGGCGTGGTGTAATGGTTAGAAAACTTGTGTCGCTGAAACAGTTACGCCAGAATAGTGAGTTCGATCCTCACTGGGTGCCCCATACATTCGGCATTGTACCACAACTATGCTACGCTAAGAAAATCAGTATAATCCTGGGTATCTCGGCGTGGCGTAATGGTTAGCAAGCTTGTCTCGCTAGAACAATTACTAGTGAGTTCGATCCTCACTGGGTGCCCCATACTTTCGGCCTTGTGCCACAGCTAATCTACATTTAGAAAATTTCTCTATATATATTGGTTTTCTAAGCGTCGATTATATTATTATACCAATGGATTATTACACATACACATATGTGTGTGTGTGTTATAATCCGTTGGTATATAATCCAAGTGAATCCTAATCATATAAAATATTAAAACTGATCCACAAAAAGTATTCAATGTATTTATTATAACATAGCATATAAGTTATATAACAGAGAAATCCAAAATTACCACATAAGAATAGCTATTTCAAACAACACGTTGGCATAAATTAAGTTTACATTTTTTCCACTCAGTGGGGAGATATGAAATCAAAAACTTAAAATTAGACATTTAAAAAAGAAGAAGAGAAAAAGGAAAAAAGAAAGAAAGAATAAAAAGAAAAAAAAAAGAAGCAGGTGGCCACCGTTGAAAATATAGATATTAAATTAACCCAACCCCAAGTATAGTGGGAGGGGAGACAGAAATGTCTGGCTTAAACAGAGACGGTGAATGAAACCTTGACCTATATTTTAAATTAATACCCCCAAGTTAGATTGAAATTGAATCCAAAAATTAAAGACATCGATTTCAAACAATTTTGACCTGTGACCACCTGATCCAGTTTTCCTCTCTACGGTTTTGTCTTTTCTAAACTTATTCATCGTTCTCTTAATGATTCTTGGATTAACTTTGAAGAAGGAATGCAAAATATGTTGGTACCATTAATGATGTTGGTACCATTACTGAACGCCTGATTGTTCTTTTCCTTTTTACCATTTCTCAGTTGGAAAGACAGTCGGGGTGATGCAAAACAATTTTAACCTGTTCTTTTTCTAGCTGAATAACTGAAAGGGTTTTTTTCTGTAATTTTTACGCTAAATGGTGTCAAGATGGCGAAACGTTATGCCTAAATACCTGGAAAAAAGAAACTCAGTTTAGTGTATATTTTTTTTTTTTTTTTTTTTTTAGATACACGATTTGGACATTCTTGAAAATTTCCTTCCAAAATATACCAGATGTAACACATCTGGTATATTTGGGAAGGAAATTTTCTTTTAAACATCTTTCGTTAAATATGACAGACAAGGAAGATTTAATGAATTTGCGTTTACATTTTTCCAGGCTATCTATTTGCAGTGTGCTGATTTTTTTTATGGCAGTATTGTTTAGTCTCTTCGGCCATGATGCAGTTGTAGGCAGAGCAAAAGATTTTTATTTCCGCGTCGCCATTTTAGAAATGAACTCTGATTTTTGGTTTAAGAATTTATTTTCTACCGCGCGAGATAAGTATCGTTATTATCCATTCTAGGCAAATGTTATATTGTTTTGACGTGTTGCTGTAAGCTGGGAAATTATTTTTCTTATTCGCCATGTTATTATAGGCGAGTTTTGCTTGGCTTTTATTACAAGATAAAAAAAACAAAGTAATCAAATATAATGTAAAGAAAAGAACTTGAGCACATCAAGATATCTCTTGCTGTCACGTAGAACATGAAGCCTCGTTTTGAGGATAAAATGCTACCAAGACACACTGCAGAATAAAAATATTTTAAAACATACTCATCAGAAACTGAACACATGCATACACAGCAGTATTCAATTATTTGAAAAATGATAGCATTAAAATAAATGAGATTAAAAATTCAATATGGTGACCAGCTTCTCCCTCTCTCGAAAAAAAGTTTCAACATCTTTCATTGATCCAATTAAACAATCGGTGTAAAACAAAATATATATATATATATATATATATATATATATATATATATATATATATATATATATATATACAAAAACAAAACAAAAAAACTCACACTTTTTGTTACGCAAAACCGAATCGCACATTAATTGCTTCAAAATGGTATTTATTTCCAGTCAAATAGATTTCTTTTTTTCTATCACTTTTCGCATATGGCTCGCTAACAGCCACATCACCTTCAAAAAGCGATCCCCGTTCAATCAGCTTGGTCAGTATCTCGATGGGTGACTTGTAAATACCAGGTACTCTAAAGATGGATGTGTGTGTTGTGTTATTGATAATGGCCTAGAGCCATCAATCAATCAGTCAATAATCTTAACATTTCTTTGAAACAGTCGCTTTAAAATTCGATGTTGTGAAAATACAGGCTGCGATTGATAAATTGTCGTCTAAATTATTTAAAAATGAAAATAACTTTAACATTTTATTTTAACAGATATATTTACTAAAATTACACAAAAAATATCTTGAAATACTAAAGAGTAAGCCAATGGCCTCTAAACAATTTCGGAATCCCCTGCAACTCTTCTGGACCATCTCCTTGTTTAAGTCGGTGACTGCTGCTATGACCGCTGCCTTCAGTTCATCGTTGGTATTTTAAGTTTTGTTGGGCTCTTACTCGACTGCGCCCCACACATAATCAAATGGGTTACAGTCTCGGGAAGTAGGTGGCCAGATGTAAGAGGTTATTCGTTTGGTGCCAGTCCCCACAAGCTTTGCTATTTTAGAAAACATTTTATTTGAAAGATGCAATTTTCTCAGTATAAGCCGTTACCAATGTTGAGTAAGCCTGTTCAGGCCAAGTCCATGTATAGAAGTCCATTGGGCAGTTGAACTCTGACCATTGGGTATATTTTAGCTTTAGACAAGATTTGTTTACATAAACAAGGCCAGGAGACTATGTTGAACAGATATATATATATATATATATATATATATATATATATATATATATATATATATATATATATATATATATATTAAGGCATTGAAAACAAGAAATTTTATATTGTAGGCCATGATAGATTTAAAACAAAAAACACACACCAGTCGACCGGTTTCGTCCCCTTTCATTAGAACTGTTAACGGGGAACTAAAATTATGAGGAAAAGAAAAAGAAAAAGTCTGTTATGGATGACATGAATGATTGGACAGGGAGAAAAATTATTACAAAAATTATACCAACCAAGATGCTAGAAACGCAGCACAGCAAATCCAAGCAAACAATCTCTTTGTTTACAAAAAGCAGGTTGCCTGGACCTGATGTAAAACTTCTCCAACACCTTAAGATGGAATAATGAGTGCGAACTGGCCAAAACGGAAAACCAGTTCACACTGAAATCCATCGCACAAGTGGGATTCTTTATAAAGTGATCCGCAATCAAAGACCCATACGTGTTACGAATTCGTTGGAGACGCTTTACATCAGGTCCAGGCGACCTGCTCTTGTAAACAAAATTATATGCTAATTATTCAATGCAAAGATTTGATGATGTCGGGAAAAAAACCGTTAACTCATGTCTATTGGTTAATAGATTTTTCTTCTTTAGAAACTTAATAATGTGTAGTTTGATAAAAATCTATTAAACAATAGATATGAGTTAACGGTTTTACCGACATCATCAAATCTTTGCATTGAATAATTAGCATATAATTTTTTTAAATCCATAGTCCTAATAAATAGCTTAAATACCCTACAAAAAAGATAACCCTCTATGAAGTCGTCAAAAAACAAATGTTATGGCAGTTTTTTTTATATATACCCAAAACCCTTTCAGAAAAAATAAAATAAAAATAAATAAATAAATCTCCATAGACACGTAAACCAGACTAGACGAAATCATCTTCCGTTTTAAATTTAGACACCCCCACCTTACTCTGACTTAACACCTATGAATGTAACTCTATACTGATACAAATTATTAACACCCTACACCTCTTTCTATTTAAACAATCGCTCTAGCTGTTACCATGGAAATTTTGATTTCAATAATGAATCTGCTATTAAAACACGTACATTTCAGAAATAAGTTATTCCAAAAAAATTTCGCTTGAACAGAGCTTACTTTAATTCAATTAAATTCAAATAATTATATTAAAGTTGTCGGCTCTTTTTTTGAAACATGAGAACTCTTATGTAGCATGTTGGAATCATATTTCTAAATAAATAATTATATTTATGCTCTACTTTTGTATCGAGCACTATTTTTTAAAAATAATAACAAAAATACTAAAGAACTTTGGATTATTTACCTAACCAGTTCTTTCCTATTTTCTATATATTTTCACACACACACACACACACATATATATATATATATTAGTTTTATATATTTTCTTTAATTAAATTTTAATATTTATTAGATTTAATATATTTTTCTTTTAATCATCTTATCTGAATGAATCTGAGGATTATTACGAGCGCTGAACTTTATCTGTCATCGATAGGTTCCCTAGCTTTTGTTATTTATTGATAATTTGATAATACACACACGTACAATTATATATATATATATATATATATATATATATATATATATATATATATATATATATATATATATATATATATATATATATATCCTTCCACGTCATAATAGTTCGTTAATTTATTCTTTTAAATGTATTTGCAGTTCGCGCTACATAGGGAAAACGACTCAAAGGCTGGATGGTAGAATGAAGCAAAACGTTCCAGCGAAAATCCGAAACTTTAAGTGCACACCTTCAGATATGTTGACTTATCCATACCTGTCTTCCATCGCAGAACCCCGAATAAATAGCCATAATTGCGCTGCTAGTTTTATTATGGACTTATTTACTACATAATTACCACTCTAATTACCACTTAAAACTGTTGGAGGCCGTCTATATTCAATCGTTGAAGACTTCTCTGTGTAAACGGAAGAACTTTGTTATTTGTCCTCCAACTAATTACCACTAAACACTTTTTCCTTTTTCTTTTTTTTTTCCTCCAATACCCTTTGTCCATTTTTTTTTTTTTTTACATAATTCAGTTTATTAACCTCCATTTAGCTCTGTTAGGCGAGGTTTGAAACCGGTTAGCTAGCCCGTTTTTTCAGTTTTATTTTTATTATCATCATTAGTGGTAATAATAAAATTAATTTTTATCTATTCATATAGAAATATGAAATAAATTTAAATATATATATATATATATATATATATATATGTGTGTGTGTGTGTGTGTGTGTGAGTGAGAGAGAGAGAGAAGATCTTAGTGTTAGTGATATTTAATTTATTGAAATATTAATTGAAATGTTTACTTATAGTAGGATCTTTACCTCCAGGTACAAACAATGCGAAAAATAAATCCAGCGCCAATTCAGATTTCTTATCAAACAAATTGTTTACAATATAAAAGAATTTAGGTCGGCGCGGCATCACGGGATCAAAAATTCCGTATCGACGGACATAAAAAGAGATTTATGTTTCGACAATCATTGAATCTCTCGTGATACCCAGGAACAAAACTGGCCATAACTTGATTTTGCTGATGACACCCCAGTTAAAAACGATCATAATTCTTTACTGGGAAAGTACATCGAGGGCCTATTAGTAATAATAATACCAACTCTAAACAGACGCCAAAAGTCATTATAATGATCGACCTTTCCCAGTTAGAAAAAAATGCTTCTCGCAGACGGAGGAAATTCCTCAAGAAATTGCCCGATATTCATTTCGGAAGAGAATATCAGGACCTCTGTAACGAGTTTGCACTTCCTTTGGTCATCATCATTATAGGTAGAGACAATTGGTGTTTTAAGTAACATTTTGAAATGGTATAACAAGGCTAATTTTAGAAAAAAAAAAAGCTGTTAGAAGTATATGTGGAGCACATGTTGGGTTCTGGAGTCGTAGAAATAATGAGTTTTATAATGTAAAGAAAGAGTGTTGTGACGTGAGTGAGTTACGACGTGCTTTTGATATACATATGAGGACACTGACTCTTAAGTTATAATTGTTTTTATTTATTGATGGTTATTTTTGTTGCATGAGTATTGTTTCGAGGATCATAAGTATTTGTTTTTACTATTTGATTTTACTAGTATTTTGACAGAGAGACACAGAAAGTCAGAGAATAGTGATAGATTGTGTGGACATAGGAATCATAATTTCTGTATTTCATTCAATTTTGCGACCTTCAGACCAAAATATGGTAATGCGAGTTGAAATCCCCTAAACTAGATACTCTTATAAACGCTTACAATAAGATTGATCTTTTGAAAAAGATCAATATAGCAAATATTCAGGCCAAGACGCTGCAGTTTTTGAATGCATCTAACCCCCATCCCTAGGCTCAAAATCAAGCATTGGCCATTCAACCACGCAGAAAAACATGATCGGTTTTCTAACTATTGTACCGTTGAGAATTACTGTGATATGGTCACAGGAGATGGTTAAGATTTGTTTATACCATTCTGGGGCAAACCCCAAGATGTCACTAAGAAACATTAGCTTTAGGTTTCCTATTAGAGATAAGAGTACAAATATCGGGTCCTTCCAAAAGCAATATTAGTTTAGCAGCTAGCTTCTATTTTTTTTTCAATGTCGAATCTCGTCAGCGAGAAGTAACATCTTTAGTTTCGTGTTAGTATACAACAAATTTGCGGTGCGCTTGCAAAAGAGTACGGCCAGCGGATGTTGTACATTCGATAAATGTCATTTAAATTCGTTTTTTCTCCATTTTTTTTAATTAAGAAAGACTCTCACGTCATTCAGTCTAGATGTTCGTTATTCGAAAAGGATGTCACTGGGTCAAAAGGGCAAATCTCTTATTTTGGGCTTTGTTATTAGCAGCTGCTCCTTCGTGGACCACCCAAAGAAAAAAAAAACTGCGATGACTTTTTCCTATTAGTTTCTTAGTGACTGTCAAGTTAAAGATATATTGGAAAAGAAATGATGTGTTTAAGTGAATAGGAAATTTAAAAAAAATGTTGGTACAAGCTTTGGTAATTTTGGGAGATTCAAGAGCAGCACCTTACCCAGGAATTCTTCTCATCTTGAGCAATATTATTTCATGATTTTTTTCTAAAAGTATCAAAGGAAATAAATAAAACAATACAGTTTTGTCCAAGTGCATATGGCGAGTTACTTCTTTACAGTTGTAAAGATAAATATTTGACTAAGTACAGAATCTGATTATTTTTTGTTTAAATTTAGAAGCAAGGACTTTGAGCAAGGGGTATCCAAATGAACATACTAGTTCTGAAGAAAAATACTATTTAAACGTTTCGAGGAATTTAGGCAACAAAGCATAAAAATGACTAAACACACACATTGCTATGTTGCTTGCGGTAAAATTACTTACTTTAAGTACTATTTTTAAGTTTCCCACCCAAAGCAACAAGAAGGAGAATGTTTGTTTTTTTAAATATTCAAGAGAAGTTATTTCTATACTGGTCTGTTTGTGAACATACTATTAGAAAAGTTTGTCGGTTTTATTGAGGACTGTGATCAAGTAGGTGATGTAAATTAACTTATTCGTTTTGCAATTTTCCAAAAAACAAAACAAAAAAACAAAATAAAAAAAAGAACACAATGTATTATCGCATTGGTTGTCTTCTACCGATTTTGTGTTCTATCAGCAATTCTTCAAGCCCCAACGATACATCGATGAATGATCAATTTCTTTTTTATTCGCTTTATTTTATGGGGTACTATAGTGGTAATGTCGTTTCTTGTAGAGAAGATGGAGAGAACGAACATCAGTTGTGTGCACAACTCTCATCCCCATTTGGTAGCCTTTCTCACTAAGCAATATGGGAGCTTTACGTTGTCTGCACCCTTCTTGCAAATTGTACTGCTTTCTTCGCGCGGTTTCCGCTTTTATACGAAAATATAAACAAAGAGAAAAACCATCACTGACCGAATTCCACGCGTACAGTGGTCAAATCATCAGCATTGAATTTGGGCCGTCGGGGTTCTGACCAGTACGATAGGGTTTGCTATTTTGTACTAGCGTCTGTATTTTAACACTCCAGATTTGGATTTTCAATCTCGTTGATTATCTTTTTTTTTCTTTTTTTTTCTTTTTTTTTTTTGGGCATTTAAAAATTTCATTAGAAACCTTTTCAGAGATTTAGCCTTTTGGGTTCGAAACTTGTTATAATGATTTCAATAATATTTCTACTATTTTTGTCATGTACCCGTTTTTAATTCTCAACTCTAAGCGACGAAAAACGAAATATCTGTGCCAATACTTAGGTTAACTAGCTTTTAGCAAATACATAATTTATATTTAGATGCGTAAATAGAGAAATAAGGTGGAGTAATGAATAACGGCTCGGATTGAGGAATCAGAGAGCCGAGTTCGAATTCCACTCGTATCAATTACATTCACTTACGTGCTAATACCCTTAGGAAATGTATGAATCCTGTTCTTCACCCCCAGCTATGGGTAAATAACAGAACAGACAATAGAATAGTTACCTTGGATGGCAACTGGTCTACCGCAGAAAGAAACGGTAACCTACTGTGAAAAAAAAAATCTTTCTCGTCAGTCATGTATCGAAAGATACATGATCGCCTAAGCGTATATCACGCATGGCGGATAACTGAGTAAATCGAGAAAGATTATGTTATTCGTAGAATGGTAATTGTAAAATAAAGCTTTGATATTTAACCGGAATTTCACATAATGAAGATTAAACGTAATTTTTTTTTTTTTTAAGCTAAAGCTGAAGAAAAGTTGATACTTATATTTAAATGATACGTTATTTAAATTAGGCAGACTTTTCAGAAAATGAAAGCCACAATGCAATCATATGTTAATGAAATCTGTTGATAGGTTTTTAGCAAATATTTTATTACAATAAAAGGAATAATAATATAAGGAAAACCACCGGGGAAAATATAGAATGCAAACTACAGTAACTTCTACAGAAGGTAAGGAAGGAAAACGCGAAGAAAGAACTAAACACCAGAAAGACAGAATGCACGGGTATCAGCAAAAGAAATCCCCTCAACATGCAAATTACAAGTAGGAGACACCAAAAATATAAAACACTTACAAAAACTGAAATATCTAAGAAGTGGTTTAACAGAGGACGAAAAGTGCAACACGGAAATCCGAAGCTACGTTTGCATAGCGAAATATACTTTTCAAAAGCTAAGCGAAGTATTAAGAAACAGGAAAATTGCGTTAGAAACAGACAATCGAGCACTAAACTCTTGTTTAGTCCTCCTATACGACACTGAATGCTGGTCAGTGTTCGCAAAGATAAAGAAGAGACTTGAAACATTCCCCCAGTAACCTTTTAAATCGACTATCTTGAATATTTTTGAGAAGGATTTATATTCTAGCACATCCATCAGGTTCAACCAATATAGCTGTACATTCATCATTAAAAATGACCGCTGAGAATTCATCTTTATATTATTCGCTAAAGTCACTCGTTTGATTCCATGATGCTTACCTGTACCTGATACGTTCGTTGCTTTCATGTCTCTAGCCAATATTTTTGAAATTCAGTAGTTTTCCCTCTATCTGTATTTGCCACGCTAAATTCTTCGAATATTTGTTTTTATACTCAGTCCAAATTTCTTGCAAATTCTCTCAATTATCTTTCTCTGGAGTTTTGAAAATCTGCTTTCTTTTTGCATTTATGCTGACAAGGATTTCAGTGCAAAACATTTTCGCAACCTTGTATATCTATCATAGAATATTTTGAACTTACCGTGTATCTCTTTTCAGGTTATATCTTTCCTTACAACCCGTAGTAATATATATATATATATATATATATATATATATATATATATATAATTATTTTTAAAAAATATGATTCCTTCGCTACATAAGAGTTCTCATGTTTCAAAAACGAAAGCCGAAACCATCAATATAATTGTTAAAATTACATTGAATTAAAGTAACAAGAGCTGTTTCATCCTCAAGCGAAAATTTAGGAACTCGTTTTTGAAACATGAGAACTCTTATGTAGCGAAGGAATCATATTTTTTAAAAATAATTATATATATATATATATATATATATATATATATAATTATTTTTAAAAAAATATGATTCCTTCGCTACATAAGAGTTCTCATGTTTCAAAAACGAAAGCCGAAACCATCAATATAATTGTTAAAATTACATTGAATTAATGTAACAAGAGCTGTTTCATCCTCAAGCGAAAATTTAGGAACTCGTTTTTGAAACATGAGAACTCTTATGTAGCGAAGGAATCATATTTTTTAAAAATAATTATATATATATATATATATATATATATATAATTATTTTTAAAAAATATGATTCCTTCGCTATATAAGAGTTCTCATGTTTCAAAAACGAAAGCCGAAACCATCAATATAATTGTTAAAATTACATTGAATTAAAGTAACAAGCCCTGTTTCATCCTCAAGCGAAAATTTAGGAACTCGTTTTTGAAACATGAGAATTCTTATGTAGCGAAGGAATCATATTTTTTTTTTTAAATAATTATAATCTAAGCTCTACTTCTTTATCGAGCACTGTTTTTTTTTAAAAATAAAAACAAAAATACTAAAGAACCCTGGATTATTTACCTAACGTGTTCTTTCCTATTTTTCTACATACCTGCGCACACACACACACACACACACACACACACACATATATATATATATATATATATATATATATCTACACGTAAGTGAACATAACAAACCCAAAATGGAATTAGGATTCAGCTCCCTGATTAACAATTCCTAGCCATTATCTATTACACCATGCACACATCCAAGCTTACAGCACCCGTTATTCGTATTGATCACCCATCTAGGTACTGACCAAACTTGACGTTGCTTACCTTCGATGATTGGACGAAAACCGGTGTTTCATCTTGATGTGGCCGCGAGTTCTCTTTGGATTGCCCAGGAATGACGTTGTTTATTATGAGAAGCCTTTCTACCATTTAGAAATTGAACGGTCGAATCGAACACGGATATCTCTTTTATTAGTCTCCTGCATTTGTGCACGAGGGAGAGAACTTGGAACATTGCAAGTAAAACAGCTTTGAAACAGTTGCTTTATAAATTTTTGCTGTCCCGAATAAATGTTTCGATAACATGTTTTGTTTTTTTCACTGATTTCCTTTTTCTTGTACAGCGTAGTAAAAATGGCGGCCAAGCGATAAATTGACAGATGTAAAAACAGAAATTTGGCGCAACTTTTTGACTCACCTTTTACTTACGTATCTGCTCTCGTACGTCTAAATGTCTATTTGCAAAGGTAAATATCTACAATTGTGCGCGAAATTTTAATACATATTGATTGGTATTTTCCCAGCGGATTTTTGGTTTGTGCCTAAAATTTAATTAATGAAAACTATACTATGAGCACAATTAGCTTAAAAACGTAGGTAAACGTCCTTTATTGATTAGTGTAATACTTAAAATTCTTGAGATTCCAAAATCTATTTGAGCGAAGGATATTGATTAACTATTTCACGTGAAGGGAGGGTGAAATATGAAACTTATTTTCATATCAATTACAAAAAAAAAAAAACACTATGTATAGTTCCATTTTTGGAAGGGAAATTTAGTTGAGAGATGTGCGCATCTCTGCCTCTGATTGGCCAATTTTCCTTTCCTTCACCGGTTTGAATCACTTTTTACAAAATTAATTAGGATCTGCGTGCGCCTGCCTCAGATTATATTCATCGATTTTGTTATACATTAATGAAAATATTTCAAAATCAGTTCGGTAAAAACTTCGTGAGTAGACATAAAAATAACAAGTAGTGCACTCAGTACTAAGAACAGCAAGGAACTGGAAAAAAATATGCATAAACAAATACTCTATCTATCTATCTATCTATCTATCTATCTATCTATCTATATATATATATATATATATATATATATATATATATATATATGTGTGTGTGTGTGTGTGTGTCTATTTGTCTGTCTGTCTATCTATCTATCTATCTATCTATCTCAGTTTCTTCAATATCTATCTATCTGTGTATGTATACATGTCTTTCTATCTGCTTCTCTCTCTACGTATGTTCATATCTATCTTTTTAAATATTTAAATAGGTACATCTATCTGAGCAAATATTAGTCTATTCCAATCCGCACCTCTATCAATTTCCTTATACCCATCTCATTCGTTTCCCATAAAAGCTGAATTACTATATGCCAGTAAACATATGAAAAGTCTTTTACAGATTCGCGCGGAAACTGGGTTCACTTGAGATTTGGTTTTACAACAGATTTTGCTGAGGATCGCATATGTGATGCATGTAAACAACATGAACAATGGAAAACAAAAAGTGACAGTTGAACTTGTAGGGACGCTTCATGAAGTAAGAAGGCTTAGAAAATTCGACCCTCACGAGACATACTGAACTGAAGAATCGAATCAACGAGTAACCTACGTAAAGATTTTGTGTAAATAGATGTCAGAACAAAGTGTGGAAGTGCTAGAAAATAGGAAAATGCTTCTAAGATCTACAAGGGATACGAAGATGTGGAGGGCCATGATCGCTTACGTTCTAAAGTGATATGCCAGAATATATAACTTAGGTTCTTTTTATCATAAACATTCACATGCAACATTAATAAATGTTTTGTTTACTCAGTTCTGGGAATTTTACTAAACCTTTCTAATAATTTGGCACTCTCAAATCACCGTGCTGATAACAAATATGGCGCCAGTTTGTTTACATTGCGCAGATCTGTACGAAAATGTCACTAATTGCGTAAGTCAGTGTTGCCAACCTTGTGTTAAAATTTTGTGTGAATTGATTTGATAGTTTTTGAAATATTTGAAAAAAAATTATCTCGATAATAATTTGGCACGCAGTTTATATGTTCATCTATTAAGTTACATGTTTCCCATGAAAAAGGGAGTACACAGAACGAAATTATTTGATAGAAAATCATTTTTTAAATTAATTTCAAATATTAATTACAATATTTGATTAAGGATGAGATTGATTTCTTTCGGAATTATAACGCTAATTAATTATTTGCGCCAAAGAAAGATATCACTGATTTTCTTTTTTTTTTTGTAATGGAAGCATTGAGGAAAGAAATTTAATCGCAGTTACAAGATAATTATTTTCAACACGGAGATCGAAGTGACATATTCTTTCAATTAGGAAACGAAACATACAGACATCTCCACCGAAAACAACGCAAAACTAAGCAAAAGACAAGGCGGCATTATTTCATCAACGACGATAAAATTCAAAACCTGTTTACGTGATCTTGTAGAGGAAGATATACGAGATCTGATGGAAAGGTATCGGGGCAAATAGTACAAAATAAAAACTACGACACATAGGAGTTCAATATTTAATTTCCTTCGAAGTAGTCTCCTTCTGAAACACACACTTCATCCACCATCACTTCTATTAATGGTAGGATTGATGAAAGTCATTTTTAGGGGAATAGCGTGCAGCTGCCTTGCCACATTCTCCTGAATTTCCTCGACAATTTGTTTCTTTAAAGTGGGATTTGGAAAGAGAGGAAAAGTCGCTATTGGCGAAATCTGAAGAATATCGTGGTTGTCGTAGTTGGATAATGTTCTCCTTCTCCAAAAACTGCTGCACAATATGTGGTCACTGATTTAAACTCTGTGGTATTGTTAGACGACCACACTCTGCACACTTCCCTTCCAAGCACTTCTATAAACAACGGAAGTCATCAAGAAGGTTATAACTTAGTTTGAATGCGCCGTTACCATATGTTGTGGCCTGTTTGGGGCAGAAAGAAAGACACGGAAAGAAGAAGGTATGTTGAAAAAGTGTATTGAAATAACAGAATATATATACAAAATAAGAGTGTTATTAGTCATCAGAAAGAAGTTTCCGACCGAACTGTCAGGTTACACTGCATCCCGACTGCCTCTGAGTTTTTATTAATCCACCCACGAGGATCAAATGTGGCACAAGGCCGGTTTAATATGGGTATTCCCGAGCCCGTAGGCTGGGCCAAAAATATGGTTTTTGAACCCGCCTAGACGGGTTCTGGCCCTGTCTACCTTCCCGGACGAAACCTTTCCCTTTTACAAAGCCTCGTCCGGGTCACTCTCTGCGTTAGCAGAGAGTTGCACAGAAGGCGTCCGCAAGTCAAAGACCGCGAGACGGGACTGATCCCGACTGCCTCTGCCTTAGGAAGTCTCGCAGATTAGTATTTATGAAGGAGGAAGAGTTCATTATAATGTAGATAGGTCACCATAACACCATAGCAACAGTCTTGATACTTTTTGATCAGACCTCGTATTAGCCATTCTACCCCCTCCTTCCTACAGATGCAACGCCACAAGCCTATCCCTAATCTCTCGCTATTTTCATGGCAAATATCCTGATATGATCCATCTTGTTCAATACCTTTCTTGGCCCCATGAACAATTTTCACCATAAATCAGAATATCTTTCCTGATCTTTCCGAGTTTGTTCGATTCCAGAGGAGCCTTACAAATAACATGCATATATCATATAAAATTTTAATTCTTTTTCTTATTATTGCATACACGCTAACATGAATTATTTTTTATAGACGTGTTTTAAAAGATGCGATAGAATTATGTTGAGGGATTTTTAAAAAATCAAATACATGTATAGTAAGTTGTTTTCATTCATAACTAATTATTAAAGGAATAAACTGAAGCATACTTCAATAAACAAAACATTCAACAAGATAAATACCAGGCTATTGTAATTCAGTAAACGAAAAGTCCAATAAGATATAAGGATAATCAAATAGATTTGATTCTGATGAATATCAAAGAAAATTGTGAAATTTAAAAGATTACCACACCCCGAAACTCTGAATTCTCCCCCACCTTGACGTGAATTTGCTGCTGGTTGAGAAATATTGGCTTAGTCCCAAGCTTTGAATGATTGTTGAGTCTTAATGTCACTCCAAAATCCTATAATCCAAAGATGCTTGAAGAATGGTCGTCTCATTTTATTTCCCCAAGGAAGTATTTGACATTCTTACATGCTTTATCTTTACAAGAGTCAGATTATTCCAAAAATGGATCACCGTTACCATATCTTCTAAATCCTCATTTTATAGCGTTGACAAAAAAATAAAAATGCTATAAGTGGCCTAGCAGAGGAACACATATTCACCATTCGGCATCAACATTCCCACAGAGGCTATCTCACAAACTTATCACTACTCTATCCCTCTTTCAATGAAACTAATAGGCTGAGCTACATTCTCTAGTTCCACCACTTCAGACCTTTACAACTGAGACACATCATGTTATTAGCACGGCATCGGGTCACCACCATTTCCTTCATAGTTCAAAAGTTAGGCTGTTGATTTCAAATCTGTAAGAAATGATCGATCCCCTTTTAAAGACAAAAATCCACAAAATAAATCATGGGATACTTTTCTTAGTCAATATAATAGGTTGATTTACAATTTGACTTTAGTCCAACTCTACCTTGTCTATACGGAAGATCATTGGGTTCACTTGTCTGACCTAGCTTTTCTGTGTAGACGCTAATTCGTGGTTCACAAATCTCTTTATTTGCTTACCTGTGAATTTGCCTTTCTTATATTGTTTGCTTGCTTTCCTGATTCCATTTAAATTTTTCCCCTCTTTCTTTCTATTGCAAATATTATTAATTCTGTTCGCTGAAGAGTTGTGTTATTTATTTTGCATTCGAACCCTGACCTCTATTTAACAAGTTAGACTCTGTTTGAAATATACATATTCTTTTCTGGTGTAATTATGACTTATTTACTGAAACAAAAATGCGATACAGGTCTTGTTATGCAGAAATGTTTTTGACATTGCTCTGTAGGTTTATATAGTGATTTTCCAAGCATAGTTTAGATGTGGCACACGGCCGAATTTAGGGAACACCCAGCGAGAATCGAACTCACTACTCAGTCGTTATTGTTCTAGCGAGGTGACCCCTTGTAGGTTTATATAATTACCCAAGTAGAGATAATGGTACTATTTAAAAGGAAAAGGCCAAAATAATTTCCCAATATGAAATCAGCACTGGATTCATTTCGTAAAAAACTGAAACATATTTAATATAAGGAACATTTATTTATGTTTTCTGTTGAAATAGATAGCAAATTTCTAATTCATGAAATTTCCACTCAGACAGCTTTCACTGAAGAACTGCTATTTAGAGTATAATTGATTCCCGCGTGAAATATCTCCCCACCTCTTGACTGTTACGATTTAAGTCTCTTCAGGTCAAATGGCAATCCATATATATCCTCCTTGTCGTCCTATTTTTTATTTCTTACCAATTTGCCTTACATCTATATCATGCTTAACATAATCAGTTTAACAGTAACCCCCCTACGCTGAGAAACTCCCGATTCTTTTATTTTTTAAGCAATTCACCCCAAGCAAGGAGGGAGTGCCACTAGCACGCAAGGGGTTACAGAGAGTGTGAGAAAGATTAAAGAGGCGTGATAGGATGAAGATAAAGACGGTGAATAGATCAAAGCATCTGGAGACGTTGATTGACATTGTATTTGAATATTTGGAGATTATAGCTGTCAAGTAAGAAAGTAAGAGGAAAGAAGATACACAGACGGGAAGTGCGAGACATGAGGCTATTGGGGTAAAAGAGACGGCTACTTTTAACTGTTTCGACAGTGAAAGGGTGGGACTGAGATGCCAAACTAGTAGCATGTTTAAATTCATGCAGTTTGGGAACCAGCTCGTCGGAGCAGTTACCGCGAAAGTATTTGTAGAAAAGACAGCGGCAAGCGACGGCACGTCTGTGAGAGAGCGAATGCAAACGAGATGCCAGATCAGGGCCAATCATACTGCATATCCGTCTCTGGATTTTGTCGAGGACCTTAAAATGAACGGCGGAGGAACCAGACTATATATGGCAGTAATATTCCATTCAAGGGCCAATGGTTGATTTATAGATTTGAAAGATGAACTCGGGCGAGTAAAACTTTCTAGCGCGACACAGAGAACTTTCCTTACAGTAGATGAAGCTACAGATCAGCGGACAGTGTGAGACCAAGCAGTCGCACAGAGTTGCTCACGTGATTGTTCTTTAATATAAAAAGCAATTCCACGGAATACTTTAAATGATGTCATCTTAATGAAATTATAATCTAAATTCATATTTCCACAGTACTACTTCCGATAAATTAGTGCAACGGAACTTCGTAATTAATAAAAAGTTCACTGTATATCAGAAGGACGAGTTTTTAATTCCCAAATATCAAAAATCAATACATTTATTTCTTTCTGTCGTTAAACGTTAATTTTTAGTAAACACTTGTGTTTGAATTTCTCGTCGGAGCAGTCACCTTGAAAGTATTTGTAGAAAAGACAGAGTGAAGCGACTACACATCTGTGAGAGAGCGACTGTAAACGAGATGCCATATCAGGGCCAACCACATTGCATAACGGTCTTCCGTGTGTAACAGCAAAATTGTACAAATCGTCGTCTAACAGCATAATTCTCCATCCCACAAAAGGTTTAATAACTTAAAAAAAAAAAACCCAAAAAAAACCACTAAACTAATTGAGGTTTACGGATAAAACATTTAGCCATCTAGACACCATTTGTCGTAGGAATCATTGAAAAATCCTTTGAGTTAATAAGCTAGAGAACAGGTTAAAATTGTTTTTTTTCAGCCCGAATGTCTTCCCTACTGAGCAATGGTAAAAGAAAAAAAGACCATTCAAGGACCATCAATAGAACGGTGAATATATTTAAAAAAGAGGGAAAAGTTATAAATGAAAACTGGATCAGGAGGGCACTACACAAAGAGGGATCATCATTTCAACTTAGAGCTAATGATATCAATTAGAAAAGATCCAACTCAATCTAAAAGACGTTTGGTACGTCAGAGAGGAGTTTCAGCTGTGACAATCCAAAGAGCAGTGAAAAAAGACTTGGAAATGAAATCTTGTGTGAAACCTGTGTGACACCCTATTAATCCAATGCAGAAAGTTAGAAGGTTAGATAGGGCAAAGATCATCTTGGAAAATGATCCTGGATATATATATATATACGGTCATTCGCAAAAATAAGTGTATCCCTAAGATAATATATATTTTTAAAAATTCTTTTTTTACCAGATAATCAACAAGTCGTAAACTATATATTCATTAAGAAAAACTTTAAAAATTTTTTTAAATATTAAAGGAATTACAACCACTTTGAATTCTTTTAGCAAGCTGGAATAAAAATATTAATTAAAATTTAAGATGTTAAAAAGTAAGTGGACCCTTAAATTTAATATTTGGTAAATCTTTTTGAGGTCAGGATGTTGACCACTTTTTCCAAAAGTTTCTGGTAGAATTGAGCACCAATTTTTGATCATTCTTCTTAGCAAAACTCCTGGAATTCTTCAATATGGATTTCTTGCATGTACGACATTCTTTAACTTAAACGACAGGTTTTAATTGGGTTTAAACCAAGAATTTAACTCGGCCATTCCAAGACTTGAAATTCCTTTTTTTCTAACCAGTTCTTTTATGAAATTGCTTTGATGTTTTCGGTCCTTGTCCTGTTGGAAGATCCAGAAGCGATCAAAATCCAACCATCAAACCGAAGGCAAGACACTTTCGTTCAAAATTGCTTGTTATCTTTGAGAATCAATGCGTACTACTTTGCATGTTCCAGCTGCAGGAAAGAACCCCCACCCAAATCTTAATACTGCCATCGTCATGTTTAATTGTTGGCACCAAATTCTCTTTAAAAGTCGTATTACAAGCTCGCCAAACATACCACCTATCATTCCTCCCCAAAAGTTCTAGTTTAGTTTCATTGGACCATAAAGACATTTTTGCCTGAACGTTTCTAGCTTATTAAAATGAGCTCTAGCATAGTTGAGCCGAGGTTGTGTTTTTCGTAAGCAGCGACTTTTATCTAGGAATTCTGCCATGAAGACCGACGTCATTCAGATTTCGTCGAACTGTAGACATATGCACCTTGATTCTGATATTGGCCAAGGAGCACTTGAGAACTGCAGAAGTCACAGAAGGATTCGTCTGTACTTGCCGAACTAGACGTCTTCTTGCTCTTACATTTATTTTTCGAGGACGGTTAGTTCTTGATCCAGATGCCGACATTGCAAAAATCTTCCATTCATAAATAATTTTTCGCACAATGAACACGTGCATTCCAAATCGTTTTGATTGCTTTTTGTAGCCTTCTCCATCATTATAGGCTTCAACTTTGCAATTTTGTAAGCTCCAGGAAGTTCTATTGATCTTCGCATATATTTTTTTTTTAAATTTACTCTCTAGCTGCACCCTTTTGCATACAGAACGAGTTATACCGGTTGACACGACTTACAGAAAAAGAACACGTGCCTTTTTGATTTTTACACGTGAACAAAAAAATTATTTTCACTGACAACCATTAAAAAACTAAGATACGGAATGTAAATGTAAAGTTTCGTTTAATTTTTGCTTATCATAATTTTAATTTATTATTAATAATATTAGTGATAAAAAAATTTTTTATTGATATTTTTTTTTTTTAAAGTCGTTGTCATTCGTTTAATAATTTTTTTCCCCAATTAATATTAGGTAGGTGCAAAAATAATGTCGTTTTCTCACATAGTAACATATGCGAGAAAACGACATTATTTTTGCACCAACCTAATAGATTGGTGGCTAAGTCTCATAATTTCACAATTGAAATTGCTAGTTGTAACCATAAGTTCTATGCAAATTGTTTCTTCACCTGCAGTGTTTCCTTGTAGAACTCTCTTCCGGCTTCCCTGTCAATATTATTAGGTTCGTGCAAAAATAATGTCGTTTTCTCACATAGTAACATATGTGAGAAAACGACATTGTTTTTGCACCAACCTAATAGATTGGTGGCTAAGTCTCATAATTTCACAATTGAAATTGCTAGTTGTAACCATAAGTTCTATGCAAATTGTTTCTTCATCTGCAGTGTTTCCTTGTAGAACTCTCTTCCGGCTTCCCTGTCAATATTATTAGGTTGGTGCAAAAATAATGTCGTTTTCTCACATAGTAACACATGCGAGAAAACGACATTATATTTGCACCTACCTAATATATAATTTTATTCAGCTTTGTCGATTATGTGTTGATTTACTTTTGCTCTGCACTGTATGCATATCGAGAGAGTGAGAGAGATGGAGCAGCGCTGCACTGCATACATATAGAGAGAGTGTGAGAGAGATGAGAAGCGCTGCACTGTATACATAAAGAGAGAGAGAGGGTGAGATGAGAAGCACTACACTGTATACATATATATAGAGAGAGGGTGAGATGGAGAAGCACTATACTATATTCATATAGAGAGAGTGAGAGAGTTGGAGAAGCACTATACTATATTCATATAGATAGAGAGAGATGGAAAAGCGCTGTACTGTATACATATATTGAGAGTGAGAGAGATAGAGAAGTGCTGCACTGTATACATATAGAGAGAGTGAGAGAGAGGGAGAAGCACTGTACTGTATACGTATAGACAGAGTGAGAGAGATGGAGACGGGTTGTAGTGTATACATATCTAGAGAGTGAAAGATATGGAGAAGCGGTGCACTGTATACATATAGCGAGAGTGAGAGAGATTCAGAAGCCCTGCAATGTATACCTAAGAGAGAGTGAAAGAGATGGACTGTATAGCTAAGAGAGAGTGAAAGCCCTGCACTATATACATATACTGAGAGAGTGGGAGGGATTCAGAAGCGCTGCAATGTATACCTAAGAGAGAGTGAAAGAGATGGACTGTATACCTAAGAGAGAGTGAAAGCCCTGCACTGTATACATATACTGAGAGAGTAAGAGAGATGATTAAGTGCTGTAATGTATACCTAAGAGAGAGTGAAAGAGATGGACTGTATAGGTAAGAGAGAGTGAAAGCCCTGCACTATATACATATACTGAGAGAGTGAGAGGGATTCAGAAGCGCTGCAATGTATACCTAAGAGAGAGTGAAAGAGATGGACTGTATACCTAAGAGAGAGTGAAAGCCCTGCACTGTATACATATACTGAGAGAGTAAGAGAGATGACGAAGTGCTGTAATGTATACCTCAAGAGAGAGTGAAAGAGATGGACTGTATACCTAAGAGAGAGTGAAAGCACTGCACTGTATACATATACTGAGAGAGTGAGAGAGATTCAGAAGCGCTGTAATGTATACCTAAGAGAGAGTGAAAGAGATGGACTGTATAGCTAAGAGAGAGTGAAAGCGCTGCACTGTATACATATACTGAGAGAGTAAGAGAGATGACGAAGCGCTGTAATGTATACCTAAGAGAGAGTGAAAGGGAATGGACTGTATACCTAAGAGAGAGTGAAAGCCCTACACTGTATACATATACTGAGAGAGTGAGAGAGATTCAGAAGCGCTGTAATGTATACCTAAGAGAGAGTGAAAGAGATGGACTGTATAGCTAAGAGAGAGTGAAAGCGCTGCACTGTATAGATGTATTGAGAGAGTGAGAGAGATGGAGAATCGCTGCACTGTATAGATGTATTGGGAGAGTGAGAGAGATGGAGAATCGCTGCACTGTATACATATAGAGAAAGTGAGAGAGATGACGAATATAATCGGAGATTGAGGTATTATATTTATCAGGCGTAAAATGATATAAGGCAATTAGTGAATTACCTTCGAATTTCGGCTAAAACCGATTCTATGTTCGGTCATATTGACGAAACTTTTCACTGACCCGTTATTTGACGCAGAGTTTATGATCCCTAATTCAAACCACTATTCCATAAATACCTTCACACCTATAGGCAGCTTTGACCCAGACTCTTCCCCACGTAAATGAAAATGAATGGGTGTAACATAGTTGAACGCATCGTGTTATATATCGCGTTATATGTAAGACAATTTGATCGATGATGACTTGACTTTCAACATTTTAATATAATGGTTTCCAATATGTGGATATTTTTGTATTCATAACGCTCTTCTAAATAAACGATATGACTAGAACGGATTGGTTGTTTGCTCAACAAAATTGATAATATTGAGGTGGGGTGGGGGTAGTGTTTGTCTACTTGTAAACATTTCTTCTTTCAAAACATCAAAACACCAAATATGCAATGTGTTCTCTTAAAGAAATTGCCCGAAAAACGAAACACCAATGTCAGCCATTTTGAATGAAGAGATTTTAAATCTGCATTAATAAAACAACTTGATGCACAAAAATAAAAATTAAGTGCCGAAATCCGTGGAATCAAAATATATGCCAACGTTGTAAAAATCGATGCTTATTCAAATTTAATTTTCTTTACCGCGAGAAATACTTAGCCAAAGAAATAAGCAAAGCGAGCCGAATGATGGCGTAACCATAAATTTAGCGAGCAACGATCGGAAAATGCCGAGGTCTTCTCTTTGTTGTTTCAAAAGTAATCGATGCTAAAATATACCGTGTTCTTTAATCCGTTATTGGTTATATCACTATATACGTAATATGGAAAAGTATTAGAAGAAATGGAAATTTTGATATATTTGTTTAATAATTCATAAATGCATGATGCCCGGTTAATAGTTTTCAATTTTTTTCTGTCTTTTGGGGCAGATTGCTAATCCCCGTTGCTCAGGCACTTCTGTGTTTCATTCCAAAGAACACAGCGAAGCTCTATTGGAAGGAATGGAAATTTGTGTGTGTTTAACACATAAATTATTGCTGGTTAATAGTTTCCAGGTTTTCCTGTATGATGGGGCAAATCGTTAATCTCTAGTTCAGAAATCACAGAGCAAAGCTAGGTTCTTAGCAATGGAAATGTTCATAATGCATAGATAGTTAATGACTGGCGAATATTTTCCATTTTTGCCGTCTCCTAGGATTATTATCTAATTCTTGTTACATTCCCATGATCAAGCATATCTACCCATCACGCATATCCTACCAAATATTGGAAAATATACTTATTACCCAATAAAACTCTAGGAATAGTAAATCTAACTTTTAACTTCCTGTGATCCAGTACTTGTAAAAATCATAGCGTAAATAAACTTGATCAGTTATGAGTAAAAACCATTGACTGGGTTTGTAAACAATAATGATTACTCATATTTTGTTTAATTATTGAATTGTAAGTCACTTTTTACAAATATCTTCTCGTTTTTAAAACAATTTCTACACCACGAAAAACATACGAGCGAGTTATATAAACCAGGTGAATTTTAGCAGCAGTAACAATATAGCGCTCATTGGCAGGCTTCTTGAAAGTACACGGTCAAATAAAATAACGTAAATAGGAAATTTTCACATTAAGTAGTCATATACATCTTTTCACTCGAACAGAATTCATTTCTTTCGTTTTGTTAAAAGGAAAACAAAACATTTTCGCTGGACTTTGATTGCGAGTAACTCTGTAACTTGTTAGCAATTTGAAAGAAAACAAATTACTTTTATACTCAATAATAAAACTATATAAATTTGAATAGCTGCTTGTAGATTAATTCTTTTCTTCGATTTTTGCACACTTTTTCGTCTACATATGTACCTATATACCGATACCCACTGCTGCCTGTACGTCTCTATTTCATGCTTCTTACCACTTACCACATTTAGAAAAATAACTGCGATGTACATTCGTCATAATTCGTATTTACTCTACAGATTTGACATCCAATTACAGGAAGATTCTGGAAAGGATCAATTCCAGAGAGTAATAAGTCATGTTTTTAGCATTAGTATTACTATTTAAATCCTATCTGGGAGAGAAGAAGCGGTAGATTCATATCTTCTACCAAAGTTATTTGTGCGTAAGTGAATATAACAAACCCAACTGGAATTGGAACTGCTGCTCGATTAACGATTCCGAGCCATTTTCAATTATACCACCCGCATATCCAAGCTTACCACATCTAATATTCCTAAGGAGGTCACCCAAGTAGGTACTGACCAGGCTCGACGTTGCTTAACTTGGTGTGGCTGTAAGCTATCAAATGGTTCAAGAAGGAAACAGTGTGCAGTTGGCGGTGGTGGCGATGATTGTGGTGTTGAATAAAGCCTGATAAAATCTGCTGTGGTTGCTATAGAGATACAGACGAAGTGAGTCCCATAAATCTTTCCCCTCGTCCGGCTAAATGCCCACAGACGTCCGCTAGCTATTCGATATTGACCAGGGCTTGAGAAATCAGAATCAATAATAAGATAAAGATAGCTAGTGGGTGTCGAGGGAGACAAAGGTTGGTGCAGAGAAGCGTGTGTCTTTGATTGAAGGAAGGAATCAGAAGGGTTCACTAATAAATCTATGAGAAGCAAGAAAATATGAGACAAAATGAGAGAAAGAGAAGATGAGGATGAAGACGACAAAGAAGATCAAAAAAAAAAAAAGTAAGGGAAAGGGTGAGTTAAGAAAAGAAGAGGAAGAAGAGTAGACATAACACAAGTAACAAAAGAAAGGAAGGTAGTGAAAGAAAATTGCGAGGAAGAAGGCAGAGAAGTATTAGGTTGGTGCAAAAATAATGACGTAATAATGACGTTTTTGACGTTAAAAATACATAAAAAAACGACATTATTACGTCATTATTTTTGCACCAACCTAATAGAAATACAAGGAAATAGAAGAACGAAGAGAGAAAAAAAAAGAGTAGGGAGGAGAACGTGAACTTGGAGAAGGTATGGCTGAAATTAAAAGAAAAGAAAGAAAACGTAGGAAGAAAAAAAAGTAAGAGGATGAAGAAGAAATAGACAAAGAGATAATTTGTGGAAAGAAGAAAAACGTAAAAAATAAATGTAGAAAGAACAGCAAGAAGAGAAAGAAGAAAGAAAAATATAAAGTAAAAAAAATTAAATAAGAAAGAAAGAAAGGAAGGAAGGAAACAGTAAATTTGAAAGGTGAAGGAGAATGAAAAAATGAGCAAGAATAAAAAGAAAATAAGAGGAGGCAAGTGAAAAAGAAGTACAAAAAAGAAGAGCTAAAAACAAAAGGAAGATAGATATGTAAGTGGTAAGCTGAAGAGAGAAGAAAATAGTTTTAAAAAATAGTAGATTTTTAAAATAAATGGAGAAAAAAATGCAATAAAAGAATGAAGAAGAAAAATAATAAAGGGAATGAAAGATTTAAAAATAAGAAAGAAAGAAAGAATGAAAGAAATGCACCGACTGTGTAGTACGGATCATGTCCTAGAGTCTGGTCTTGAAAGAAAGAAAGAAAGAAAGAAAGAAAGAAAGAAAGAAAGAAAGAAAGAAAGGTGAAGACGTACGCTAAAGGTTATGTAGGCAGGAGAAGAAGAAAATAAAAAGAGTCAGATTAAAATATAGAAAGAGAAAAGAAATGAAAAAATAAAAAAGGAAGGGGGAAGGAAAAGAAAGAAAGAAAGAAAGAAAGAAAGAAAGAAAGGGGAAGAAGACGCAAGGATAAGGTTATTTAAGCAGGAGAAGAAGAAAATAAAAAGAAGCAGATTAAAATATAAAAAGAGAAAAGAAATAAAAAAAATAAAAAAGAAGGGGGAAGGAAAAGAAAGAAAGAAAGAAAGAAAGAAAGAAAGAAAGAAAGGTGAAGACGTATGCTGAAGGTTTTTAGGCAGAAGAAGAAGAAAATAAAAAGAGTCAGATTAAAATATAAAAAGAGAAAATAAATGAAAAATAAAAAAGGAAGGGGGAAGGAAAAGAAAGAAAGAAAGAAAGAAAGAAAGAAAGGTGAAGAAGACGCAAGGATAAGGTTATTTAGGCAGAAGAAGAATAAAATAAAAAGAAGCAGATTAATGAAGTAGAAGGAGGAAGGAAAGGGTAAAAGAATAAAGAAGATGGAAGAAAGAGTTTGAGAAATAGAAAATAAGATTTAAAAAATAAGAATGAATGTAGATAAAAACAAGAAGAAAGTGAATTAGCCAGGGAACAAACTCAAAGCAGATGAGTTAGTTTACAAAATAAAAGAGGGCGGGGTAATATAAAAAAGGAAAGATTTAAGAATAAAATCATTAAGGAAAGAGAAAAAAAGATGAGAAAGAAAGAGGGTCAGAATTATTGAAGACAATCAAAGAGGCGAAAAAGAAGAAATAATTGAGAAAGAAACAGAAAACGAAAAAGAAAAAAAATATGAGCGATAAAGAGAGACAGAAAAATGATCGTATAGAACAGTAAGTAAACAATCAAATGGAAAAGGGAAGAAAAAATGAAAAATTTAGCTGGAAATCGAAAGAGAGTAGATGAGAGAAAATGAAAAAAAAATAATAGAAAATAAGAATCAGCAATATTATTGACTCTGACCAGGCATCTCGGCTTCAGAATCTTTCCCACCGCCGTAACGTAGCTTCCCTGTGCATTTTCTTTAAATATTTTTTGTAATTGTTCTAATGAGCTTTCATTGTTTTATTCCTCTCCCCCACAGAGAATGAATTGTAAATATGGGGACTAGCTTGTATTTTCATAGATACAAGAGTTATTATGGTGGATGTAGTAAGAAAGGTACGTATGAATTGGTTGTTTTGGTGTAAGGAATATTGTTCGTACGATTAGGTCAGTGTTTGCGGCTAACTTATTTATCGTTAAGACAAAAGAAGACTATCCTTTCCCCAATCCACCCTTTCGGCCATATGACACATTTCTGTGTATTTTACAGAATAAATATCGCTTTCCTCTTTCATACTTAAACTTTATGCATTTTGCGCAGATTGGCGGCAAAGTCACGTCCTTTTACAGTTTAAATGGCTTGAGCCAATCGTACGTTCAATGCTAAGTTTTTTTCTCTCGTAATTCTAGGTTGTGAAACTCTCTTGTAGTTACTTGCTTTCCAGTCAAATTTGATCTTCAAAAATTTAAACGTAGTGTCAAGCATTCATCTTCTGTCTCCTTAATTCTTGTTCTTTTATTGTTGTCTCTTAATGATGTTTTTTTCTAATATTATATCACTTTCAGTAAGTTATTTCGTCTTAGTCCTTTTATTGGCTTGCCTAAGTTTAAATTATTTTAAAAAATTGATGATAGGGATAACGTGATAAAAAGAAATACTGAAAAGAAAAAGAGAAAAGATTTAAGTGAGAGAAAAAGAAAAGTAAAACTTTTTAATAAATATTCAGTTGAGAACATTTAAACTTTTCCTTGTTTTGGATTTCCTAAGCGAAATTTGCCTCAATTTAAACATGGCGACGTCAACGTTCATATTGCAAAATATACCTGAAAAGACAAAAAGCAAAGTGAAATATCATAGAACGATCACTCTCCCATTTTAGTTTTCCTTCTTTTTCGACATTTTCTGCTTCGTCATGCTAAAATATTTGGTTAATTTACAAATTAAGACCTGCGCTCAGTTTTCAATTACATTTTTCTGAATACTTACATGTAAATGTACATGTTTTATTCAAAAAATGACTTGATAAACTTGATAAAATTTACCGTTTCGGAGTTATCGGTAGTAAAAGTTCGGATTCATTCGCGTCGCGGCGTTCTTTGCATACATTTATTGCAAAACAGCTATGAGTGGAAGATTCACATATCTTGATTATTGCGCAGTAACTGAGACAAGTTGAGACGAGTAAGATCAGTAAAAACAAGACCGTTAACACCGTTAGCTTTCCGCGGCAAATTATTAGAGAAATGCGATGGGAAGTAATGGAGAGAAGGTAGAAGAAAGAAACGAGTGAGCAGAGGAGAAGAGAAGATAAACAAATGAGCTGAGAATAGAAAAGTAAAACGTATGAATGAATAGTAAGAAAGAGAAAATGACGAAAAAGTATAGGGGAAAAAAAAAAGAAAAAAAGAAAAAGGCAGCTCCAAGGGATCCATAGAAAATGAAGGAAAGAAAGAAATGAAATCTGGAGAAGAAAAGTAACCAAAGAAAAGATAAAGAAAGAAATGTAAAAATCTAGATTACGGAAACATTGTTCAAAGAAATAGAAAAGAAAAAAAAAAGAAATAACACAACAATGGTGGCTGGGGAAGAGGAAAAAAAAAACTGAAGAGGAAGAAGGTAAAGAAGAAGGAGAGGATGAAAAAAAAAAACAAAGAGAAAAAGAAAGAAAGACGAAGAAGAAATGGTTATTTTTTTTTTTACAGTTTATCAAAACTTTTGCAGGTTATTTAAAAACCAGAAAATAGTTTTAGATACACTACAGTTTAAACGTTTGAGGCCACTTCCAGTAATTTTTAAATTGTCACAAAACGTTTTGTACTTTACATAAAAAAAAATATGATACATGGTTAAAAAAAAAAGTGATTTTTCATTAGAAGCTTTATTATAACAAAAAAGAAAAAAATTATTATTAAATTTTTCTCTCGTCAAAATATCCTCATTTAATCGTGATTAGCACAAAGTTTTGTCATTCGTGACAAAAGAGTCTCAAAATATAAGTTTGATAATTGATTCCATTCTTTTTTCAATGACTCTAAGAGCTCTTTAACATTTTTTTTTTCACTCTTCTCTCAAGTTCATTCCATGCTAATTCTGGGAGTGGCTACAATCTTTTGAACTGTCGTGTAGATAGATTATTTGGAGATAATGATTTACGATAAATTTCCTACTAATTAACCCACAGGTGTTGGAATAGAAGTGGATTCATAACAATCTCAAGGGTATTTGCATATCGGGGAATATAACGAACACGACGGGAGCTAGAACTCCGATTAAAAATTCTGAGCCGTTATCTATTCGACCACCTGTATATCCAAGTTTAGAGGACCTGGTATTTTCAAGCGGTCTTACATCTAGGTACTGAGCAGAATCGACGTTGCTTAACTTGTAGATAGGGCGAGTACCGGTGTTTCAACATGATATGGTCGTAAGCCTAGAAGAAAAAGACGAAAAAAAAAAAACGATAATCATGAATAATAAAAGTAACAACAGACATACTAACAAGTAAAAAGAGAAAGCGGATAAATTAGAGAACAAAATATGTAAAGGTAAAGAATAGCGAATAAAAAGAATGAAAGAAAGAAAATGAAGAAAAGAAAAGGGCCGGAGAAGGAGCAAGAAGAAAGAAAGACGGAGAGAAAGAATGAATGAATGAATGAATGAATGGAAGAATGAAAGAAAGGAATAAACAAAATAGGGAAAAGTAAAATTAATTAGGTGAGCAGCAAGAAGAAGAAGAAGAAGGAAGAGAAGAAGAAGGATGAGGATGAGGTGGAGGAGGAGGAGAAGGGGAGAAGAAATAGGAGGAGGGGAGAAGAAGAATGAGGAGGAGAAGGAGGAGGGGGGGAGAGGAGGAGGGGGAGAAGTAGAAGAAGAAGACGAAGAAGGAGGAGGAGGAGGAGAAGAAAATGAAGGAGGAGACGGAGAAGGTGGAGGAGGAGGAGAAGAAGAAGGAGGGGGAAGAAGAGGAGAAGAAGAAGAAGAAGAAGAAGAAGAAGAAGAAGAAGAAAAAAGGAAGGAGGAGAAGAATAATAATAATAAGAAGAATAATAAGAAGAAGAATAAGAAGAAGAAGAAGAAGAAGAAGAAGAAGAAGAAGAAGAAAAAAAGGAAGAAGAAGAAGAAGAAGAAGAAGAAGAAGAAGAAGAAACGGAAAGAAGGAATGTTGGAGTAACGGAAATTAAGAAACCAAGAAGGAAAAACATAATACTGGAACGATGGAAATAAGGAAAGAAAACAAGGAATAAAAGTAAGAAGTAAAATAAATGAAGGAGAGAAAAGAAGAAATAAAGAGAATTGAAATGAGAAAAAAAAAAACGAGAAAAAGTTCATAAATGTAATGAATGAAATCAATTTAGATTAGCAACTTTCTAAGTAGCAGTTAAATAGATCAAGCAAGAGGCCATCATTTATAAGGACACTTCATAAAGCAGGAGGCTAAACAAATCCTAACATTGAAGACTAGAGAAATAGTAGTGAATAGGATGTAAACTATAATTAGCTAACAATTTTCTATTCACAATCTGTTTCTCTAGTAGTTTCATCTTCAAGGTTGATTAGTTTAGCCTCCAGCTGTATCAACTGCTATTTATCTGGTGGACATTTGCATATAAATACAACAGTCCCAACAAGAAAAACTTAGTCATGATTGAGACTTGCTGGAATCTGTTCCAGTAAGACTGTCGAACTCTCTGTCTTCGGGCAGAGAGGAACCCGGACGAGGCACAGCCAAAGGGCAGGGTCTCGTTCGGGGAAGATGACCAACCCGATTCTGTTTTTACAGTTTCAACGAACATTTTTTGGCTGAGCCTACGGACTCGGAAAGCCCACGTAAAACTCGGCCTTGTTCCACATCTTTCCCTCATTGGGGGCACGTAAATATTGACTTAGTCATGATGGAGAAGGACCAGAAATTTCATAGAAATAATGCAAACTACACTGATACTTAAAAGAACTTTTAAGAACAAGAGGCAATATTCAAGTTAATAAAACAAATTGAAACAGGCAGCTGTGTATAAAATTAAAATACACATTATATTCAGTTCCAGCTCAACGCAAAATCTACAAGAACGACAGGATGTCACTCTGAGTAATTATTTATCAATTTCTCATGTCAGTGATAATTACTTGTTGGGACGGATCTTTTCTACAAATAACATACGATAGATTATAGTCGATTAAATAGTACAATCAGCAAGCCGCCATTCTTGACCTAATATATTCTTGGTAAAATTAGCAGAGTAAATACTCATTGCAGTATTGAATTTAGACATTAGTTATCACACAAGGCTAGGGAATCAAGTCTAGCAGAGTAAATACTCATTGCAGTATTGAATTTAGATAATAGTTATCACACAAGACTAGTGAAACAAGTCTAGCAGAGTAAATACTCATTGCAGTATTGAATTTAGATATTAGTTATCACACAAGGCTAGGGAATCAAGTCTAGCAGAGTAAATACTCATTGCAGTATTGAATTTAGATAATAGTTATCCCATAAGGCTAGTCTACCCTACTGCTTTAAACATAGCCGGGAGACGAAGAGATAGATACAGGCCTCCACCACAGGGTGGCTTATAGCCATATCAGGTTGAAACAACGGTTCGCGTACGATTCGCCGAAGTTAAGCAACGTCGATCCTGGTCCGTCTCTAGATGGGTGAAAGCTTGGGAATACCAGGTGCTGCAAACTTGGATGTGCGAGTGGTGTAATGGATAATGGCTGGCAATTATTAATCAGAGAGCCGAATAATGGGCGACTAGTCAGGAAATGGCACGCAAAGAAGCAGTGTTCTATATGAATTTTCCCCCACTATTCAATTTCTGGATGCTGGAAACACTTTCCATAGAAATACAACGAAATCTTACGGACACGTCAAGTCGGGACACTACGTCCCGTGCGGAAGGGTTAATCTATTTCAGCTTATTTATTATCTCTCAATCTATCTATTAATCTATCGATCTGGCTTACGGCCACATCGCGTCAAAACACCGGTTCCCCTACGGGTGTGTTAATCTATTTCACCTTCTTCATTATCAAACTATCAATCTATCTATCAATCTATGTGTCATACGGCCGTATCACGTCGAAACATCGGTTCCCGTTCGGATGTATTAATCTATTTCAGCTTCTTCATTATCGAACTATCAATGTATATATCAGTCTATCTAGCTAGCTTAGCGCCACATCACGTCAAAACACTTCTTCCCGTACGGATGTATTAATCTATTCCAGCTTCTTCATTATTGAACTATCAGTCTTTCTGGCATACGGCCGCATCACGTCGAAACATTGGTTCCCATATGGATGTATTTATCTATTTCAGCTTCTTCATCATCAAACTATAAATCTATCTATCACTTATCTATCTAGCTTACGGCCACATCTCGTCAAAACACTTCTTCCCGTACGGTTGTATTAATCTATTCCAGCTTCTTCATTATCGCACTATCAATCTGTCTATCTGGCTTACGGCCGCATCACGTCGAAACATTGTTTCCCGTATGGATGTATTAAGATATTAGGTTGGTGCAAAAATAATGTCGTTTTCTCACATATGTTACTATGTGAGAAAACGACATTATTTTTGCACCGACCTAATATTTCAGCTTTTTCGTTATCGAACTATCAATCTATCAAACTATCTATCTGGCTTACGGCCACATCACGTCGAAACATTGGTCCCCGTAAGGACGTGTTAATCAATTTCAGCTTCTTCATTATCGAACTTTCAATCTATCAGTCTGTCTATATTGTTTACGGGCACATCACGTCAAAACACCGGTTCCCGTGCGGATATGTTAATCTATTCCAGCTTCTTCATTATCTATCAATCTATCTATCTGGCATACGGCCATATCACGTCGAAACATTGGTTCCTGTATGGATGTTTTAAGCTATTTCAGCTTTTTCATTATCAAACTATCAATCTATCTATCAATCTATCTATCAATCTATCTATCTGGCTTACGGCCACATCACGTAGAAACATTGATTCCCGTATGGATGTATTAATCTATTTCAGCTTTTTCATTATCGAAATGTCAATCTATCGATCAATCTATCTATCAAACTATCTATCTGGCTTACGGCCACATCACGTCGAAACATTGGTTCCCGTAAGGACGTGTTAATCAATTTCAGCTTCTTCATTATCGAACTATCAATCTATCAGTCTATCTATCTTGTTTACGGGCACATCACGTCAAAACACCGGTTCCCGTGCGGATATGTTAATCTATTCCAGCTTCTTCATTATCTATCAATCTATCTATCTGGCATACGGCCATATCACGTCGAAACATTGGTTCCCGTATGGATCTATTAAGCTATTTCAGCTTTTACATTATCGAAATGTCAATCTATCTATCAATTTATCTATCTGGCTTACGGTCACATCACGTCGAAACGCCGGTTCTCGTGCGGATGTGTTAATCTATTTCAGCTTCTTCATTATCTATCTCTTTGACTTACAGCTGCATCACTTTGACATACCGATTCTCGTACGATCACCAAAGTTAAGCAACGACAGATACGTAATGCCTAGGAATTGGTAATCAGCGAGCCGAGTTACAATTACTGTCGGGTTCGTTATATTGACTTACGCTAAAATAATCTATAATATATAATCTAATATGAATCCAACTCTTTCCCCCAACTATGGGTTAATTAGTAAGATTTGTATCACAAAACTATTATTATCCCCCCAAAATCTCATAAATATGAAAATATATCTGGCTTTATATAATATGCAAAAGGTTGATAAACCGTAAAAAAAGAATCTCTTAATCAATTTCAAAAAGGCTCTCATAAGAAAGTGAACGTCACTAAATCTCTAAACATTTAATGTGGCTCGACATCCAAATTTTCATCGACCAGGTAATGACTATTGGCACACACGTCTTCATTCTCGTTCATGGCAGTGTGCACTGGAAATAGGAGAGGACCAACTGCATGTTCACAAGTCATCGAAGATTTTTTTTCTTCTTACCATCAGCATGGCTGATGCTAAACTCCAGGAGTGCAATACAGTACGCCTTCTTGGCCTCATGTTTTCTACTGGCATGAAGTGAAGCGACTATATCGAATCAATTGCTTCATCTACAGCAAGGAAAGTTGGTTCACTATATTGTGCCAGAACGTTTTGTCTTTCTCATCAGAATCCACCTTGTACATTTATAAATCTACCATTCGTCCGTGCATTGAATACTGTTGCCATTATTTCGAGATTCTAAAGTATCTATCTATCTATCTATCTGTCTATCTATCTATCTATCTATCTGTGTATGCGTATGACTTTATATATATATATACATAAATATGTGTGTGGTGGGGCTAGTTCATTTTCGTAATATTTAATATTTGATAGATATAGGAATCTACACTACATGATGACTGCGATTTTAAGCCTCAGTACGATCTTCTGGTCAAGATTTATTTAAGCGAAGAACTTAATGTCACCATGCAGTGTCCATTTGTCTTTTCCTAACATCTATCTATCTATCTATCTATCTATCTATCTATCTAGAGAGAGAGAGAGAGAGAGAGAGAGAGAGAGATGTTAATTTTAAATGAAATCCTAAGTGTACCGTTAAGTAAGTTGGTTCACTGTATCGTGCCAAGAAATTCTTCTCATCAGAATTCACCTTGTACATTTATAAATCTACCATTCATCTGTCCATTAAATACTGTTGCCATATCTTGCAATTCTTGACAAACTTCAAAGAACGGTCTGTAATATAATCGTCCTGACCAAGCCCCTCGACTTCAGCTACTTTCTCATCCAAGTGACGTGGCTTCCATCTGTCTTTTCCACAAATGTTTTCATGCCAACTACTCTGATGAGCTTTTTTTTATCTTGTACCCGGACTACACGAATTTGAGAGTGCTACTCGAGGTCCGGTGGAGTAATGGATTGCGGCTCGGATTGAGACATCGGAGAGCCGAGTTCGAATTCCAGTCGAATCCATTACATTCACTTAGCTGCTAATATTCTTGGGAAAGGTAAGAATCCATTTCTTCTCCTCCAGATAAAGATAAAATAGCTGGATAGACTTGGTTCTATTGCCTTAGGGGCAACCGGTCTAAGGAAAATTCAAACCAGCCTGGAGAGAGTTGGTCTCCGTCAGGCTGTCTTGACCAGTACGCACGACTTTTACTCTAACAGTTTCGTTGCTCGCACTTCCCATCTGTGGAACGCCTTTCCGATTTCTTGCTTCCCTGACAACAACAGTCTCCATAAATTTAAATGCAACGTCAATCGCCATATTTTGTCTACTTGAATCCCGTTCCTTTTTTTGTCCTTTTCCTCCATCCTCGCCATTCTCAGTCTTCTTTCGCTTTCACTCCCTGTAATCCCCCTCCGGTTCTAGTGACATTACCACCTTGCATAGCGTAAAATGATTAATAAAAAATATGAAGAACAAACCTCACATTCTGAACAACGAATGCGAACAGAGTTTTTGTTGTATTGCTCGTATAAACTCGAAGTTCTGATTAATAATATTCCAAAAAAAAACAAAAAAAAAACACTGGGAACAAAAGATTAGTGAAGAAACTGTTGAATGGATAAATGATATAATAATAGAAAATACTGTAATTAGTGCAGCAATGCGTGAGACCCACTTTGCGACCCACTTTCTGACTACTTTCCAATGACATTCATCTCATAATGAATGGACGAGTCTCTGTTCAGTAGTTTAATGTAGCGGTGGTCATTCCTATTTCTACAGAACGGTTTCCAGTAGTATATGTAGATGTTTGTTTTCAGGTCTTTGCGTGCTCGGTCTAGTTAGGTACATAGATGACACAGATACCCTCTTCGAATTCTATCAACTCCTTGACCATGTGCAAATCCCGATATGTGACTGGCGGAATGAACGAATGGCATCGGAACTACGCGAAGAACAAGTATGTCGTCCGCTAACGACGAACGGGAACTGACTACCGAGATACCAAATATGACTGACAAGATAGACGAGCGGAAATAATCAATATCCGATTTGTTGTCACTTGACCGCAGATGCTTTCTTTCATTTATTGGTTTTCTTCTTACTCTGCGATCAAGTGGGTGCAATTCTCTGGTTATAGAGCAGAAGCACTTCAGATCGAGATAAGGACACGTTCGTTTTTTCTACGTCGATATTCGATATTCTTGTCTTGTAATTAGGTCATTGTTTTTTTTTAGAATGGTAAGCTTTGCGTTAGTTTAATCTATTACAATTGGTTGCAAAATACAGGGTTATTAAAAAAGAATGAACAGATTTCATGGCGCAACGCTTCAGTTCTCAAGCATCGTCATGGAATGAGTCAGTGACCATTTGAAAGAGTAGTTTTCTAAGTTTTGAATGGCTGTCATTGGGGCGCTGTAGTTGCGTCGTATCTGCGGTAACGTTCAGTTGTTTGTTTACCCCCGAAATGCCGAGTCCTCAGCATAAGGCGTTCTGCGTTCTCGAGTTCGCGAGAACAAATACGACTGTCGAAGGCAATTCGACATTAATCCGCTTTCTCTTAAGGACATTCGACGGTAGTTTAGAGAGTTTCAAGAGAGTGTCTGTTTGTGCATAGGAAAAAGTCCATAATGACTAAGAGATTCAGAGGAACAAGTGGCCAGAATCCATGTTACGTTTGACTAGAGTCCACGGAAGTTCACAAATCGAGCTAGCCGGCCGTGAGCTTGCGATTTCTCAATTCACTATCTGGCATGTGCTAAGCAGACTTCTACATTTATAGATTCCGCTTCGTTTAAGCACTTACCATGACTTTGCCCGTTGTGCTCAGCCTGCTAGATCCCTAGACCTCACCGTGTGTAATTTTTTTTTTTTGTGGGGATACTTTTACAGATCGCGATTATGTTCCACCGCTACCACTGACCTCGATGACCTTAAACATCGAATAACAACAGCGATCAACTCAATGGGTCGTGATATGTTGATACGCGCCTGGGAGGAATTCCCTTATCGCATTGGTGTCACTTGTGCTGCAGCTGATGGCTACATTGAACACTTTTAAGACAGGAAATAAAATTTGATTGTGACTTGGCAGGAGTCTTCTATTGTTTTTCCTTATTAAAATATTGCTTAACGAAATTGGTTCATTCTTTTTTTAATAACCTTGTACTTAGTCACAATTATACTGTAAAATGATTCAAGAGTTGTGATTTCATCTTTCGTTAGGAAGAGTATAGTCAGCAGTAATTAATGTAAACTCACTGGAGAACATGGAAAAGGAGTTTCAGTACACAAAGTATTGGAGTCTGTAGCAAGTAAAATTTTACAGCATGAAATTTCTAGTGACACATACAATTGATTTGTACTCAGAGGTGTCTTCCTTCTAGAGTGGTCACCAAGCAAAGCTAAAGATTCCAGACTGTTCTACTATTTAATCCATAGGTGAGGGGAGGATTCATGCCTATCGAATGAGTATTTTGCGCGATCATTTTCAATTATTATTTAAATATTTTACAATAATTTATCTTTATTTTTATGATTCAATTTTAGAGAACATTTTTTTTTGCCTTCTATCAGTATGACTGATGCTAATATCCAGGTGACTGACTCATTCCACTCCCATGAATATGAAGAGGAAATATTATATAGAATGAAATGCTAATGTTGGTTCGCTGTGTCGCTAGCAATTTTTTTTATCACCGGAATCTTATACAGTCATACGTCCACCATTGTTCCATGCATAGAATATTGCTGTTACATCTGGACTGGAGTTTCTGTTGTGTGTTTACAGATTCTTGATGAAATTTAAAGAAGAATCTGCAATGTTATCGGTCATAATCTGGCATCTTGGCTTCACTCACTTAATACCATAGCTTCCCTGTGCCTCTTCTATAAATATTTTCATGGTAATTTTTCTGATGTGTTTTCCTGTAGCTAGATGTAGCCGTAAGTTCTATGTTAACAGTTTCTTCTCTCGCACTTATACAATATAAATGCAATGGCAATCCTTATCTTTTACTTAATTCCTGTTCTTTTATTGTTCCAACTCCTTAATGATGTTTTGTTTCTCTACAGGTGAGGCTGTGCCAGTGTTTTAGGGTCTTATGGCAATGCTCGCTAATGCAGGTGTAATACAGTAAGTGATGTCATGATGGAAAAAACTGTATTATTGTTGCCGGCGACAACGAAACCCCGTGGAATACATAGAACAGTTGCCACAGCTACAGTGCATATTTACCTGTTACGCCGTCCTGGGCATGCTGATAAACTACACTCTGCAGCAAGGCCTCTGAGCAGGAGATTCTGAGCAGCATAGAACCACATCTTAATTGCTGTTGTTCCCAGGTACACCCTGGCCGAGAGTGGTAGCACTTGTTAGGGCCCCAACTGTGGGCAAATAATTGACCCCCAAATAACGCCAAAACACTATGAAAGTATAAAAATACATTTTTATAATAAATATATTTTCATATTAACAACAATTTGTTTTTGAAAAAAAATAAAGAAAAAAAAGAAAATATTTCCAGCAATATATTCTTGTTAAAAATATAATACAAGCAATACAATTTAAAAAGAAATTACCAGCAA
>OZ010587.1:57000444-57035444 GCA_963932145.1 Acanthosepion lycidas | reverse complement strand
GTGTAATTGTTAGCAAGCTTTTCTCGCTAGAACAATTACGACTGAATAGGAAGTTCGATCCCGATTGGGTAACTCCATACTGCGATCTTGTACCACATCAAATATACGCTTAGAAAATCGCTATAATACACACCACATTCAGTCATCCTCTAACATGGGTGGCTCTTGGGCCTTGCAGTGGGTGCACTTTACTATAAAAAAATGTGCTCTTCTTACCATGAAGTGTATATTTATCTGAACAAGATTCTAATGGCAGACCTGAAAGACTTAAAAGACGAACTAAATTCGAGAAAGAAGCAAAAAAAAAAAAAATACGTAGAAGAAGAAACAAACATTTGGACGAGTCAAATTGACTCACACGTCAGTATTGAGTGCAGCGTCTGCACGCAACCGTAGACTCACGACCCACATGACCTGCGGACAAATAAAACTAAATTAAACACACTCAACCCGGTCCAAACCAGCCGCACAAATCAATATGTTTATTAAAACAGTTAATGGTGAAGAAAGTGGAGATGAGAAGGCAGTGAATATATCAAGTAAAACAACAACGACAACAAAAACAATAATAATAATAATAATAATAATAAGAAGAAGAAGAAGAAGAAGAAGAAGAAGAAGAAGAAGAATGTAAAAGAGAAGATGGAAGCATAAAAACAAGATAATGTTGGGGGCAAAAGATTTTCGAGGGAAAAAAAAACAGAAAAGAAATGAAGACTCTAAAAAGACAAGAAGACCTGCAGACGTAAGAGAAGAAAAAATAAAATGTTTTTCCGTACACAAGAGAAAAAGATGCGGAAGGAAAAGTAAGTCTGGAATAGGTAGACATTTAAAAGAAAGAAAAGGGGAGAGAAGAGGAAAGATTTGGAGGTAGTGGAGGATAACAAATGAAAAGTAAGAATTGGAAGGGAAGAGAGGTACGGGCAGAAGGAAGAACAAAATGAACATTAAAAGAGGCGGACAAATGACGAATAAAGAGGAAGTAGATATGAGAGAAGAGAAGCAGGGCAAAAACCTTAGGGGATATGCGATGAATAAAGAGGGAAACAAGATTGGAAGATCTGGGGAGAGTGGAAAATGAGATTGGAAGACATAAGAGATGTGAAAACAAATGGAAGACATGGGAAAAGGAAGACGAGAAATGTGTATGGGAAGATTATGGAAGAGAAGGAGGGGAAAAGAAGATTGGAAAATATGGAAGAAGAAGAAGAAGAAGAAGAAGAAGAAGAAGAAGAAGAAGAAATGATTGGAAAATTTCTCCTCTTCCTCCTTTTATATTTTCCAATCATTCCTCCCTTATTTAATCCATTCGTGTTCGTTTTCACAAGGAAAGCGAATAGAAAAAAATGGAAGAAGTGGAGAAAAGTGTATTGGAAAATAAGGCAAGCGCAGGAAGGGAAAAAAAGATTGAAAAATATGGAAGGAGGAGGAAGAGGAGGAGAGGGGGAACAAGGAGTAGGAGAAAAATGATTGAAATATACATGAAGAGGAAGAAGAAAAACGATTGTTAAGAAGTGACAGATGAGGAAACGAATGGCAGACATGTAAGGAGAAAGAGGAGAAAAGTGTATTGGAAGATAAAGGAAGCGGAGGAGGGGAAATAGACTGGAAGATATGGGAGGAGGATAATGATGATGATGGGGAGGAGGAGGAAGAGGAGAATATGATTGAAAGGTATAGGATGGGAAAGAGGAGAAAAGTGTATTGCCAGATAAGAGAAACTGAAGAGGGAATAAGATGTGAAGATATGGGAGGAGAAGAAGAAGAAGAAGAAGAAGAAAGAAGAAGAAGAAGAAGAAGAAGAAGAAGAAGAAGAAGAAGAAGAAGAAAATGATTGGAAATTATAAGAGGAAGAAGAGGAGAGAAAGTAAATTAGGAGACGTGTGAGACGAGGAAACGAATGGAAGAAATCGGGGAGGGAGAGGAGAAAAGTGTATTGGAAGATAAAGGAAGCGGAGAAAGGGAAAAAGACTGGAAGATACGGCAGGATGACGATGACGATGACGATGGCGATTACGACGATGATGATGATGATGATGATGATGATGATGATGATGATGATCATGATCATGATCATAATGACGATGATGATGATGATGATGATGATGAAGACGATAATGAGGACGATGATGATGATGATGATGATGATGATGATGATGATGATGATGTAGAGGAGGAGGAGAAGAATATGATTGAAAGATATAGGAGGAGGAAAAGGAGAAAAGTGTATTGGAAGATAAGGGAAACTGAAGAGCGGAAAAGACGTGAAGATATGGGATGATGATGATGAGGAGGAGGAGGAGGAAAAAGGAGGAGGAGGAGAAGGAGAAAAAAGAAAATGATTGAAAGATATAAGGGGAGGTAAAGGAGAAAAGTGTCTTCGACGATAAGGGACGAGGAAGAAAAGAAACTAATATTGAAAGATAAGGGAGGCGGTCAAAAAAAGTATGAGTAGAAGAATAGAGGGAAAAAAGTTTGAAAGTTATGGGATAAAGCTGAGGAGAACATTTTGAAGACGTTGGATTAGGACATAATGGCGGAAAATCTTGGCGTAGGAGAAGCAGCAAAGAAAGATTATGATAAGTTATGGTTGAAGAATAGAGAGAGAATGAACTGAAAATGCGGAAGAAATAGGAGCAGAAACGAAGACTGGAAGAGAAAAGTAAAGATGGATGAAGACGACTGTAAAATGTGAAATGGCGGAATACGAAAAGGAAGGAGAAAGAAAGTAAAGATTATTAATTGTGAGAGGAAGAATAAAAAAAAGTGAGTCGAGCGTATGAGACGCACAAATACGAAAAGATCAAAGATCTTTCGATGATGTCGAATGGGAAAAAATTAATAATAAAAAATAATAATTTACCTAGCTTCCCAACAATCACAAGTTTAACACCAGGTCACAGTTATCTTGGAAACGCTCTACCACGTGCGCAATTGTATAGTAACAGAAATTGTCCACTTCCTCGACATTTCCGTTTGTGGGATGCTTTAGGCATTACGGATTGACACTGGTCCCCAGTTTAAGTTCAGTGAGAAAGCTACAGCCCGAGGCGCAACCTTCTGGAACGGGACGTTGGTCAATATCCGCCTAGGGGACCAGAACGTCGAGAAAAGGTTAAATATATATTATATTTAGCATAGCAAATATTCAACAAGGTCGCAACTAGTGGGCAGTCACTGAGCATCGAACTCTCTACTCAGTGGTAATTTTCAGCCAGACTAACCATTAAACCATACCGAGACGATCCAAGGAAGCAGAATGCTTACGAATCGAAAAATATCGCTGAAAATGCAATGGTTGAAGTTGAAAAGAAAATGAGTTATTATAAAAAAAAAACGGATTGTACTATTAGGACATGAAAAAATATTTACTGTACTGAGAGCTAGAATATATATAAGTGAGAATCGTTTTCACTACAGAACCTAGAGGTTCTAAAATGATTTCGGTGATATTCCCTTAATATTAGTGAACTGACATCGTACATATATATGGGTAAATTGTCGCCATTTTATGTTTTTAATGTTGCGCATGCGTGTTGTTCGTTTTTGATTTTGCCGATTGCAGAGTATGATAAGGTCAGTTGGGCACTGTCTATGAGAAAAACAGCACCATAACGCAATATATTCCGTCAGAAATTTGGAAATGGCATGCTTTGCCATCGCGCCTGAAGATCCAATACGAAAATCTTCAGAGACTTTGAGTGTCAATCTGAGGACAGTGCAGAAGATTCGAAAAGAGTTGGATAATATATCCAGTCAACATCATAGTGTCTAGAGTGACCACTAGTGACGGCGACGTTACACCTCCATTAATATTCCCACAGGGCCTAGATCAAGTGCCTTGAGGAGGTAAGGCTTTCTTCGGTCAAGAGGGTTACCGCTGGATTACCCTATGTCTGGCAACAGGACTCTGCACCATGCCACACAAGCAGGGGAATCCAGTCATGGCTGTGAGACAATTTCTGCGACCACATCACCCCTTACATCTGGCCACCTAATTTCCTAGACTGCACCCCGCTTGATTATTATGTGTCGGGCGCAGTTCAGCAAAAGACCAATAAAACTCCTTGTAAGACCAAAGACGAACTGAAGGCAAGGATTATGGCAGCATTCCCCAACTTAAACAAGGAGACCGCCCAGAAGAGTTACAGGAGATTCCGAAGTCTTGTGGAGGCTGTAGTTGAAGCCAATGGCGGTGTTACTGAACAAATTTACTCTATAGTATTTCAAGATATGTTTTGCGTAATTTTGGTAAATATATCTGTTAAAATCAAATGTCAGTGTTATTTTCATTTTTGCGTTATTTAGACGAGAATTTATCCATCGCACCCTATATTTTTGTTAATGAGTGAGAAAAAGAAAAACACTTCTTAGCGACGCGTTTCATTCCAGTGTAATAAACCTTATATATAAAAAGGGTGATGTAAGTTGACAAGAAAAACTACACATATTGAAAATATTAAAGATAGGGAGACGCTATGTATTATGACATCGTGCAGGAAAAGAGGAAACCAAGGGAGAGTTAAGCAAGTGAGTGTTGCGAGAAAGGAAACTATTGGAATAGACCTTACAGTTACATGTGGCAAGTTCAACAATAAAATAATGAGACCTATCTGCCAATCTAGTACTGTGATTATTTCCATGAAGTCGAAAGAAAGGGGGAAAGATCATCAGAACATATACCTTAAAATATATTTATAGAGAAGGCACATGGAAGCTTTGCTAGAGCAGTGACTGAAGCCGAGATGCCAGGTCAGGACCGGTAACGTTGCATATTCAGTTTTTATCAAGAATTTATATCAGAAGCACCAGATTTAATAAATCCCCGTTTCAAATTTCATATCATTATTTTGCTTTGTGTTGATTACATCTGGAGATTCTATTTTAAGTAGTTGTTATGAAACATATATTAAGTTTACATATTTTTTAAAATCACCCCGCCTCTCTCTCTCTCTCTCTCTCTGTTCTGCCATCCATTTACACCATCTCGTTAGATATCTTACTCGCTGCTTCCATCTGTTTCTTTTGCCTTCGATATATGCTGTGAGGGGAAACATTTTCGAGCCTTCTTTGTTCATTATTTCAACTCAAGTTATTAGGTTGGTGCAAAAATAATATCGTTTTTTGACGTATTTTTTAACGTCAAAAAACGATATTATTTTTGCCCCAGCCTAATACTTCCCCTGTCTGTCTCTTTTTGATTCGAACTTTAGGTGGTCTGTAATTGTTTCGAGTTTAATGAAATTTTCCTCGTCGCTTACGCAATCCTTCTATGATATTCTTAGCATCCGACTGTATAAACCACATTTCTAATATGCCCAAGTCTCGTCTTCATTTCTGAAAAAAAGTGTCCTGCATTCACGGCTATATAGAAGGATTGCTAGGGCACCTCGAGGTGGTGTAATGGCTAGCATCTACTCCTCCATACCTATTGTGATGAAGACTCAATCAAGAGCCCTATGCAGGAGCTAGCTTAAATGCCACCCGGTATATCAGCTTTTAAGCATATATATATATATATATATATATATATATATATATATATATATATATATATATGTGTGTGTGTGTGTGTGTGTGCAGTGTAACCCGGATATAAGAGAGTTGCCGGGATCAGATAAGTCTCTTATATCCGGGTTTCTCTTATATCCGGGTTTGGTCAATTATATATACATTAACACAGGCTCTAATTTAGGATCAGAGAAAATCTCTCTTATATCCGGGTTTCTCTTATATCCGTATCTCTTATATCCGGCTTACATTTTATATATATATATATATATATATATATATATATATATATATATATATATCCTTATCAGGGTTTCTCGACAAATTTCCCTCTTTTATATGAGTAATTCCATCAATAAAAACGTTATTCGTCTGAAGAAGTTCTTTCTTGGAATGAAACGCGTCACTACGTAGTTTTTTTTTTCTTTTTCTCATTCACTAACAGATATATATATATATATATATATATATATATATATATATATATATATATATATATATATATATATACGTGTGTGTGTAAAATGTCATTTCATTAATATTAAAGGAGTCATATTCCGACTTCATGGAATATGACTCCCAAGTACTCCCCAGGAACGAGAGGATCATTTGAAAGGTTCACTTGAATTTGTTGAAAGACTACTCGTTAGTGAAATCGATTCTCACTGGGTGTCCCTTATATATCGTCTTGATCTCAGCACAGTAAATATTTTTGAATGTCCTAATATTCCAATTCGTCCCTTTTATACTAACTCATTTTCTTTCCAACATCAGTCATCGCATTTTCATCGATTTCTTTTCTCTTTCTCCGCATTCTGCTCCCTCACATCGTCTCTGGATGGTGTAATGCTTAGACGGGTTGACAACTACCATTGAGAAGAGAGTTTGATGCTCACAGTGCGCCCGATATTTGCGACCTTGTTGAATATTTACAAAGTTAAACTTAGGATATATGTAACCGTTTTGGGCCATTTAGGGTACCTAGGCCGATATAAGCATTCAAGATGCTGGTACCTCAGGCTATAACTTACCCACTGAACTAAATTAGTTGGGAGATTACTCTGTATTGAAATATATCCTCACTGCGTGTCCCTTACAAGCAATCTTGTTCTCAGCACAGTAAATTGATGTGTTAATATTGCGACTCATATTTTTACACAAAATCATTTTGTCAACTTTTCTTTGGGGTTTTCCACGTTTTTTTTCTTTCCCTTTCTCTGCCTCCTGCTTACTAGCCCTTAACTTAAAGTCACCTCACTCTGTGTAAGGGTTAACCTAGTTGACAATTACCACTGAGTAGAGAGCTCGATGTTCAATGAGTTCCCAGTATCTGTGACCGAAAGGTGTAAAAGATTTAAGGCTGACGTAGTGAGAAAGAGGTCGGGCAGGCAGTGAATCACGAAGATACTCAATGCAAAGAAATATAAGAAGCTGAAGGCCGGAAGTGAAATGGTTTTCGTTTTTTTTTTCTTTATATATATATATATATGTATATATATATATATATATATATATATATATATATATATATATATTAATTGAAACTCATTTATTATTTAGAGAAAAAGAACACAGTTTTTAAAGTAAATTCAACCTACATTTAATACGTTGTGTGGGCTGCTTTTGTTTTATGTGCATTTGCATAATGCGAAACAGCGTATCACTAGTATTTGGACATGAAACAAGAAGATAAAATAAGAAAGAAAATCAAAGGACAATGTCTTTTCAGAGACATTCAAACAGGTATAATACATCCTAGACAAACAGAGAAGAGTAGACCAACAGTCAAATAGTCTTGAGTCGATCAAAAAACAAAAAAACAATAAAACAATTAGAACTAAAACCAATGAAAAATAAAAGGTCTTCAATCGATGAGGGCACGAGATAAAAAAAGAAGATAAAAATAAATCTTGGCTTAAAAACGAATTCTGTAGTTTATTGCTACCTATTCCTCGCTATCTATTGTGATGAAGCCCAATAAAGAGCCCTCTGCTTTTAAGCTAATATATGCATTTAAAAAAAAATAAGTATTACAATGATATTCACCCTGTATAAGCCCTAACGGGCACTCGAGGTAGAGCGCTACAAAGAAAATGGGACCAACCCAATCAAGGAGATAATGCTACCAAGTCGCAAGGGGTCACCGGAAGAGAAAGAATAGAAAAAGGCTTTAGAAGAAATTGGAAATCCAATCCTAAACAGGAAACAAGGGATGCCCTTCTACTCCTGTTCAAAAGACCGAAGGGAACTGTTAACTGGGCGATAGGCGAATCTATCTACTCCTACTATGGGACTTAAAATTTACTTGCTTCCCTGATAACTATAATCTTCAAAGATTTAAATGTAATGTCAATCGACATCTTCTAAAACAAACAAAAAAGCAATCATAAAAAGATATAACTAAAGCAATTATTTCAAAAATCGTGATGGTCAAGGCCAGAAAAGGTTTACACACTCAAGGGAAAACAGACTGCTAAAGAGAGTATCTCTAAGTGATAGGGAGAAAAAAAACTCTACTAATGTGACTTCTGAATTTCGAAAGGTAAAAAAGTCGGCTCGCACTGTGAGAAGAAGGTTAGTAGAAGCTGGTCTCAAAGGATGTAGAGCTAGGGAAAAAACATTACTGTCTGACGTTAATAAGAAAGAGAGACTTTCTTTTCCAAAAGAGCATGAAAATTGGACAGATGAGGATTTAAAGTTATCTGATCTGATGAAAGCAACTTTGAAGTAAGTTCATTTATCAATTGAAAATAATTTATTGAGCATAACTGATTTCATTACGCCTCTTAATAATTCATTTTTATTGAGTAGAAAATTATCCGTAAATTTTTATTTATACCAGGTTCTGGAACACTAAAACGCGAATTAGAAGCCAAACATAATGAAGAATGGCGGAAAATCGACCCAACTACTAGTGATACGCTGGTTTGCATTATGCATATATATATATATATATATATATATATATATATATATATATATATATATATATATATATATATATATATATATATCAGGTGAGGTAAGTGTAGGTTAACAAGCAAATAGTGATATAGGTATGTCCATGGCCGAAGGTAGTTCGATACGAACTCAGAACAAGACCAAACCTGCAAAATGTACATAAGAAGCAAAAATTACTCACGAAAAGGCAGGAAAAAAATGCGTGTCTATACCTTTCAGGAAAATTGTTCTTTTTTTTTTTTTTTTTTTTTTTTGTTACTCTCGCTTTTATTTTTCTTTCCTTTCTCTGATTTCGATCAACGAGAGTCTTTGGCAAAGACAAACCATGAAAAACATTACCTTCTCATTTTTTTTTTTCGTTTTTTTTTTTTTTTTCCCTAACCTGATTTTCTTACCGTTCTTCCTTCTACCGTTCTGCTTGTTTTATTGAAGACTCCAGGTCGCAAAAGTTTCCAATGTTTCTTTATTATATTTTTTCGTTCCAAACTATCAAGTTTGTTTCGTCTTTGATCGACTCTGCAGTAAACGAAAGCTTTTCCGCTCTGACTAGCGGTATGCATGTATATAACCCCTAACAAAAAATGCTATTGCTCAATCCACGACGAAGTGTTTAAACAATAATATACGAACAAATATTTACAAGAGATCATCCTTAACACCTGTGCAGTTTATTTGTTTGTTTTTGTTTATTTCTTAATGCACCTGTATTCCAATAGCATCTTTCGATCACACTCACGCAAGCGCACACTCAAGTACGTACACAATCTCTCTCTCTGTCTCTCTCTCTATCTCTCTCGCTCTCTATCTCTCTCTCTCTCTCACACACACACATACACACACACGCAAACAAGGAGGTGCATCGAACACTTATTTCACCCATAAAATCTGATATTTTTCAGATTTAATTGCAAATCAGTTTAGCCGAGAATGTTCATTATATATATATATATATATATATATATATATATATATATATATATATATATAAGAAAAACAGAGCACTTTAATGTACCATTGTAATAATTTATATCACCAGAGCCCTTTTAAAGGACGCCGGATCATCAGATAGCACTTCCAAAAATGAAACGAAAAATGAAATTAAAATTGATGGGTAGTGTAAGTTTTTGCAATTTAACAGAGAGTGTAAAAGGTCTAGTTAAGTTAACTATATATATATATATATATATATATATATATATATATATATATATATATATATATATATATATATATATATATATATATATATATATATATATATATATATATGGATAAAAAGACAAGAGGAAAAACTATTCATAGCCGACGCGTTTCATTCTCTGAGGGACTTTATCAAAGCGAATGTGATATTTTCATTGATAGTCTATCAGAAGACGAGATGTGTCGGTTTGCAACAGATTTATTCTCTTGACTTTTTGTCCATTTTGTTACTTGACAGATACACTCAAAATAATTTACATACACACAGACACACAGACACGTGTGTGTTGGGGGTATGGGTATGATTAAAAATATAAATGTACGTACGTATACTTGCACATACGTATAAATATATTTCTTCTTCCGGTGTTAAACATACAGAGCGAATATACATAATATCCAACGTCGGTAGCAAGGCTTGGATTTCATGTATTTTTGCAATAATTATATATATATATATATATATATATATATATATATATATTAAAAGAACATTTTCACACTTCATACACTTTGGCAGTGTTCAAAAAGCCTCATGAGATTTACAAAGCGCTGATTAAAAGCTTAAACGAAGTTACATAGATACGGATTTAATTTGGTACGTACTCTTACTGTTGATATCTATCTATCTATCTATCTATCTATCTATCTATCTGATTCTCTGACTAATCTATCTATATGATTCTTTTTTTATCTCTATATCTGTCCATCGGTTCATCTCTCTCTCTCTCTCTCTATCTATCTATCTATCTCAGTCTGTTCATATCTATCTATCTATCTATCTATCTATCTATCTATATATCCGATTGTCTGACTAATTTATCTATATGATTCTCTTCTTTATCTCTATATCTGCCCATCGGTTCTTATCTATCTATCTGATTATCTGACTAATCTATCTCTTCTTCTCTCTTTCTTTCTCTCTCTCTCTCCCTCTCACTCTCTCTCTCTCTCTCTCTCTCTATATATATATATATATATATATATGTATGTATATAGAGAGAGTGAGTGAGAGAGCAAGGGAAAGAGAAAACTAGAAATGTGTATCCCTATATAAATAGCTTTTTTACGAGAAAATGACATTAAGATGAGGCATATGCTGGTAAATATTTTTCAGTAGAAATATGAACATTTCTAAAATAGCCAAAAAGACCTTAACTTTAACCCAGTTGGGTGTCACGAGAGGGCATCAGCAAAAAATTGAAAATAAACATAATTGCCAGAAAAAAAACAAAAACAAAAAAAACACGCATCACATTTATGTGACAGACTGTTTATCCTAAATGTGTTGTTTCTGAATTAAACCAGAAAGGTTTCATAGGTTATCCTGTAAATTAGTCTCCAGTGCGGTCCCCCGCTGCCATGATTAAGGGTACTTTTACGGTAGCATCTTTGGGCCCGGTCCTTGGTAAGACGATAAACTGCATCCGCGTCCTGGGTAAGACGATAAACTACATCCAACAGCAAGACCTCTGGTGCGAGCTTTTGAGGAGCGTGGAATCACCTCTTAATTGCTGGTGTTCCCAGGTCCACCCTGAGCCTGGGTGGTAGCCCCTGTTAAGGTCCAAGCTATTGGCAAATAGTTAATCCCAAAACTGGGGTCAGAACACTATGAAAGTGTAAAAATAGGTTTTAATAGCAGAAATACTTTGTAAAAATTATTACCAGCAATAAGTTTTTGAAGGAAAAATTATTGCCAGAGTTATATTTTTGAAAAAAAAAAATATTAGCTGCTATACATTTTAGGAAAAAAAAATTACCGGCGATACATTTTGAAGAAAAAAATAAAAAAAATATTATCAGAAATAGATTTTTGAAAAAAAAAATATTACCAGCAATAATTTTTTTTTTCGGCATTAAATAATCCATTGAGGTGTTGATATGCCGTAAACCCAACCAAATCGAAACCGAATCTCTGGGCAATTCAGTCCGTTTTATTTTTACATGCTTTTCCTGTGGGTGTGTCTGTCACCTTGCCTACTAATCTCCCGCCAACCAATATACCCACGAAATCGATTAAAATAAATATGAACAAAACTAGCAAATACAATCTAGAAAAGTAGACCCCAACTATACGATCTCTTACACCAATGTGGTTGGTCTATGTTTCAACTTTCCAGAAGAATAACGGCATCTTATTCAGTCCACACCCAACCTCCTGTTTTTGTTTGAAATACGTATTCAATGCCTCAGTCCCATTGCAACAGCTCACAATCCCTGGATACTTAACCCTTATAGCCAAACAAGGCCACCTAAATCGGCAGAACAACGACCTCAAAGCTTAACTCAATGACGGGTTTCCATGTAACAGGGACGGAAATAAAACACGTGGTCCTTGATCGCCCCTATATATGCTTCCGCTTGACACTTAACCATAGTATCATATTCGTCTTGACTCTCTATCGCCCTCAGGACAATGGGGCAGTAATTTTCAGTCGAATATATGAGAGGATTAATTGATAATATCCTCAGTGAATCTCCCTCGGCAAGCGTTCATATATGCGGTGACTTCAGTATTCACCACATAGAGTGTTTAATTCATCATCATCTATGAATTAACCCAAATCATCGAAGAACCCACCGCATTCCGGGAACGATGAGACATCAGGCGAAACCCCTGGAGATATTTCTATACCCTGCCCTAAATTCTTAACAAAAGTTTTACGCCCGGCCCTGGGCACGTCAAACCTTTTCCTAAACAGTGTCCGGATTGATGACAAACCAAATGCATCCCTTGACTGACCATTCCGGAGAACGATTTTTCGTTACGCTATGGCAGACTGGGACAGTTTACGATCCTATATTAAGGAAGAGGAGGCAGGGTGGAGTAATCGATAGTGGCTCGGATTGAGCAGTCGGAGTTCGAATTCCAGTCGAATCCCTTACATTTACTTACGTGCTAATACCCTTGGAAAAGGCATGAATCCTCTTATCCTTCCTCCAGCTATGGGTAAATAGCAGGAGAGACCGGGTTTTATAGCGTTGAATGGCAACTGGTCTACAGCAGAAGGAAATGGCAACCTACTTCGCGAAAAAAATATGCCTCGTCAGTCATATATCGAAAGATACGTGATCGCCTAAGCGTCTATCACGCACGCCATATAACTGACTGATATATGACGAAAGAGCCTCACAAGCACGCTGCCCTCGCCTCGCAATGGATCGTCTCAGGAATTAAAATTTCCCGCAAAACCAAACAGACACCCCTGCTTCACCCACGAATGCGCTGCAGCTATAACTCCGAACCAGTACTTCAATATCTATCGCAAGGAGAGGTGTAGTTTAACTTTTACTGTATTCAGAGCACCCCCCCCCGTATTCCCTACAAGAAAATTCTGGAAAACGCACAAGGTTTCCAGGTTAAGATTGAAAAGAAACAAATTATATCCCGTGAATTCAAGAAGATCGTCAACCAAACTATGAACTGAGGAATAGCGGCTGTACCCACAATTATAAATGGCCCCGACGTCATATCTTCCTCGATAGACAAGGGGAAGCTATTCATCTTTTCCCCAAACTCAGCGTTAGATGAAAAAATGCCATTCCTTCCGCAGCTTCCCACTTCTCACTGAGCACAATATCAGTAACATTTTCATTACAGCATGTGGAGTATCAAGATTTATCAAAGGCCTTGACCTAAGAAAGTCACTGGTCAAGATAAAATTCCAGTAGATGTCCTTCTGAATATAAACGCGGAATTATTCCTGATCCTAACGTAGTTATTCAGCCGATGTTGAAGGAGAAATCATTTCGAAACACGTGGAAGATATCAAGCGTATGCTCAGGCTTCAAGAACGTGGGCGAGAAATCTCCCCTTCCCAGTATAGATCCATCAGTCTTCACGGTATCATCAATAACCATTTTGAGGTTATAACCAACAAAAAAGTCGTTAATCACCTACATTAAACAACAGTTTGAGCGACGAGTAGTATGGGTTTCGATAATCCTGATCCTCTGCTGATGTCCTAATTATCGTTACTCACAGAATCAGCGAAGCCCTTGACGACAAACGAATCTCGAGGAGCATAGCATTAGATATTTCGAAGTCCACTGACAAGTTGTGGCACAATGTTTTGCAACTCAAGCTCTCCAGTTATGAAATACCGGATGGGTTTCTCAATTATAAAGGGATTCATACCGGGTAGGACCCTGAACTTAGTTATTAACGGACAGTCCTCCGGGGCCCTGGCGGTCAAAGCAGGCGTCCCCCAGAGATCACTTCTCGCATCAACCCTCTTTTTTTATTTACATAGATGATCTGCTTTTGTGACGTAAGTCAATAAGGTTTAAAAGGGATTATATTTTTTAAGTTCCTAAAAGTTCCTTCGTTTAAAACCATTGTAGTCATTAGTTTGAGAAACAGAAAAGGGATAAAATACGTTATACATATCTGGTCCCGCACGAAACCTTCACCACTCTAATCAAATCTCATGTGCCGTTGTTGGGCTGTCAGTTTCCTGGGAACTGATCTGCTTGACCCTCATACGTCGAACTTGACGGGGAAGTCGACTATATATACATATATATATATGGCTAAACGGGTGGCTTAACCTTTATCGATGTGGAAAATGGATGTGGAGATTCGAGTTCTAATTTTATTGCATCCAATTTTACAATAATATCCTTGAAATGATAACAATAGCTTAAATACCTGAGCCGCCTGGCCACTTTGGCCTTGGGTCGCATCCAATTTAAAAGAAAAGTTTCAAGAAAAGTTCAAGTGACTTATCTGGTTAATCGACACAAGAGGACAAATGCATAAATTATATGCAAAACGTTTTAAAAAACAACAATAAATTAAAAACAGCCAGCGTATCAGCAGAGAAAAAAAAATCACGCTATTACATTAAGGCCGTCCAGCCATTCCTTCTTCTGCTTAGCCATAATTTATAATCTCTGTAATATTTCCAAATGGAAATCGGAGTGCTTCGTCTGGATTAAGTTAATGAAATCGTTGGTAAACGGTGTAGCACAGACGGGATTATTTATTAAGTGTTGACCAATCGCTTAACCTGAAATATTAACCAGTGTAATATATAATAATTTTTACGCTTGTCTTCGATTGACTCCGAAGTGCGAGGATCGGTTGCCAATTAGCTTCTGTTTTTTTTTTCTTTTTTTTTGTGTGTTTTGTTGTCATTCTTTCAATTCACCTCTTAACGGTGATTTTACGATATAATTTAATTAAGTAAATGTTCTGTTTTTCATTAAATAATATTGATTTCATTTAATGGTCTAAATGATCAAGAAATTTCATAGAAAATAAGCGCTATCCGACAGGAATGGAACCTTATGAACCGACATATAGCCTGTTGGGATATTACTATTTAGTGTCAGTGAAGCGACACTTTAGCAATCCGAATTACTGCTATTAAAACATACCTTGGACGATTTTCTCGAAAGCTTCAATCTTCGATAGTGTGTTCTCTTCTCATACATATATAGGATAATTTAAAAATATATATTAATATTCCAGCTGCTGGAACGAGAAGAGTCCTTCTGCTGTATTTACATCAACTTACGTACATGGAAAAATACATTGAACAAGTTATGACACTTGGTCTGATTTTATTAAGTTTTCATTTAGAATTCGTTTAAGCTGTTCAGAGGTGGTCGTTCTTTTTAGTGTATTATGGATCTTCTGCTTCCCTTTGTTGAGCTTTATTAAGTTATCATTAGTTACTTCAATCTGCCTTTTCACAAAGACACTTTTAAATTGCCAGGTGATGTTGTTCTGGTGGCCTGCTGGATTATTATCTACTATGGAATTTTTCTTTTATTTTGAAATGTCATGGTCAAGCTCTCATTAAAGCGTGAAAACTTTTCTTTTTATAGGCATTTTAGAACATTATTACAGTATTCGTAGCTGGTTCTATTCAGTGTCGGCTTCAGTTTTTTTTAAATGTAGCTTGCTTTGAGAATCTGTAGTTTTGATTTGTTATTTTCTTAGTGTAGGATAGTTGTGTTCTCAGTCAGTATTTTTCTATACTGTTAATGTGGGCAGGAATGTTTGCGTACATCTCTCGCAATGGACAAAAGGTCAGACATGTATAGAGTAAGACGTCTTGATAATGTAGTTTTTGTAGTTTTAACGTATGTATTTGTTTTTCTATCGGAGATACACTCTCCCAAGGAACATTTGAGAATTATCCATTAAGGAATTTTTTCTTTAATGTTGAAAAAAAAAAAATGCATAATGGATAATTTTTTTCACGTTCTAATGGACGCTAAAGCTTAACTGTCAGCTGTTGCATTTAAACACAAAAAGAAAAAATCAGTATTGGATAGCTAGACATGGTTTTTGCCTTACCAGTTGCAGCCTTGTTGATGATCTCAGAAAGAGACGGAAAGTACTTGGGAACAGTGCATTTCTTGCATCATATGATTGTAATACACGGAAAAATATCCATGAATATGAAAGGATTATGCTACAAATAAGCAAACATAATGTTTGTAATTTATTTAATCGGACATGTTTAGAAGAGGATTTGCTGCCTAAATACACAAATATATATATATATATATATATATATATATACATATATATATATATACATATATATATATATATATATATATATATACATATATATACATATATATATATATATATACATATATATATACATATATATATATACATATATATATATACATATATATATATATATATATATATATACATATATATATATATATACATATATATATATATATATACATATATATATATATATATATATATATATATATATATATATATATATATATATACATATATATATATATATATATATATATATATATATATATATATATATATATATATATATATATGGCGTGGCGGGGACGAACATATGTGCGTGATTGTGTGTACTTGGTGTGGCCGGAGACTTATTTCGCGATTTAGGCACAGAAGAAACGGGAATGGTTGCTTCACCTGTTCTAGATATCTACACAAATACCGACTTAGAATTAAACTATCGTGCGTTTATGCGGAATAATAAATTGTGAATAATTTAGCCTGATTTAGAAGAAAATTATCTGACAACCCTGACTCGACAAACAGCAGAAAAAACTACCATACAATGTGTATATATATATATATATATATATATATATATATATGTATGTATGTGTGTGTGTGTGTGTGTGTGTGTGTGTGTGTGTGTGTGTGTGTGTGTGTGTGCGTGTTTGTGTGTGTGCGTGCAGATATATGTAGAAAAATAGGAAGGAACACGTTAGGTAAATAATCCGGGGTTCTTTTGTATTTTTGTTTATTTAAAGAAAAAAAAAACACTTCTCCATACAGAAGTAGAGTTTAAATTATAATTATTTAAAAAAATATGATTCCTTCGCTACATAAGAGTTCTCATGTTTCAAAAATGAGAGCCGAAAGCCTCAATATAATTATTAAAATTAAATTGAATTAAAGTATCAAGCCCTGTTTCATCCCCAAGAGAAAATTTAGGAATAACCAATCTTGAAATTTACTTATCTTTATAAGCATGTTCATTCGAAAAGAGGTCAAGCTGAGGCAAGGCCGGGGTGTCCATTTCAAAGCGAATGATGGCATTCATGTAAGCACATTGTCTGGTCAGTTATTGCGACAGATAACTGTTGGCACCATAATACGCCGTTAAGTGTCTAAAGAATTTTATTTCATTTTATTTATTTTCCTAAAGGGCTGTTTCGTACATAAACGCGTCGCACTGAACTACAATTTATTTTTTGACGACTTCATAAAGGGTTTTTCTATCTTATGATTGGGTTAAGCTTTTAAACCTTTTATTAGACTATGAAATTTAATTATTTTATGCTACATATTGAATGCAAAAATTTGTTGATGTCGGCAAAAAACCGTTAACTCATGTCTATGGTTTAATAAATTTTCATTATTTAGAAACTTAATGTGTATTTTTTCATGTAGGCATAAAGGACATGGGTCATTCCAGGTTTTATAAGTTCTTGTGCTATTTATTATTTTCCATTTTACTTTTGGTATTTTATTCATTTCTTTTAAATGCCAAAAAGATTTGGATAGAGATGTCTGATTTCTATTTTTAATATTATTTAAGGAGTTTTTGTGTTGTCTCCATCTAATTTCAAATTCATTCTTCGTTGAACCAATGTATATCCTTTCAGTGTTAGGCCTCTCAATGGATGAGATAGTGCATTGGTACAACACAGAGTTTGTGTTGCATTTATTTTTCAACGGCCAGTCTTCAGGGATTCTACAATCACATAATTTTTCATTATTTTTGTCTAATTTTAGTTTAGGATTTTTATTATTGATGCTGTTTTGGCGCGTGTGCGTTTCCAGGATTTTATTATTATGTTTTTTTTTATAATTCTTTCTAGATTTTCAGTGCAACTGTAACTTAATTTTAATGTGTGATCTTGCTAAGTCTGCTATTAGTAGGAAAGTGTTTTTCAATTAAAGCTAGGAACTCATGTCTTAACTTAATACTAACTATTTGCTTGGACGGAGGGTTGTACCAAATGATTTTTCTTTTCCTGTTTTTCTTCTGGATAGTTCTATTGTTTCTATAATTATAGATGGAGGGTGGTTTGACTTAGCGTGTTATCAAGGGGTTAGCGTTAGGTTTTCTGTAAGGTACGTATAAGTTGTTCATTAACTCTAGAGTCACGTCGAGGAAATTTACCCTTTTTGATTTAGTATTGACTGTAGTTTTTAAATTTAGTTTTCTGAATTCACTATATATTATCTTTCTAATTTTATCTATTTTCAAATTTGTGGAGCTCCTCACTACTCATTTTAAGCAAATTCATGAAGTTACATGCACACACACACATACACATACATATATAACAGCATGAGAAATTGTATAACTAACATATATATATATATATATATATATATATATATATATATATATATATATATATATATATATATATATATATATATATATATATATGGCATTTATATATGTATAAATATATATGACATTTACTTGTTAGTTATACAATTTCTCATTATCTTTTTATTTTTACTTGCTTTTTTTCTAGTTCTGGTTTGTTATTTCTCGTTTTGTCTCGTCTGTTTCTGCAAATGTCTTCTGTTGTTAATTTGTAAAACCTTCCAAGAATATTTGCCAATTAAATTAAGTTTCTACTTGAAAGAATATAACAAATTATAAAAAGAAAATAAAACAAAGAGCACAATAATAATTGTGATGTTTAATTAACTGTAAAACTCTCGCCTGCTTCCCCATTAAGGAACTTAGACAAACGAAATTTGTTTAACTCCAATATTGTCACGTTGTTCGAAAAAGAGATGGTCTCGAACTTGCGCAGACGTGAGAAACGTCGCCATCTTGTCTATTCGCATTTCGTTATATAGATTAAGTATAATGGACATGGAACGTTTGTAAGAGAGATATGACCCTTGATAGACTCATGTACGGAGGTAATGCATATTTTGAATAATGTTTTTTTCACAAATATTATCTTCATATAAATTCATGTCATTATTAACCAGCATTTTTGTAACTCAGGTCAGTTTTCAGCTGTATTGAATATTTCATCTACATAAATATATGCTAAGAGTGTGTGATACTTCTTCAACTTTACTCCTATAGGACGTAGTCCAGCATTCCATTTTGGAATCAGTCCGACTCCATGAACAAATTAAAATAATTCCTGGCCGGACCCTGACTCGCAACTCTGAAATTTTGGATTCCCAAATTTTCATTACTGCAAATGTTTTCGGCGAGTTTTTACTCGATTTCTTTGGGCGACGAATTTTCTTTTGGAATTATCATTTTCTCAACAGTGCTCGATCGAATAGACGAGAGCTAAATATGGCAAAGTGTAAAATGTTTTCTTGACAATTGGAAAAAAAAAATCCCAGCATCACTCGTTCCTACTCATGTGTAGTCGCACCAACATCACAAATTTAGTCTGATGAAGTCCTAAAGGACGAAACACTTCACAAGTAATCTTTATTTTTATTTTGTCATACTTTTTCTCTTGTACTGCTTTTGTTATATATATATATATATATATATATATATATATATATATATATATATATATATATATTAAAAAGAGGAGAGAAACCGCAAACATTTTTGGTTGTAATGAGGATTTTTTAAAAAATATTGTGCTTTATTTTCCATAATTTTGCTACACGTGTTTCGGGTTTCGCGACCGCAAGTTCAATAAAAAAATTGGGTCACTAACACACAAAAAAGAGAATGTCTCATATCGAGAATATTTAACATCGGAAAACATAAGAAAAAAATTAATTGTTTTTAATAATATATGTAAATCTCCACGCTTTGGCTGATGACCGGTCGCGAGACCGCACAAAACTGTAGGAAAATTATGGAAAATAAAGTATAATATTTAAAAAAAAAAAAAAATCTACATTACAACCGATAACGTTTGCGGTTTCTCTCTTTTTAATATCCACACGTTTCTCTCGTTGGAACTACTACAACCTCTTCCTTATATATATATATATATATATATATATATATATATATATATATATGTGTGTGTGTGTGTGTGTGTATTACAATGAATTATTCATACAAATTAAAAAAGTTAATGATATAGAATGGCAAAATCACTTCACTAAATAAATTTTAAGATGTATTTACCCACTAGCCACTCGATGAATGTTATGATACTTGTTTTTTTTTTAAATTATAAACTGGAACATATATATATATATATATATATATATATATATATATATATATAATTATTTATTTAAAAAAATATATCATAAATATGATATAAAATCACTACAAAAATAGCCATGATGTTGTTGAAAAAAGTAAATTATTAAGATTAATGATATAAAATGTCGGAATCAACTCCGAATATATATATATATATATATATATATATATATATATATATATATATATATATATGTATATGTATGTATGTATGTATGTATGTATGTATGTATGCATCTTTAAATTTAGTTAGCGTGGTGATTCCACCATTTTATATCATTAAATTTAATAATCTACTTTTTGTATGAATGATTCATTTTAATATAAATTAAACTGTACCATATATAATGGGGCACCCCGATGTAGTGTAATGGTTACCAAACTTGTCCCGCTAGAACAATTGCGACTGAGTAGTGAGTTCGATTCTCACTGGGTGGTCCATACTAACGGCCTTGTGCCACATCTGAACTACGCTTGGAAAATCACTATATATGTGTGAGTGTCCAAATATAATTTATTAGTTAAATATTAAAATTCAGATATAATGCTCACAATGTGTTTTTTTTTCCATCATTTTCATAGCCTCCACGTTTCAAAAGACTGAAGTAACAGTAGTTGAATAGGTATGCTTTTCACGTATGTCGTAAGTGCTGCATGTCATTGACTTAATTATGATCGTCAATGCCGTCACTATCATTCAAACTTCAACTTGATGGATGATTTGAACCGAATAGCAACGCTCGTGAAACCGTTTAAATAACGAATTTATACTCAGCATGCATCATCACATCACCTTCAGAAACGGACGATATAATTTCCAAGGTTGATCAGTAGCATGCCGTACCAAAAAAAAAAAAAAATAGAAAAAAAACAAAAAAAGAAAACTACGGAGTGGTTGCTGAGAGATGTGAGGCAAGAGATATCAATCCCTGATCGATGCTAATGATAGAAAAATTATACTGTAAGCCATTGAAGGAGCGATAGATTAATCAATAAACTTGTCATTTAAAACTAGGCCATTTTTTTTGTTTAAAATAGACATCAGTTCGACACCTACTGGTATTTAGATACGCGCTAAAAGTTAGCAACACATTTATGATCATAAATAATAACGCGCTCAAATACGACAAATTAAAAAAAAAAAAGAAAAAAAAAGTAAAACAAAATTTACAACTATAATTGTGATGTTTACTTAACTATAAATGTCTCGTCTGCTTCCTCATTAAGAAATTTAACCAAATTAGATATATCTAACTGTAATATTGTCCCGAAGTTATTGAAGCAAATTATGACACGTTTCAATCTGAGAAGTAACTTCTTCAGACAAATAAAAGTTTTATTAGTGAAATCAGTCTTATATATAAAATGCAAGACGGAGGGTGAAAATAAAATAAAATACATTATGGGTTACATTGAAATGTTAAAGTAGAGAGACGTTCAGTTTAAATATAAATTTTCAAGTCCTATGTGTCGATATATTTAACTAACATATTCAACTTATTTTCGCTCAAAGTTAGGATGCTTGTCTCCGTTGGTAGTTGCATAATTAAAAGAAAGAAAAAACTTGTAATTCCAATGAATGATTTATATTTTTATGGAAATATTTCGGCTAGCAGTTGCCACTCTTTTCCACTCCTTATTTTGAGTAAAAAAGTACAAAGATAATCGCTCAGGTTATTGTTTTGTTTTAATTACTCAATGATTTGTCAGTGCTTGTTTTTGTCTTGTGGAAAGCATATACGAAGTGCTTTCTATAAGTGTTGAGAGTTTTTCAGGGGAGACATTTATTAATTTCACAGAAATACAAAACTCTAGCTGCCTTCAAAGTACTATCCTCTGTCTTCAATGCACTCGTTGTATCGCTCCAGCCATTTTGTGTAGACGACATGGAACTCATCCATAATGAGGGTGTCCAGGACTCTTGCCACATCTTCCTTCATCTTCAATAGCGCCCCACCCCCCAAAAAAGTAATAAAATTAAAAATGGGGATTGAATGGAAATAAATAGATAGAAAGAAAGAATTTATAAAAAAATAAAAAATGAGAAAATAATTTAAAATAATTAAAGAAGCAGTAAAAATAAATAAAACATTAAGACGGAAATAAAATGAAGAAAAACAAAAGGGGGTAGAAATATGAAAATTAAGAAACAAAGAAGAAATAAAATTAAAAAGGAAAACAGAACGAATAGGAAAAAAGAAAGAATGAAAGAAAGAAGGAAAGAAAGAAGGAAAGAAAGAGAGAAGGCACAATGAAGATGAAGTCAAAAAGATCTGAGAAGATCTAGCGGTAAAAAAAGATAACTGAATGCGAATAACAGGAAGTGGAAAACGAAAGAAAGAAAGAAAAATGAAGATGGAGGCAAAAAGACCTGAGAAAATCTAGCGGTAAAAAGATAAATGAATGCGAATAACAGGAAGAGGAAAAAGAAAGAAAGAAAGAAAGAAAGAAAGAAAAATGAAGATGAAGGCGAAAATACCTGAGAAAATCTAGCGGTAAAAAGATAAATGAATGCTGATAACAGGAAGATGAAAAAGAAATCAAGAAAGAAAGAAAGAACGAAAGAACGAAAGAAAAATGAAGATGAAGGCAAAAAGATCTGAGAAAATCTAGCGGTACAAAAAGATAACTGAATACGAATAACATGAAGAGGAAAACGTAAGCAAGAAAGCAAGCAAGAAAGCAAGCAAGAAAGAAAGAAAGAAAGAAAGAAAGAAATGAAGATGAAGGCGAAAAGACCTGAGAAAATCTAGCGGTAAAAAAGATAGCTATATGCGAATAACAGGAAGAGGAAAATTAAAGAAAGAAAGAAAGAAAGAGAAAGAAAGAAAGAAAGAAAGAAACAAAGAAAGAAAAATGAAGATGAAGGCAAAAAGATCTAGAAAGTCTAGCGGTAAGAAGATAACTGAATGCGAATAACAGGAAGAGGAAAACGAAAGAAAGAAAGAAAGAAAGAAAGAAAGAAAGAAAGAAAATAATAAAGAAACTATTATACACACAAAACTCAAAACAACGAAAATAAATAAAGTATAAATAAAGAAGGAATAAAAAATAATAAAAATAAATAAATAAAGTATCTGACACACAAAAACGTATTTCTCTAAAATACATGTTAATATTTCTGATTGGATATTTTCAATATATTTCTTTCCATTTTTTTTCCCATTCAGCTGAGAGACTCATTCATTACAAGCGCCATTGCTAACAGCATATTACTCTAAAACAAATTCACATAAACTCGTAACAGAAACCTATATTTCTGTATATTTATGTGAATTCCTGACATAAGTCATTATCATTATTATACACAAATTTGTCGCCATTTTGTTTTTAATAGCTTATGGGCATATCGTGTTGAACACACTGTTTTTTTGTTCGATCACCGAAGTTAAGTGGCGACGAGCCTGGACAGGTTGGTGCTGTAAACTTAAATCGGGTAGATGGAATTTGCTAGCCTAGGAAAGAGAAAGCAAACTTAAACGATCGTTGCCTTGCGGCGAGAAGATATCGCGTAGGCGTAGATCTTTAACCGTAGTGGAGGTAGTTTATCTCGACGATAGGAAATATCCGATATAAAAACTTTGTGGTAAGGAGATAAATTCCAGACTGGTATCCGGCATGATTAAACCGACATTGTAGAGGAGAAATGCCTTCTTTAAACCTGATTGTGCATAAATCTTTCTTACCCTGGTTTCAAGTTATTCGTACCAGCACAGAAGAGTAAGCGGATGAAATTGGTACAAGACCACCTCCAGACTTTTCGACTAGACAGGATCAACTCCAGACTCTTGCCATGCGATCAGAAAAGCGGACAAGTAGCACCAGACATATGTGACTGCGGCCATTAGAAGATCACTCATGTACTCTGACTGGTGTGTTAAATGCGTGCAGAGGAAATATAAGGGGTCCCTCTGCGATCTTCAGCGAGATATGTCCCTTGGTAATGCGCAATCTGCCGTAGGCAAAGATAACGAAAATAGAATGGTGTCTATAATTACGGCGTTTCAGCTGTTGTAGAGTCGTCACCCTTCTTCATGTGACTATTTCTTTTAGTAATGTTCTCGAAATTTCCCCGATTTCCTGGTCTGAAGTTAATATACGTAACCAAGTATTTTAACCACTGGGAGTCCTTTCTATAAAAAAAAAATCTACAGAGAAAGTAATTTGTAAATATTTATTTTAAAGGAATGATTGACAAAAATATGAAGTCTTTGCATCCGGGTTTAAAAAAAAATCATTGTTCTCATCTCTCTTTGTTTCATTATCTGTGACACGGTATGATTTTGTGGGGAGGATAGAGGAGTAATTTTCCATTACCTTCTCGAATATTTTGAATTCTCAGTTCTTTTTTTCAGATTGGTTTCACTCAAAGCTAGAAACATCATTCTACGAGGTTAAGTCAAAAATTATCCACGCTTTCACCAGGATCTCGTGTTCCCCACTGACTTCGGCGTACGCGTCCTTATAGTTGGTATGGATGTGGCCACGTTATCGAAGTCTGAGCTTCATTGCAGCAGTTACAGTGCAAACATGGCCTCTCCGCTAATAACACTGTGACAGCAGCAAGACAAATGGCGCAATCAAGCTCAAATTTTGATCACCTCACCACAATAGTTACAGCTATAAGCACGCATGAACAGAAGGCATTGCGACAAGCCTAAACATCTGTTATGGCAAAAGTGCTCATAGTTTTTTTACTGACATTGTGGTGACTAAAAAAAGAACAGAGTATTGTACTCACCGAGGGTAGGTCGGGTGAGGGAAGTATGTGCTCTGGCGTCGTCGTCGTCGTCGTCGTCGTCGTCGTCGTCGTCGTCGTCGTCGTCTAAAATAGTAATTTTTCTCCCGGACCGAACCAGGGCCAAAGGATTGACGATTTTTATAGACGCTCTGGTCTCGTCGTATGACGTTGAACGAGACCTTGAATCCCGTTGAACGAGACCTTGAGAGTTTAAAAGGTGCTACTTTCAGTCGCAAGTTCAGTTTCTTTTTCTTTACAGAACCTTTATAGAGCTCGCTTGTTACGCAAGAGGAGAGAGTACCGAGTGTTACTAGTCATTTGACTTTTGTTACCGTTACAAGGGAAGACTTCGCTTGTAAGCAACGTCAGACTTTTCATTGCAAGTCTTGAAACCTTTTTTTCTTTTCCCCCTCCCTTATTCGTCGGTGAGATAATCCCGACAACATCTAACCAGTGGAATATGAGGATAATGAAGGTGTTTCGCTACTATATACATAGCATGACGAGTCTTCGAAGTGGAGGTTAGAACTGGTGGAACTAAGCAATTTAGTTTGAACACTTTCCATGGAAAAAGCGACAGAGCAGTGAATGGCTTGCCTCGTTTCACCCTTGAGAAAGGGATTTTAAAGTGGAAAATAATTTATCACCCATAAGGAAGCGGAGACGCTTTTGTACTTTATCTGGCCGCTTATTAAAAAAAAACAAAAAAAAAACTAGTATCATATATTTATAAAAATCAAACTGCTCTCTAAAATCGAAAAAAATAGAGTATTAGGTATACATTCCTAATACTCTTAATCCTTGGATATTCTGTGGCTGAATTGGTTAAAACGCTTTCCATGTTAAATTGTTATTCTAGAGTATGAAGAGTGCGTCAAGCACATTTTGTTTTGGTATTAAACAAAAGAAGTAATAATTCGGAGGAAGACTTGTAACTGAATATTAGCACGGAAAGGCATTTTAAAATAAATATTCAACACGTTTAAGAATTTTGAATTCAAATGATGTCTGGGTTGATAAGGTTCTTTCAGAGTAATTCATGCAGGCATAACCCACTGCCATAATCTACTACTGCTTAAACCTTGGCATCATTTTTGACATTGGACGATTATCAATGGGAAAACGAACAACTCCATTACTAACACCCACATCATGAAAACTATAAACGTTAATCACAAATATAGAAGCGTTATGTTTGTCACATCGAGGTGAAAGTTTCACACCTATCAATGTTTTTACTGCTCAATTCGTGGGTCAACAAGAGAAAGGAATGTCAACGCCATACAAAGCCCCATTTAAACATTGAATTCACTTCACGTTGCTTTAAATACTGTCTTTGGACAAAAACAAGCTGTTGAGAGAAAATTATGTTGATAGACCCTCATTTTACGAGGATAACTGCAAAACAGATGGTGAGGAGAAGAGACGATATATACAACTCGACTGCAGGAAGGTAGCAACAATACGTTTATGTGGAACTAGAAATAAAATAATAGTAATAAAGAAGAAAAACATTGGTTCAAAGTGTTTTGATTATACCTCGGATTGACAGAATGAACGAAAACAGTAAGAAAATCAGAGTGAAATTGATTCATATTGCTGCTTTCATCAAAAGCAACAATAATAAGATGAAGTAAAAAAGAAAATTAAAATAATAAAGAAATAGCTTCATGTAAGAAGAAATAATATGGAAATAAAAATTCGTAATAATAATAATAATAATAATAATAATAATTGGCCCGAAAAGCAAATTCTGTGGTTGATCCTAAATATAAATTCTGTGATAAATATCCAGAAACAATTGGATATCTTGTATCAGGTTAAACAGTGCTAGCGACTACTGAATATAAAACTCGGCATGATAGAGTTGACTAATATCTACACAGGAAAATATTCTCTTACGGAAAGGAAACTGCAAGAAACTGGTACATCACCCAAACCCGGTTACTGAGATAGGACCTGTAAAGATTTTATGCAGCTTTACAATACCCACAGACGAAACAATCAAAGCTAATCACCCAGACATAAGAAAATAATGTACTTTCTTATTAATAGGACAATACCTGAAGATTGTAATTTATCTTTGAAGATCTTCAAAAAACTATCATAATACAAGGATCTTGATGCGGAAATCTCGAAAATATGGCACATGAGGATACCAATAATTCCAGTTGTACTTGGAGCCCTAGGATTGATTGGAAGGGATTCCTCGTAGCCATGCCTTAAAGAAATACAAAAACTGGTACTCCCAAGTACAGCTCCCACATTACGAAGTGCTTTATCTATGTAAATTATGAATTACCTTATTTTTTTTTTTTTTTTTGTTTTTACAAAAGATTATCAGTGGGTGTCTTAAGTTCGCACCCGGAAGGAAATGTGTATACAACAAAAGCTCAGATAAATAATAATAATAATAATAATAATAATAATAATAATAATAATAATAATAATAGGACCTGTTACAATTCTATGGGACTACACAATACACACTAACAGAACAATCAACATCAACAGATATTGTTATTAAAGACCACAAACAAAAACGGTGCCTCCTTATTGATATGGCAGTCCCTGCTGACTGCAATGTATCTTTGAAGATATTCAAAAAGCTGTCAAAATACAAGGAAATAGAAATCTCGAAAATATGGCATATGGGAACATCAACAATCCCTGTTGTAGTTGGAGCCCTAGGACTGGTTGGAAAAGATTGCAGTAGACTAATTGAAGTCCATGCCTCAAGGAGATACAAAAAATTGTTCTGACAAGTACATCCCACACTTTACGAAGGGCTTTATCTATGTAATTTTTTTTTTTTGTTAGTGGAAAGTGTCATGATGCCATTTCTAACCTTAGGTCTCTGGGCGGGACCCGGAAAGAAATGTGTAAACGCCAGAAATCAAAGAAAATAAAAAATAACAATAATAATGCATATCATCAGTGTGCCCAGTTCTTCCTGCAAAAGAATACATTATTAGATATGACAGGCTAGAACACTATATTCATTGACATATGTATTGGAACTACCTTAGTTCCAGGACATATGTTTCCAAAATCACCTGAATGATGTCACAAATGGAGATGGAATGGCTATAATGCGGAATATTCCAATGCTTACAGACAGGGAAATTGATGCAAATAAACCAGACATAGCCATAAAATATACCAAAAACGGAACTTGCCAAAATACTGACATGTTTTGTCCATGGGATTCCAATATTTCTAAAAGAGAAATTCAAAAATTATTAAATTATAAGTGCCTGCAAATCGAAGTGACAAAATGTGAATCGATTACCCCCATTCTAACTGCAGCTTTGGGTATTATGAGAGTACAGTTCTTGGACAAATTAGCATCAGCAGATCTACAAAAGATCACTTTGTGCGGAACGGCACATATTATCCTCAGGGAAGTAATAAATTGGTAAGAAGATCAACAGCTGAAAAGTGCGGGAAAATAAACTTAGTGTAGAAGTGGCGATTGTATCTAGCTAGTTCAACAGTAAAACGGCGAAACTAGTTGCAAATCTATTAGGTTGGTGCAAAAATAATGACGTAATAATGTCGTTTTTTGACGTATAACGTCAAAAAACGACATTATTACGTCATTATTTTTGCACCAACCTAATAGTATCACGCTTAAATTCATGTCGTCGAAAGAGGTGGGGAACTCATCAGAACAGTTGCCATGGAAATATTTGTAGAAAGACAGAAGGAAGCCACGTCACATCAGTGATAATGTGACGGAATTTGAGATGCCTGTTCATGATCGATTACATTACAAACCCTTCTTTTAATTTTTCGAAGAATCTTGAGATATACAGTAGAAGTCCCATGCCAGATATCGCAGCAATATTCAATGCACAGATGAAGTGTTGATTTATAAATGTGCAAGCTGGATTCTGGCGAGAAAGATATTCTCGGGCGACACTGTGACCCAACTTTCGTTGCAGTAGGAGTAGAAATTGATTCGATATAGTCTTTCTATTAGGTTGGTGCAAAAATAATGACGTAATAATGTCGTTTTTTGACGTATTTTTAACGTCAAAAAACGACATTATTACGTCATTATTTTTGCACTAATCTAATACCTGCTGTGAGTGGAAAACGTGAGGCCAAGAAGAAGAGTGTTGCGCTCCTGGAGTTTAGCATCAGCCATGCCGATCGCAGGGAGAAAAAAGGTTTTCTGTGGTGGTTAAATGAAAGCAGTTTTGTTTTGGACATTTTAAAATTTACAAGCCATTTCTTGCCCCAGTAAACCACTGATTAGAGGTTCTTTTCTAGTCAGCTCTCAACAGGTTTTCTTACATTACTCAGTAACAATCTCTGTGAGTAATACACAGTAGCGTTCGATATTATAGGACGAATGTTTAAATATCAGACATTTTTTAACAAATCCAGTCGTTATGAAAACTATAGGGAATATCCTTCAAAGCCTGTTCCTCAATATAGTTAATTTGTATAAAAATCAACGATGAAGCAAGTAATAGAACAAGAAAAGTTTATTAATCGTACAAATTGAAAGGACAAGCATTGTTATTTATATTTATATGTAATTTAGTAATGTAACATTTCAAGTGATATATGACAATATTGCATTATAAACAAATATACCTTATTCATCTGCAGTGTTACTTACAAATTATCTCTTTGACAAGATGATGAATGACTCGGGCGTCGATTTGTCGCACAAAAACCCCAAAGGTCTACAATTTCCGCTATTGCAAAATACTTTGTTCTAAGAATATAATTCTTAGATTATTAATGTTTTATGATGACACTGGTTCTTTTAAATTGCCTAAAACATTAGATTTATTCAAGTCACCCAAAAAGCCAGAATTAACCAACTTTTAAAGCAAGGAGATGTTGAGTGAACTAGAACTTCTGCTCGGATTTATTATTGATGGAGACAAACTTAAACAACTTAAGATATGCAAATGACAGTGTTGAAAGCAGACACAAAAAAAACTGCAGGAAATCTTACAGAAAGTAGTAAAGAAAAGCAAGAAGAAAAGACTAAAGATCAAGAGAAACAGTTCAACGTGCGATCTACGTGCATTTAAATAGCTGGGAAAGTTTTAACAGAGGACGGAAAATGTGACACTGAAATCCGAAGTTGATTTGGGATAGCGAAAGATGCCTTCCAAAAGTTAAGCAAAGTATTAAGAGACGGGAAGATTTTATTAGAAACACAGACAAGTGTGTTTAACTGTTATTTAATATTAATCCTCCTATATGGCAGTGAATGCTAGAGAAACCCTTCAAGAGTGAAGATTTCGCACAACGGAAATGTTATTTTGCACAAGCCTAGTGAGAATATCATAGACTGAACATGTGATGAAATTATATACTTGAGTATAATACGGCGTCGTAGTAGAGCCAAAGATATGTAATGTTTTTAAAAGTTGTACCATATTATCTAATAACATCTCGTACTTATTTTTAACTAGAATCTTTAATTTTTCACGAAATCAAAGAATAAGAAAGAACCATTGCGTTTTTTTTCTTCTAATTTCAAACTTATTTTCTGGGTAAGACGCTAACTGGACACACACGGTAGTATATTTTAAGGTGTTAATTAATTTATCACATTCCTCTGTTTCATGGAAATTTATTATATTTCTATACATAAAAGAATGAAGGAGAAAAAATTATAAAAACTAAAAGATAAAAAAAAACTTTATCTTGGAAACAAAACAATTTACAGTCTTACTGTTTCAGGTAAGAGATGTTTTGAATAAAAATTTCTGAAAATGCGTACATATATAATATGCCTTATAGAGATTCTAGCAGCCTTAGATGCTTTCGGCATTGATAAGATTGCAGTTATAATAAATGAAATATATAACAATGGTGATATACCTAAAGAACACCTAAGTACATTTATTTTCATAGCGCTGCCTAAAAAGCCAGGTCTAAAACTTTTCATCCGAATTCGTAACAGAACCAGATTTGAAAGCGGAAAAGAACAGTGTGGATTTGCTAAAGACAATGGAACAAGGAAAACGATATTAATGTTCGCAATGTTATGAGAAAGAACAATACAAAAGCAGAAGGATGTGTACCTTTGTTTCATAGATGATGGGAAAGTACGTCACGAAGAACTGTTGGAAATACTAGGTCGCCATGACCTATTTGGGAAGGATATCAGAATGATCCATAGCATATACTGGCAGTAAACCGCCTGCACGCGGATGGAAACTGGGTTCATTAAATATATCCATTGTTTGTTAAATGTCATGATATTACAGAGGAAAACAGTGCATAACCTATTTGGTGAGTTTGGGTGTATGGATGGCGGAACAAATGTTAGGAGAGATAACAAAAAGAAAATTTATTAAGAGCTACAAAGGAGCGGAAATTGTGGACAACCATGATCACCTTCCCTTTAAGTCTGCCAAACCTCTGGTTTTGGCAATACTCAGCTTGTCGAAATTCCTGCCTTCGGACTAGTGGGAATCCAGACGAAGCTATTCCGAAGGGCGGAGTTTCGTCTGAGGAGATAAACAAACCCGAACCCGTTATTACGGAGTTTACGGGGAGTTTTTGCCCGAGCTTACGGTCTTGGAACGCCCCACGTAAAAAAAAAGCCTCCGAACCGCATCCCGCCTTGTGGGGAGGACTTGGGTAAATACAGAGTCATGGTCACCTACGTCTTGAAGGGACATGCCACATAAAGAAGATATATACCCAAATAGAAAGAGATGTAAGACAAGGAGCTGACATATCACCGGATTTATTCAGCCTATACAGTGAGGAGATATTGAGCGAATTAGAAATACTACCAGGGTTCATTATTGGCAGTCACAATTTTAACAAGTTACGATATGCAGATGACATTGTGTTGATAGCGGATACAGAAAGGAAAGCCAGAAGAAAGATGTCAGCACGAAGAGTACATGGCTGTTAGCATAAGAAACAACTCCACAGGCAAATTACAAATAGGTGATATAAAAATGTATCAAGGACCAAAACTTAAATACAGGCGAAGTGTTTGAAACCGAGGACGGAATATGCAACACAGAAATCTGATGATATATGAGATCAAGAGAGATGGATAGCATTCTGCTGCCACTTGTTTTCAACCACCAAAATCTGTGCAAAAATTGGATCACAGAGCCTTGATATTTTTCTCACTTCTCATTGGTCAGTTAATATTAATATATGTGTGTATATATATGTATATATATATGTGTGTATATATATAAATATATATATATATATATATATATATATATATATATGTGTGTGTGTGTGTGTGTGTATGTGTATATATATATGTGTGTATATATATGTGTATATATATATATGTATATATATATATATGTATATATATATATATATATATATATATGTATATATATGTATATATATATATATATATATATATATATATATATATATATATTTATATATTGGCTCCTGAAATAAAAATTAATTCCAGTTGAGGAAGGAGGTATGGGTTTGTAAACAGTGACTATTATATAGCGAGACTCTTCGCAAAGCGAATTGAGTCACTGTCGGTCTGGGCGTGTTTCTAAAAATAAATACGCTAAAAATCCACCTACATACCTGCCGTGCGCCGACCGCTTAGTGGTAGAATCTCCGACTGACACCATCAGTCGGGTTTCGATCCTAGCTAGAGGCAACCGGATGTCTAGCCACACCGATGAACTGAGAAACAGTCTGTCTGTGGATGACGTTATATATCTATCTATCTATATATATATATATACACACACACGCAAGGTAACCAAAAAAGATTTGTCGGTTTTTAAAGAAACTAAATTATTTTAGTTTTTAAAGAAACTAAAATTCACTGATACAAGTTTAGTAAATGCTAGTCTTTCGTAAATTCTCACCAGTGAGAATCATGTTCTCAATTACGTCCGAATAACATTCCTGACCCGACAAAAATGCATTTCTGCCCAAACTCAGAAATCCTTTGCGGAGCCTGTCACGTGACTAGAAGACAAATAAATTGAATGTACGAGTGAATGTCACTAGTGAGAATTTACGAACGACAAGCATTTACTAAACATTTATCAGTGAATTTTAGTTTCTTCAACACGAAATATCTTTATTATAATTCAAATCAACTAATCACTCATCAACTTCTGGAACTTACTGAAAACTTCTCAATTAGAGTATTGAATCATAAGAGAAACTTTAACATTACAGAATATAACAGGCAACAGAAACTTAATTACAAATATTAATGAACATTCACTCCTTCAACTCTTAAGATAAAAGTTTATCAATATATTCTCACTTTTACAGAATTCTTTCAACTCTCTCACAGTGAACATTTTGAGCGGCAAGTTCATTCAACTTTCTATGAGCTCAAATAAAATTATTTCCTTAGTAAAGGCTTTAATTCCAGTCATAGCGAAGTAACTCCTATTAATTATGCTTGTATATTATTGACATACATAAGTATAGATATTATTTGTTCTTGTTATAAAAACAAGTTTTCGTGTTGTTTCTCTTGTTTGCTTTTCGTTTGCTTACACATTTATAAAAAAAAAATATATATACGGGTTGATTTAAGCCATCAATACCGCTACAAATGCCTCCCAAAAGCTAAGCCAAATTTTAAGAAACAGGAAAATTTCGTTCCAAAGAAAAGAGTATTGAACTGATATGTAATATTAATCCTCCTATGTGTCAGTCAAGGCTGGACAAAAATACGCACAGACGAATAAGAAACGCAAAAAAAATGTTTTACAAATTGATGATGAGAATTCTATATTCCGAAGATGTGAACAACGATAAAGTTTATGAGGGAATGTAGAGAAAACGAGCACTTATAATAAACATTAGGAATAGACAGCTGGAATTTCTTGGTAACATAATGAAGAATGAGGGCTTGGAAAATTTGCTACTCACAAGCCAGATTGAAAGCAATAGGAACAGAGGAAATGAACGATGAACGTACCTAGCGAGTTTCAGTATGTTCATGGCAGAGTCAGGGTCAGGAGAAATAATAAAGGGGTTAATTTTTAAAAGAACTACGAAGGACAGGAAATTGTGGGAATCCATGAGAGCCTACGTCATGAAGGGACACGAGCACACATAGAAGAAGAAGAAGAAGAAGAAGAAGAAGAAGAAGAAGAACAAGAACAAGAAGAACAAGAAAAAGAAGAAGGAAAAGAAGAAAAAATCTCTTTTTGTTTTTTTTCTCCAAAATCTTACTACGCTATACATTTACTCAAGAAGAAGAAAAAAGATGAAGAAAAAAGAAGCTGAAACGCGAGGAAAAGAAAGAGGGGAACAATAATAACACTACTAATGAAGTAATGTACAAAAATAAATTGATGGACGAGGAAAGAGAGTATTGGCGGAAGAGAATAATAATAATAATAATAATAATAATAATAATAATAATAATAATTCAATGAAGAAGAAGAAGATAAAGAAGAAGGGAAAAAGAAAGAAAACAATGATAAAAATATTCAGTAGGTTTGTTGAAAAGAAGAAGAAGAAGAAGAAGAAGAAGATGAAGAAAAAGCGATGATCGCTGATCTTATCAGGAACGTATTTGTTAATATTTCTCAACGCAATATATAAAAAGCCCTGTATAATACGGCGCCATATTTTGCCTTTAATCTTCGTTCAGTTTCTCGTATTATGCTCCAAACAAAAAACGGCAATAAATATTTATAGCGTGCGTACACGCAGTCCATATTTCAGATCTTTTATTTAATAATTGGTAAGTTTGTAGAACATTATTATTATTATTACTCTTGCAGCTCTTTTTGTAATTTCTTCGAGAACATACTACGCCATCCATTTACTCAAAATGACGCCACTCCATTATAGCTGCTTCTGTTTTTCGCAGTGGTCCATTCAATATTTGGGTTCCATCTTTTCTTTTA